>JAEQBA010003480.1:504061-539642 GCA_019434445.1 Phalangium opilio | reverse complement strand
TTGTTTACAAAATTATGAAAATTAAAAAAAAAATTATCATTAAAAAAATTTATTCTTTGTTGATTGCGACCCTGCAGTAAAATTAATATATTATTAAAAATTTGCATAGTCTAAGGCAAAATTATAAAACAATTATGCACACGTTTCAAAATTAAAAGACTAACTGTTTAAAGGTTGTTAAAGGGAGAATGAACTGATCATGAAACCATTGTTTTGTTAAATTATATTTGTTAAATAACATCAAAATCATACATAAAATTTGCACCAAATTCTACTGTCAATTTATTTTATATTATTTTTCAGTTTCAAAGGTCGATTGTCAAAGCCTAAGAATGGTCAAAATAAATTCCATAATAATTTTAACGATTAAGTGCCTCGCAAAATTAGAATATCTCTAATTTTGAGGGAAAGACGACTGTATTTTAAAAAACCTATTTTAGGCAATTAAAAATGCACGCTGTTTCTAAACAAAGGCAAACTAAAAGCACCCCCTTAAAAAAAAACACAGTCAACCTTTCTCGAAAATTTGAGTTATGCTTAGAGAGCAAACTTTTGAAACTTTGAAAAATTATAAACAATTAATTGGGATAAGTTTTATCGATGATTTAGAAGTTATTTTTGGTTGTCTGACCATTTTATTCTCCCTTTTAAAGATATAAAATCATTATTTTGTCTACTAGCGGAAAGCTTTCGTCTTTTAAAATCAGATACAGCAGAAAAAGTATTGGTAAAATAAGCACGAAATTTTTTTTGGTAAAATCTCCATGTAGACCATTCCCTTAAATACTTGCCGAGAAACCAACTCGATCAGAGGGGACGGGCCGCCATATTAGGAGAGTTCCCTAGCGCCAAGAGGCAACGCTAGATGGTGCTCGTGTTCGCTACGCGTGGGAGTGTAGACGACTCACACTACCGTTTGCGTGGTAAGGTAATATGGCGGCCCCTCCACTGTGCTGTTTACCATTGAGTTGAGAAACTTGACACTTCTCAACTCAATGCTGTTTACTTTTCCTATTGCATTATAGGAACGGTCTATTGGTCACCTTATACTTTTGTAGTCAACACTAATTTTAACGACTTTTTTAGTTTAATATAATAATTTTAAATGCCCCCAGGTAATACTAGTCATAAAAGTTTGTTAGAATCCCTCTGTAGAACTTACGAATTCATCTCCTCTTCCAAATCCCGGATGAATTTTTCATCCTCGGATGCGGACCCCGCCGCCCCCGCCGCCCCCACCGACTCCTCGACCTCCATCCCCACCTGGGACTCCACCGCCCCCACCTGGGACTCCACCGCCCCCACCTGGGACTCCACCGCCCCCACCTGGGACTCCACCGCCCCCACCTGGGACTCCACCGCCCCCACCTGGGACTCCGCCGCCCCCACCTGGGACTCCGCCACCACCAGCGCCTCGGTGGCCACGGGAAGCTGGGAGCCCGTTGGCAACACAGAGTCTGGTGCCCCATCCGCCGCAACTTGCGGGCCCGCCGGCCCCGCCCCTCTTTGTCGTCGGGGGCCTGTTTATTAATAATAAAATTAAAGAGTACGTATAGCATTTGAAAATTTACATCGTTTAGCAATGAATGAAGTACTATACCATGTCGACCCCAGCAATTGCGTGCCAGGTGGCCGTAGCGCTGGCAATGGTTGCATCGGCGTTTCTTGCCGATGCCGCCGCTACGGCCACGATTTTCGCCGCGCCCGACGCCCGACTGCACAAGATCCACGGCCTCGCGGCCCCTTTCGGCCTCGCGGCCCCTTCCGCCCTCACGGCCCCTTCCGGCCCCGCGGCCCCTTCCGGGCCCACGCCCTCTTCTGGGCCCAAGCCCCCTTCCTCGCCCCATTTCCAGGGCGGGGAGTTCCCCGTTGAAATTAACATTCACAGTGGAATGTGCACCGGTGACGGTAAAATATCGCTCCATTGAAAACTAAATTTCGAAATAAATAAAGGCTTTTGAAATGAGATTTCGTGCCAACTGTGGTGTGGAAGGAACAAATTTTTTTGCGAAAAATTATATGTTATATTTAATTAATTCAAGATTAAACAAGGTTTTTACACCCCGTCAGAATATAGGTTTATTAAACGAGGTTTATACACCTCTTGTGAAAAGGGTATTTATACCCTCTTCAGACGAGATGTAAAAACCTCGATTAATTAACCAAATATGAGATGTAAAAACCTCGATTAATTAACTAAAGTTGTTTCATTAACTGTGATTAAAGTTACACACTATAAGGATTCAATGTAATTTGTCAGTACACCTCGTCTGAAGAGGGTATTAGACGAGTTTAAAAACCTGGTATAATTCAACTTATTCCCTTTCGCCGGAAGTTAGGCTTAGCTCGGGATTCATGGGGGTGAGTAACGGGAAGAAATTCGTCTGTCGTCTGCTACAAAAGCCAAAAATATGTACTGTAGCGGACGACAGACCAACTTCTTCCCGTTACTCACCCCCATGAATCCCGAGCTAAGCCTAACTTCCGGCGAAAGGGAATAAGGTGGATTAAATGACTTAAAACCTTTTCCATGTGAAACACTAAATACAGTTTATAAAAAACTTAGGTTTATTAAAGCATAGCGCGGCTCCAGTGGATCCCCTACAAGTTGGCGTTCCTCATGAACTCCAGTTTTGTGTTGCATGCATAAGTCGCGCCCACTAGCCTTTGCCAAGCCAAACCCGGAGTTTAGGAGGAAATTCCCCTTGTAGGGAATCCTCTGGAGCCGCGCTATGCTTTAAGCAAGGTTTTTATGTCCTCTTCACACAAGGATTAAAAAAAGGGTATAATAACCAAATTTTTTTTCATAAACTGTGGTTAAATTACATTGAAATTTTTTCCTGTGAAGGTAAAACCACATTTTATGAAAATATCTTTGATTTGTTACACAAGGTTTTAACACTTCATGCCACGAGGGCATGACGCGGCATGATTCATGCTCTCTTCAGAAAGTTCAGATAGCTGCAACGGACAAAGTAAGCAACGCGCACTAGCCAAGGCTTAATATCTATCTATATGGTCAAGAAAACGTTTTCAAGGATTTGAAAGTAGATATATAAACTATGTATCGCGTGCAGAGTGTAAAATAAGATATTCTCTGCATAAAATTATATAATTTGTTACTAAATTTTAAATTGGAAATAATAAGGAAATAAAATTAGAAGCTCCGCATTAAAACCACTTACTTGTTTTTTCGCGTCCAAAAAAGAAATGACTGCGTTCAGCAAGCATCAGCAATGCACCGGTTTACTACGGCATTATTATTCTCTCTAACCTGCCATTTAACCAGTTTTTTTGATAGGTCTAGCTGAACGTTTTCCAAAAAAAAACCACGAGTAAGCGTTAGATGCTGCAGAGATTGTTTATTCGCTAATAAAAGTAGAGTTTAATGTTTGAAGCAACATATAAGGGAAAAAATTGGGAACCGATATATTTTATTGCTTTTCTTGAATTAGAATTTAGAGGAAACCACATAATGGTTTTAAAACTGGCGGTTTAACAAGTTTGTCCGGTTTCAAGCGACTTCTCACGGTAAAAATTGATAAACATATATCATTCACAGAACAAACAAAACTAAACTGAATTTCTGCTGGATAATGGATAGTGTAATTATTTGAAGTAAATTTTTCCTTCTGATTTAATTAACTGAATTGCAAGTGAAATTTAAATTTTGTAGAAGGGAAATTATCATTTCTCAACAATTTTCCTTTTCATATAATCATTAGACCAACACAAGCGCGGGTGCTCGCTCCTCTGCTTCTGATTCTGATATAGTAAGCAATAAGTAAACAAAGCTAAGTAAAACCTATCACCAAAGGTAAAAGTTTCCTAGATTATACAAAATCCCCCTACTGCCCTGTCATAATCTCCCATCATAGTGAAAATAAGAAGGTAAAAATACAATATCAAAATAATCTAAAAAAACTAGAGGCTTCCTAATCAGCAGAGCGAATGATAGTCTAATTAGGTCCTTGACTTTCATTCATCGCAGGGTTACAAATATGTTGAGTTGTGAGTGAAAATAACGTAGAAAGTTGCTAATATGTAACCATTTTTGATTTGGAATTGTGAATTGGTGTTGCCGCTGACATTGACTATTGCCTTTCAGTTTGACAGTACGTTTGATCCTAGCGGAACACTCATTACCATAAACTTAAATTTTGCGCCTTTTGAATATTGGGAAAAATGCTTTCTAGTGATAATTTAAATAATTGTAGGTATGAAGTAGGAAAATGGAGTCTTTTATCTTTATTTACTTCCGAAACAATATTAAAACCTTTTTCAAAAAATATTGATGTTCATCTAGTGTTGATTTACTTTAATACGATTTGCAATAAAATATTAAATTTAATTGTATTCTGGTATGAGATTTGGAAATGTTTTAGCGGGTGTTTAAATTTCATAACAATTTTTCCGTCATTGTTGTCACAGGTCACCAAAAAAATATAATTTTGGATTAATTTCACGTTAACTATATTTATTAAGCTATCTTACTAGAGTTAATTTAGTTTATTACATAAGTTGAACAAGAAATTCTCCTTAAACCCAAAGCTTAGTAGAGCGTTTGATCCTAGCGGAACATTCATTACCGCAAACTTTTAAATTTTGCGCCTTTTGAATATTGGGAAAAATGCTTTCTAGTGATAATTTAAATAATTGTAAGTATTAAATAGGAAAACGGAGTCTTTTATTTTTATTTACTACCCAAACAATATTAAAATCTTTTTCAAAAAATATTAATGTTTACATTTATTTAGTTCCGATATAATATTACACCTTTTCCAAAGTTAATTTTACCCTAACTATACTTCATAAAGTTTAATTAAACGGTATATCTAGTGTTGATTTACTTTAATACGATTTGCAATAAAATATTAAATTTAAATGTATTCTGGTATGAGATTTGGGAATGTTTTAGCGGGTGTTTAAATTTCATAACAATTTTTCCGTCATTGTTGTCACAGGTCACCAAAAAACTATAATTTTGGATTAATTTCACGTTAACTATATTTATTAAGCTCTCTTACTAGAGTTAATTTAGTTTATTACATAAGTTGAACAAGAAATTCTCCTTAAACGCAAAGCTTAGTAGAGCGTTTGATCCTAGCGGAACATTCATTACCGCAAACTTTTAAATTTTGCGCCTTTTGAATATGTTCAACCATGGAGGCTGTATCTTCGAAAGATACAGGCTCTTTGGTTCAACTTCCACAGCATGAAGCAAACTGAAAATGCCAACTTAACTTGTTATCAGGCACAAACCTAGGCCCTCCCTTGCTCTCAATCTGGTTGAAAATTGAAGAGATGGGTATCCGCGCGCTACCATGTTAACATGACGTTTAACTCAAGAGCCGTACTTCCGTAATTAAGTAAAATTAACATACTTAGACTTAATTGCTTCTGATTAGACTGGCCGATCGCACACCCTGAATACTTAATTGTTAAATTAAGAGTATTCGGAAAAGTAACTTCGCTCTAGTTTTTCTGTTAGAGGTGGCTAAATATCACGAAAAACCCCATGTTAATCTCCATAGGAAAATTGGTAAAAGCATGTGAATTTTGCTTTAACGTTACAAAAGAGTATCAAGTCATATCTACAAGGGCCTACCGGCCCTGTAGAAATGGTACCCTAAACTTTTGGGTAGTTTAAACAGTTTATTTAAAAGTTATTTGAGCTTTTATCCAAAAATGTATATTTTGGTTTAATTTCACGTTAATTATATTTAATTGAGTTAAAATTAACGTAGGATTGTGTTTTGGCAGTGTACATTTAGGCTATAAAATGAGTTTAAATGTATACTTCACCTTAATTGCAATTTTTAGTGGAGTTTTCGATTCTTATTTTACCCTAAACTTTTGAATTTCGCGCCTATTAAGGTGCTTTCGAGATAATTTAAATTAGCTTAAGTGTGAAAGAGAAAACATGGGGCTTTACCAACGGCTTGGTTAGATACAATCTTAATCAAGGACATCATTTAAGAGTTATCTGAGTTTTCATCCAAAAAAATGTACATTCGGGGTTTAATTTCACGTTAATTACACTTAATTACGTTGAAATTAACTTGTCGTCAGTGCTCATTAAGCTTATAAAATGACTTTTAATAAATAATTCACCTTAACTCTAATGTTTAGAGGAGTTTTTTATTATTTCCAACACATTGCGTTCAATTTTTATCATATCCTGTGCTAGGTTTGTGGTAAAGATTATCTATACAATATGTTAATGAATGATGTTATTCTATAGTTTAGCTTGAATACCAGTAATTAAATCAAATACCTATACAATTCATAGCAATTTAAACCAATAAACAAACGGCAACGTGGACTGTGGAAATAGCAAACAACGTAACCCTCCGTTTCTAACGTGGTTACGTTGAGAGAATCTGTGATGTAAACATGAAAATTATTTGACTAATTAAATTATATAACGACACTGTCCTCCTGGATTAACCAGCACCACTGTTACTTATGAATTAAACAATCCACTGTTGGTAACAAATAGTTTATAAAATGATAACGTAACATCACAGTATAACTGATTCAATAGGACCAAAATTGTTTTAACGAATAATCTGGTCCTCTACATTGGTTTAGTTTTAAGGAATTATATCACACACCTTCACAATTAGTAGCATTTTAGTGAGATTAACAAATAATGAAACCGCGTATACCTGTCCTCAAATGAGAATGTTGAGTGAACTGCGCTAACCAGTAACCTATACACCACTCTTTTAACTGCCGTAGGAAAACACATTGAACATTTTGTGATCTTTCCTGTAATATTTTGAAGTTGAATTCTTCACAGGGTGAAAACACTACCGTTGATTTCTAAACCATTAACAAATAATGAAACCCAGTATACCTCATACGTAACTATCCGTTTCCAACGTGGTTACGTTGAGAGAATCTGTGCTGATGTAAACATGGAAATTCCTCTACATTGGTTTAGTTTAAGGAAATATATCACACACCTTCACAATTAGTAGCATTTTGGTGAGATTAACAAATAATGAAACCCTGTATACCTCAGTCCTCATATATTTGTTTGTAGCAGGAAACGAAGCAGACTGCGTATTTTTGGAATACAGAGCTGGAAATGAGCTTTTTTTATCTTGAAAGGGGAAAGACTATATAAATACTATATTACATAGACAAACTAAAATACAACTTAAGCCTTGGCCGTAAAGAACGTTCAAAAACTTACTTTAAATGATATAAAAACCTCTGTTAACTGTAATTATTTACCTGAATTACTTTTCTAGACGAAAATTCGACCTGATAACGACCTATTTCTTATTAAGGGTGCTACAGTTAATTAGAAAATACATATAAAGGTGCTCAAGCTCGGATGAAATAGTAAAGTAATCTGTCAGCGTCTACTGCTAGATAGTCTGACTCAAAAGTAATTTTGACGTACTTTCAGAATTAACTAAAATTAACATACTTAGAGTTAATTGATTTAAATTAAACTAGCCGATAGCACACCTTGAATACATAATTGTTAAATTAAGAGTATTCCGAAAAGTAACTTCGCTCTAGTTTTTCAGTTAGAGGTGGCTAAATATCACGAAAAACCCCATGTTAATCTCCATAGGAAAAATGGTAAAAGCATGTGAATTTTGCTTTAACGTTACAAAAGAGTATCAAGTCATATCTACAAGGGCCTACCGGCCCTGTAGAATAAATGAAGCAGTTGCATATTTATCTTCATTCGCTCCTCCCTTCAAAGCATGACATTTTTCATTCTAAAGTTCATATCTTTTTAGTTAGTTACAATTAAAATATTTAATTCCAGATATTCCTTACTATCAGCATATTTTTGCAAAAATATTGCGCCGCGGAATTTTTGAGGAATATTTTAAACGAGTTGCAAATATATGTCGAAAAAAACGTGACTAAAGTGAATGCATGTGCTTTTATGAAACCTGAAATTACTCCAAGACCTGAAAATTATAAATCATTACGAGAGCTACAAATTTTATGCTATGTTTCGGGGTCTACCCTTAATTCGATTGGTAATGCGTTCACGAAAGAAAAAAATACTATTAATATCCTTGCTCTAAAAGGCTCTTGAGATGAAATCAAAAGTTATTTAGACAAGCAATTACCAAATATAAAAATAACTAGATGGGTTAGTGCCAATAACAGGGGTGGCCTATTGTATGTTAGAAAAGATACATTTCAAAATAATAGATGATATTGTTAGTACCCTTATGACTCAACATCTCTTATCAATAAAATGTTAATAGAAATAATAGAAAAAAAGATGCAATAGAGAAAATAACAAATAATGACAAAATTTGTCAAAGTTGGGAGTTTCTTTTGGAAAGTTCAGACCTAGCACCCAATTTGAAAGAGTCAATTTTGAAAAGACTTGTTGAAAGTTTTCTAAGGCTAAGGGGTAAAGGTTTGCAATTATACTTGAGGGCAAAATATTTTGGGATGAAAAAGGAGAATGAAAAGGCACAAAAGAGCTTAAGAAAAGGGCTTAAAGAATTAATAAAAACTGTCATTGTAGACAAAGACCAGAAAGTGTGAAAGATAAGTTTAGAAAATTAACTGCCTGAAGATACAGATATTCAAATTTTCACTTTTGAAGACATGATTATAAAACATCAATTATTTTAAAAAATTCTTATCTTACTTTTTTTCAACAAAATTACTTCAGAACAATATTTTAACAAGAAACATGCGCATCATTTTAAAAATAGTACGCGTTACATTTATTTTCTATCAGAAATTTACAATTAGGTAGAGAATTCGGCCCTATAAAGAGTATTAAATGGACAGAAAATCGTTGAGAGCAGATAAAATAAAACCGTATTAAAACTTAACAAAACGTATTCTTCAATTGTAATGTTTTCGAAGTATTAAATATTAACGTGCTGTATAGCTCTCAAAGATCACGATCAATCTACAGATCATTTCGACACAAATAACTAAATCACAATGAAAAGGCCTATGTTATTTTCCGCTTCGCAATATTTCCAATTTTAAATTATAAAAATTTAAACTCTTCAAGAGAAATCTTTTCAGATATCCAAGTATTTGAATATCCTAATTGCAAATGTTAGTCGAAAGTAAAACCAAGTATCAAGATAGTATCCATTAAATTCTTCTAGATGCCATTTTTTCTTGAACTACTATTGGTAACAAAATACATGGGTAAATATTGTTGAAAAATATTTTGGGAAAATGAAATTTTGGTGAAAAAAAGTAAGATAAGAATTTTTTAAAATAATTGATGTTTTATAATCATGTCTTCAAAAGTGAAAATTTGAATATCTGTATCTTCAGGCAGTTAATTTTCTAAACTTATCTTTCACACTTTCTGGTCTTTGTCTACAATGACAGTTTTTATTAATATCTGTTACTTCAGTCTTCATATTAATTAAAATTGTTTAGAAAACACAGGAGAGAAAAAGCTTAATTACCAGCCGTCGTTAATCCGGCTTAATTATCAGCCGTTGGTAATCTAGCTTAATTACCATTTGGCGGTAATCTAGCTTAGTTACCAGTCGTCGTTAATTTAGCATAATTACCAGTCGTCAGTAATTTAGCTTAATTACCAGTCGTCTCTAATCTAGCTTAATTACCAGTCGTCTCTAATCTAACTTAATTACCAGTCGGCGGTAATCTAGCTTAATTACCATTTGGCGGTAATCTAGCTTAGTAACCAGTCGTCGTTAATTTAGCATAATTACCAGTCGTCGTTAATTTAGCATAATTACCAGTCGTCAGTAATTTAGCTTAATTACCAGTCGTCTCTAATCTAGCTTAATTACCAGTCGTCTCTAATGTAACTTAATTACCAGTCGTCTCTAATCTAACTTAATTACCAGTCGGCGGTAATCTAGCTTAGTTATCAGTCGGCGGTAATCTAGCTTAGTTAATAGTCGTCGGTAATCCGGCTTAATTACCAGTAGTCGGTAATCTAGCTTAATTACCAGTCGTCGATAATCTAGCTTAATTACCAGTCGTCGATAATCTAGTTTAATTACCAGTCGTCGGTAATCTAGCTTAATTACCAGTCGTCGGTAATCTAGCTTAATTACCAGTCGTCGGTAATCTAGCTTAATTACCAGTCGTCGATAATCTAGCTTAATTACCAGTCGTCGATAATCTAGCTTAATTACCAGTCGTCGATAATCTAGCTTAATTACCAGTCGTCGATAATCTAGCTTAATTACCAGTCGTCGGTAATCTAGCTTAATTACCAGTCGTCGGTAATCTAGCTTAATTACCAGTCGTCGATAATCTAGCTTAATTACCAGTCGTCGGTAATCTAGCTTAATTACCAGTCGTCGGTAATCTAGCTTAATTACCAGTCGTCGATAATCTAGCTTAATTACCAGTCGTCGATAATCTAGCTTAATTACCAGTCGTCGATAATCTAGCTTAATTACCAGTCGTTGGTAATCTAGCTTAACTACCAGTCGTCGGTAATCTAGCTTAATTACCATTCGTCGGTAATCTAGCTTAATTACCAGTCGTCTCTAATCTAGCTTAATTACCAGTCGTCTCTAATCTAACTTAATTAATAGTCGTCTCTAATCTAACTTAATTACCAGTCGTCTCTAATCTAGCTTAATTACCAGTCGTCGGTAATCTAGCTTAATTACCAGTCGTCGGTAATCTAGCTTAATTACCAGTCGTCGGTAATCTAGCTTAATTACCAGTCGTCTCTAAGCTATCTTAATTACCAGTCGTCTCTTAGCTATCTTAATTACCAGTCGTCTCTAATCTAGCTCAATTACCAGTCGTCGGTAATCTAGCTTAATTACCAGTCGCCGGTAATCTAGCTTAATTACCAGTCGCCGGTAATCTAGCTTAATTACCAGTCGTCGGTAATTTAGCTTTATTACCAGTCGTCGGTAATTTAGCTTTATTACCAGTCGTCGGTAATCTAGCTTAATTACCACTTGTCGGTAATTTAACATAATAACTAGTCGTCGGTAATCTAGCATAATTACCAGTCGTCGATAATCTAGCATAATTACCAGTCGTCGATAATCTAGCTTAGTTACCAGTCGGCGGTAATCTAGCTTATTAACCAGTCGGCGGTAATCTAGCTTATTTACCAGTCGTTGGTAATGTAGCTTAATTACCAGTCGTTGGTTATCCGGCTAAATTACCAGTCGTTGGTAATCGGGCTAAATTACCAGTCGTTGGTAATCGGGCTAAATTACCAGTCGTCAGAAATCTAGTTTAATTACCTTTAATTGGTAATCTAGATTAATTACCCTTAATTGGTAATCTAGATTAATTACCCTTACTTGGTAATCTAGATTAATTACCCTTACTTGGTAATCTAGATTAATTACCCTTACTTGGTAATCTAGATTAATTACCCTTAATTGGTAATCTAGATTAATTACCCTTACTTGGTAATCTAGATTAATTACCCTTAATTGGTAATCTAGATTAATTACCCTTACTTGATAATCTAGATTAATTACCCTTACTTGATAATCTAGATTAATTACCCTTAATTGGTAATCTAGATTAATTACCCTTAATTGGTAATCTAGATTAATTACCCTTAATTGGTAATCTAGATTAATTACCCTTAATTGGTAATCTAGATTAATTACCCTTACTTGGTAATCTAGATTAATTACCCTTACTTGGTAATCTAGATTAATTACCCTTACTTGGTAATCTAGATTTATTACCCTTACTTGGTAATTAATTGCTTATTCAGTTTAATAACATATAATTATCTTTAATAGATAATCTAGTTTAATCATCTTTAAAAGGTAATCAAGTTTAATAATCTTTTTTTAATTAGCTTTAATCTAAGCAGGGAAAAGTTAAAATGTCCATTAAGCTAGCTATTTGTTCTAAGATTTGACTATAACCGCGGTAAAACGACCAAACTCCAAGAGTAGCTTCATACACTACATAACTCATGCTAAAATGTCGCAGGTTCCATAGTTTCAGGGTAAACCACGTAAGTCGGAGCATGTAATCAAAACTATAAAAAACAATACTTAAACTTAATTTTTCTTGATGAAAAAAAATTGGCGCCAACTATGGAGATGGGGCTTTCATTTAAGACCATTTTCAAGTCTATCCAACTTATAGTTATTTTTGTAAGGGTATGGACAAAATTTGTAACTTTGGAAAATTTCCCTTGCTATTTCTATGGGAAATTTCCAGTTTTTCGTCAGAATCTGTGATTAATTTTATGGAAATGAAAACCACCCTTAGCAACTTTATTTTTTATAAAATAAACTAATTAATGGATCTCTTTGAAATTTTAACCATATATTGAGGGCCCGAATTGTAGTTCTGTGGAATATTTTCAATACAGTTAATACAATACCAAAAAAACTACATCCAATCAAAAAACCCTCCTTATACATTAAGAGCAGTATGAAGTCTTATCTAAGAGAGCTACCGCTCTCATAGAATACAAGAGAACACAAGTTTAGGTTGTATTTATTGACAACTGTGATATATTTATAGTACCTGTTTCAGTTTGTTCCTAAAAATGGTATTTATTTCCAAAAATGGTATTTATTTCCAAAAATGGTATTTATTTCCAAAAATGGTATTTATTTCCAAAAATGGTATGTATTTCTAAAATTGGTATATATTTCTAAAATTGGTATATATTTCTACGAATAGTATATATTTCTATAAAAAATTAAATAGTCTATATTTCTAAAATTGGTCCATATTTCTAAAAATTACATTTATTCCTGAAAATTGTATTTATTTTCTAAATATTATATTTATTCCTGAAAATTATATTAATTTTCTAAAAATTATATTAATTCCTAAAAACTATATTAATTCCTAAACATGGTATTTATTACTAAAAATGTATTATTTATTCCTAAAAATGTATTATTTTTCCTAAAAATGTATTATTTATTCCTAAAAATGTATTATTTATTCCTAAAAATGTATTATTTATTCCTAAAAATGTATTATTTATTCCTAAAAATGTATTATTTATTCCTAAAAACGTATTATTTATTCCTAAAAACGTATTATTTATTCCTAAAAACGTATTATTTATTCCTAAAAACGTATTATTTATTCCTAAAAATGTATTATTTATTCCTAAAAATGTATTATTTATTCCTAAAAATGTATTATTTATTCCTAAAAATGTATTATTTATTCCTAAAAATGTATTATTTATTCCTAAAAATGTATTATTTATTCCTAAAAATGTATTATTTATTCCTAAAAATGTATTATTTATTCCTAAAAATGTATTATTTATTCCTAAAAATGTATTATTTATTCCTAAAAATGTATTATTTATTCCTAAAAATGTATTATTTAGTCCTAAAAATGTATTATTTATTCCTAAAAATGTATTATTAATTCCTATAAATGTATTATTTATTCCTAAAAATTATTATTTATTCCCAAAAATGTATTATTAATTCCGAAAAATTGTATCTCTTGTGTGATTAAGCAAATTGACTGGAATAAATGTCCTTCTTATGATTAAATTAAATGGCTTTTTTATTTTGACCACAAATGAAAACCAACTATAGGTTATCAATCAACTTGTGTGTTCCCCTCTCTGGGAGCTCTTATGATGTCATTTAAATCCTTAAATCTATCAACATTTTGAGCGAAATGCAATACATCAGGATTTGTGTTACCTCCACAGGAGCCGCGCTGTTTCCCAAACTCTTGCTCTAAACAGTCTTGATTAAGGTGACTTGTTAAAATGAATTTTGCCTTCTTCTTCGGTAAAAATCTTACTATAGCTGGGATTGACTGTGCTGTCATCAATAATCCTTCAACAGTTTCTCTACTTAACACCATCTTATTCTTTTCAGTTGCAGTGAGTAAGGTTCCTAATTTATACACTTCAGTTTGCCAATCTTGAAAATATTGTATAAATGGCCCTTCAAGCCACTTTAATCTTTCGTCATCTTCACTCTTATATGGGAGCAGGTCAGGGTTTCTCTTGAAAACTCCTCCCTTAAAATGTCTAACGTTCATACAGTCAAAAAAAAACGATTCACGACACAAATGAAATTAATGGTTTCACTGTATTGGTCACCAAGCTCTAATTTAAGTGCATTTGCGACAGTTTTACTGAACACCTGGGCTGCAAGCCTGACTCGCATTCGAGAATGAGAATTCAAATAAACATGGTCTCTGGTGAGTTTTGGAACCAGTTTAACAGTTCGTGGCAAGTAGTTCGTATAGTTTAAGAATGTGTGTCCAGTGAATAGGTTGTCCATTTTTATATAAGTTCTTGGTTTTTGTGTGGAAGTTACTATTACTAAAACAATTTCTAGCTGTCTTTATTAAGTGCGGAGGGTCGCATATAAAATAGATATGCCTTTCTTCGTCGGACGCAAAAATATTTTTCCAACAGAAGCCAGCATTAATGAAGTTACGGAACATTTTCCGGTTTGCACTCGCTCCATCAGCGATAATGCTAAGAACCCTAATTCCATGAAATTCCAATTTAGATATTGCTTCCAGAACAATCCTATGTTGTATGTCAGTGTCCATATCCTTACATGGAAAGTAGGCAAGAGGGAACTTAAAATTACCAGTGATGCTCCTAATCATTATTTGAAGGACATGAGTTGCTACTTCGGGTAATTCGCTAGATTCGTTTCTGATTTGCAAAATTTCATTACTGAAACCCACCAACTCCCTAGTACTTTGACGGTAAATAATGTCTTCCTTAATCTTCATTTCATCTAGTTTAACCGACACATACTGTTGATGTTCTTCGCGACAACTTGAATTGAGCATTTCTCTGGCCTGATTGAAATTGTCATTTGTTAAACCTGGTTTTAAACCGACGTGAGAACTATGGTTATACAGTGTTCTCTTTGAAGGAAGTTCAAACATTCCACTAGAAACTATAGCATTGTATGTTGACGAAGATTTTTTGTATAAATGAATTTCCCACTTGATGATTTTTGGGTGCCACCGCCTTTGAGTATTACTTTTGGTTTTGAGGATAGCTAATTGCTGTTCTACAAAAAGCTTTTTAAATGAATTTTTCGGTAATAATTTCTGCTTTTCTAGTTGCTCGCATATAAATTGGCTATCTTTTTCGCAAAAATACTGCCCAGATTTCTTGCAGTCCATTTTAATCTTATTCCTTATTCGTCGTAGTTTTTTCTGTTGATTACTAAATTTTTGAGACTGAGTTTTTAGTTTTTTCAACAGTTCCTTCCTCTGTAAAAATTGCAGTCTTTTCTCCCCACGTCTCGATGGAACAGTCTTATTCTGGCGGCTAATACTGTTAATTAAAACTCTTCGATACCTGGTACAAGAACTGCATAAGTTTCTTGATTGAAAATTGTTTTTGGTTTTTTTTTCTGGCGGCTCTGAACTATTTCGCACAAGGAAGAATGCAGCGCATCGTCATATAAATTTATGTTGCCTTCAGTTTTTTCCTTTTTTTGAAAATGATTTATAAGTTCAGCTTGATTAATTCCAGAACAGAGAGGAAATTGATCAACAGCAAGCAGCAGCTGAAAAAGCGTGTTTTCGTTTGTAACATCAGGCAGAGATTTCATAAAAGGGTGGCTTGGATCCAGAAATTTTCCATTCAATCTTAATGTCCCTCGAAATTCATGGTCTTTTAAGAGGAAACATTTTGTTATTAGGGCCTTCTCAATATTTTGTTTTGTTAGAGCAATTTCTCCTTCCATTACAATTATTGGGTATCGGCTTACCGGCGAGAGTTTGAATATTTGCTTGTTTGCTAAAGCCAATCCTCGGGCATACGTCATTCAAGTTAGAGCTTCGAACCGGTTCTGATGTATTTTGGTCAATAGATGTAGTAGAATTAAAATTTGGTTCAGTATAATTCATTTGTTCTAGATTTGTGTATTTTTCTACTTTATATAGACAAATCACATCTGACTCCATGTAGTCCATTTACGCATCACTAACTACCATCGCAGGTTCGGGTCAAATTTCAGATACTTCTTATACATATGGTGATTGAGGTTCCTGAAGATTAAGTGACTGTGATGATGACTGGTTCTATTTTAAAAAGTCAATGTTATCCATACAATAAAATGAAATCAAATAGCTAATGATATTAGAAATTTTTAGAAACACACCATAAGATTTCTGGTTTCTGTGGTTTCTTCAAACGGTATTGGATTTGGGTTTTCCATACTTGGACCTTTACCACCCACAAAATGTTCTTCGCATAAATAGTATGTTTTTTTGTCAATTTCTCAAAGGTTATACGGTCATCAAATCTACCACACGCCGAAATCCACAATTTACACCTCTCAGGCTCTTTTCGAGGCCTTGGAAAAGGTATGAAGTTGGTCTGTATAGTCCGAGGCTTAGTAGAATATATCGCATTTTGGCAGAGAGAGTACATGCATTGCTTAGTTTTAGGCATTTTAATAGCCTAGGATATGTTGCGCGTTAACTCGAAGGTAGAAATCAACAAAATTTAGACTGTAGTTGAAATAAATAGTAAGAAATACTAGAGACTTTACCTGAATGTCAATGCCTCTCTTCTCTGGTCTCGATTTTGAAATTTTATGGTCACGTGATGCAAACGACCTTAAATTACACCCAGCCAGCCGCTCAAGCTGATCGACACGCGGGGAGAGAACATTTGTACAGTGGAAGGCTAGCGCTTACCGCTCCTCTTAAAGATACACACTCCGTGATATACCAAAGATGGGAAACCAAAATAAATATCTTTATTATTGTTATGTTCGTGGCAAAATAACATAGCGTTCTATCCTCTTCGAAGCGCTAGTTTCATTTTAAACAAAACTAAGTATTCTGGTTTACAGGGATACGCGTGCCTATAGCAAACGTACCAAGGCGTGGTATATCGTGCTCAATTACGAGAGAAAAATATTTATATATTCAAGAGCTAATGCTCTCCATTTTTGAGGAGAGGAAGAATTTCAAGGTAAAAACTGTCGTTTTTATATTCGGATATGTAAGTGATTCGGTGTTATGCTTTGTAGGGTACTTTGAAACAAAAAGTACAGCTGGAGGAAGGTCATCCATCACGTGGAATGGTGCCAGGTCCTTCAAAGGAGGAATTACGGGAAAAGCATATTTCCCGCTTTTAAGGAAACAAACCTTGTTTGGGCTGGGTTGTCACATAGCTTGATCTCAGAAGCACCAGAACAAGTATGTACTACAGGCCTTTCATATATATATTTTTTCAAAGGTAGTATCTATATCACACCTTTTCTTTAATTCTACATGTGTTGAGACTATAGTTTTTCTTTAAATTTCTATAAGGGTTGTCAACTGGATCTATTTTTTTTTCTTTTCACTGGCCTGACCTATGTGGCTAATGAGATAAACTACAAACTGTTCAGAATGCCTCTTGCTAACTTCAAAAGTTAATGTTTCAGAGAGATAAGTGTCTCTAGAAATTATTTCCGTGTCATTAGAAAGTATCTTCCGTGATCCTTCGCTTTTCCTTGTTCAAGAATCTGCCATCAAATGTGCCTATACCTTAATGGTTGACTCTAGTACTTTTAATTGAAAAAGCACAAAATTATCCTTCGTGGTGGAGGCGGATTGGTATTTGTGTCTTTGGACACATTCCATGCTCGCGTATCGTAGGGTGATGGCGTCTCTTCTCGAGGAATCCCTGGAGATCTCCACTGACCCTGGCTGCCCTCAGGGAGGGTTTATTTCCTCTCTTCTTTGATGCCTGGTGGTGGTTGAACTGCTGGGTTGGCTCGGGGAGAAGAGCTGTCATTGCTTTGGCTATGCGGATGGCATCGCAGTGATCACCGTCAATCCCAACAAAACTGACCTTACACTGTTTACCCGGAAAAGAACTAACGACCACTTCAATGATATTACTTTCTTTGGACAGGTCTTGAAGAACTCCACCCAGATCAACTACCTTGGCGCTCTTGTGTGGTGGTCAAGAGTTCGCTTTAAAACAGCCCATGATGATCTATGCAAACTTCAAAGGTTGGCGTGCATCGGAATCAAGGGGTTCATGAGAACACCTCCCTAGCTTCTCAAGAAGTCCTCCTGAATACGTTTCCTCTTCATGACAGCCTGTTAGGCTCAACAACTATGGCTGGTGGAATCCCACGTATTGAGACTTTAGTGACACCAAGCTCTTCAGTGAGTACACGAGCCTTCAACCATCTCTTAAAATGTGCTCAGATGAGACTGTCGTGACATGTCATTTTGACAAGTGCTTGAGCGTGCACTTTCCAACTGGGGTCGGGGGGGGGGGAAACGTTTGTTTCACGGACGGTTCAAAGACAGACGACTGGTAATTAAGCTAGATTACCGAGGACGGGTAATTAAGCTAGATTACCGACGACGGGTAATTAAGCTAGATTACCGACGACGGGTAATTAAGCTAGATTACCGACGACTGGTAATTAAGCTAGATTACCGACGACTGGTAATTAAGCTAGATTACCGACGACTGGTAATTAAGCTAGATTACCGACGACTGGTAATTAAGCTAGATTACCGACGACTGGTAATAAAGCTAGATTACCGACGACTGGTAATAAAGCTAGATTACCGACGACTGGTAATAAAGCTAGATTACCGAGGACTGGTAATAAAGCTAGATTACCGACGACTGGTAATAAAGCTAGATTACCGACGACTGGTAATTAAGCTAGATTACCGTCGACTGGTAATTAAGCTAGATTACCGACGACTGGTAATAAAGCTAGATTACCGACGACTGGTAATTAAGCTAGATTACCGACGACTGGTAATTAAGCTATATTACCGACGACTGGTAATTAAGCTAGATTACCGACGACTGGTAATTAAGCTAGATTACCGACGACTGGTAATTAAGCTAGATTACCGACGACTGGTAATTAAGCTAGATTACCGACGACTGGTAATTAAGCTAGATTACCGACGACTGGTAA
The DNA here is from genome assembly GCA_019434445.1 of Phalangium opilio. NCBI lineage: Eukaryota > Metazoa > Arthropoda > Arachnida > Opiliones > Phalangiidae > Phalangium > Phalangium opilio. The sequence continues at coordinate 520,776 of JAEQBA010003480.1, read as the reverse complement.
TTAAGCTAGATTACCGACGACTGGTAATTAAGCTAGATTACCGACGACTGGTAATTAAGCTAGATTACCGACGACTGGTAATTAAGCTAGATTACCGACGACTGGTAATTAAGCTAGATTACCGACGACTGGTAATTAAGCTAGATTACCGACGACTGGTAATTAAGCTAGATTACCGACGACTGGTAATTAAGCTAGATTACCGACGACTGGTAATTAAGCTAGATTACCGACGACTGGTAATTAAGCTAGATTACCGACGACTGGTAATTAAGCTAGATTACCGACGACTTGTAATTAAGCTAGATTACCGACGACTGGTAATTAAGCTAGATTACCGACGACTGGTAATTAAGCTAGATTACCGACGACTGGTAATTAAGCTAGATTACCGACGACTGGTAATTAAGCTAGATTACCGACGACTGGTAATTAAGCTAGATTACCGACGACTGGTAATTAAGCTAGATTACCGACGACTGGTAATTAAGCTAGATTACCGACGACTGGTAATTAAGCTAGATTACCGACGACTGGTAATTAAGCTAGATTACCGACGACTGGTAATTAAGCTAGATTACCGACGACTGGTAATTAAGCTAGATTACCGACGACTGGTAATTAAGCTAGATTACCGACGACTGGTAATTAAGCTAGATTACCGACGACTGGTAATTCACTTTCCTTTGCAGGCGACTGTTCATACTAAATTCGGGACTTACACAGTAGCTTCTCCTATGTGGCCAATTTCAGTTGGAAAAGTCCACCAAATAATACAATATTTAAACTTTTAATGATACTAAATGAACGCCTCTCGTTATTGGGAGTAGATTAGTTGCAATGGGGCTGTTTTCGAAATCCAATAGAAATCGGGAACCCCTTGAATAGAAGCATAAATTGCTAATGGAGGCGGACATTAATAGTTACATGCTCTCCATAAATACTCCACTAATTATGACGGATAAGCAGGAGAAAGAGTTTCGATTTTCATCTCACTGTAGGGTTTGTCAGAAGAATTTCGCCGATGTTGATGACGATGATGACCGACCAGTACGTGACCATTGTCATTTAACTGGTCAGTTTCGCGGAGCGGTGCATTCATCGTGTAATTTGAAAATCAAACCTCCTAAATATCTTCCATGTATTTTCCATAATCTCTCCAAGTTAAGAGTTTGAATATGAAATTCTAAAATAGGACTAATAACATAACACTATTTTTCCACCTATGATTTACATTTAATTCTACAAAAGGCTGGATCTTTCAAAAATGAAAAACTGTCCTGCATCCCCTCAAACACGGAACGTTACATGTCGTTTACGTTTAGTAATATCCGATTTATTGACTCATTTAGGTAAGAAATTTCATTATTTTGCTTCGGTAAAAGTGATTATAGTAAATGTTTTAGATTTCTAAACACTTCATTATCCAATCTCGTGACGAATTTGGGTAAAGAAGGGTTGGGGAAATTTAAGGTTCTTAATAACTTATTTGATAAGGACAAAGCGAAATTGCTATTAAAAAAATTAACGTATCCATACGAATACGTAACTTCCTTGAAGGGTTTCGATGAGACAGCGCTTCCGGATAAAAAAGCGTTTTTCAGTACTCTATCAACTATCAGATAAAAGAATTGATGAAGAGGATTATGAACACGTGAAATTAATATGGAATACATTCCAATTGAAAAATATGGGTAAAAGCTTTTTATTTCTAACAAGAAAATCTAAAGGCTGAAGTTTTTAAAGGATTAATTTAAATATCTAGGTGAACTCCATGATCTATACGTGCTTGCCGACTCTGTTCAATTATGTTTCAAGCGATGCTTTTTTAAAACTGGGGTGAAACTAGAATTATTATTAGACATCGACCAGCATCTCTTCCTAGAATCGAAAATCCGTGGAGGAGTTTCTATGATAGCGCACCGATATGCCGCTGCCAATAAGCCGCTTATTTCTCAAACATATGATAATGATAAACCAACGAGTTACATTCTCTATCTGGAATGCAATAACCTGTGAGTTACATATTGATTTTTTAAAAAGTTACAAGGGGTTAATGTTAGTTTACCATTTCAGATATGGAACAAGTTTAAGCGATTATTTACCAATTGAAGGTTTTAAGTGGGTCCCCGAACCGGAATTAAATAGTTTAATGTCAAAAATCCCCGAAATACCCGATGATAGTAATCTAGGGTACATAATCGAATGGGACCTTCTTTACCCCCCGGAAATTCAGGAAAGTTGGGAAACCTGAGCGTTCAGGTTTCCCAACTTTCACCATATTGTCAAGTTGTGTTAGCAGAATTTAACATACCTCCTAAAGAATCAAATCTGAAATTAATTCCTAACCAAATGTCTAAAACGAAATATGTTCTTCATTTTAGAAATCTTAAATTTTACTTACAACAAGGTATGACCTTAACAAAAATACATAGGGCGTTAGAATTCAGACAAGATCGTTGGCTTAGACCGTTTATTGAATTCAATACCGAACAGAGGAAGCTCGCGCCCGACGAATTTACCCAATCGTTGTTCAAACTAATTGTCAATTCATTATTTGGTAAATCAATGGAAAACTTAAGGAAAGAATAGTATTTCATTTAGCTCACACGAAAAAAACGTTGTTAAAGAAAGTTAGTCAACCCTCGTTTAAAAGTGTGACAGTATTTAACAAAGATTTAGTAGGCGTTTCCATGCACCCTAAAAAATTATTTTAAATAGACCAATTTACATAGGGTTTTCTGTTCTTGAATTATCAAAACATCTCATGTTTGATTTTTACTTCAATTTCTTAAAGCAAGTATATAATGATCGTGTGAAATTGTTATTTACCGACACTGATTCATTCTGTAATGAAGTTCAAACAGAAAACGTGTATAAAGATTTAGAAAGACATGAAGATAAATTTGACTTTAGCAATTATCCTAAGAACCATTTTCTCTACAATGAGGTCAATAAAAAGCGTTGGGAAAGTTCAACGATGAAACTTCGGGGAAGCCCATTCACGAATATGTAGAGCTCCGTAGTAAAATGTACAGTCTTTTGTTGAGTGAAACGGACAAAAAACGTTGAAAGGGATTTGTAAAACTGTTGTGAAAAACAAAATAAGACACGAGGACTATAAAAATTGTCTTTTCAAAAGGAAACGTACGTCAGAGACCAAGTATCGATTCTAGTCTGAGAATCACGAACTTTATACCTTGAAAGTTCAGAAAGCCACGTTATCGTGTTATGATGATAAACGGTATATTTTGGAAGATGGTGTTTCTTCATTACCTTACGGGAATAAGGATATAGAGGAAAAATAACCCTATTTTGTATTGTGTGAAAATAAAAAAATATTACTAAAGCTAGATTCCCACTCGACGGAAAACACGACGGAAACCCGGCAGAAAGGGGCTCGATCGAAAAGTCTTTACGCCGAGCCCGACGGAATTACCGTTCGGCCGGGCGTAAGTTGTGTTCTATTTTCTCTGTCGTGTTCGGCGTTACGCCGGTGTCTCAGCCAATGAAATTATCATACTGACTACGTCATAAATTTCAAGAGCGCACGCATACGCGAGATAGATTGATAGCCGCCATTTTTTTGTGGTTGACCAAGAAAGAAAAATGAAACTTATGGAAAAAAAGAGATTAGATAAATAAGAAAGATTAAATAAGGAAGATTTTATTGAGGAGGTTAGAAATTATCCCTTGTTGTACTTGATCAAAGCGACAAGGGGACAAATATATCAATTCAGAGTGCGAAATAGATGTTGTGGAAACCACTCAAATCTATCACGTGACCCAATAAAATCTACCGCCAAACCCTAAATTCAGTCGTAGTGTGAACGGTCTACCGCCGGATTCCGGCGTAAGTTAAAATTTCTTCCGTCGGCTGCGTGATTTCTGCCGGGTTTTTTTCGGTCGAGTGGGAATCTAGCTTAAGATGTCTATTATATCTAGTTGCGTTATTTTCCTATAAATAACAAGTGTACGAATAAACCATACTCATTCATAATTTGGATCCATGATGTTACGTAAGAGAATTATAATAGTCCCGTCTAAGGTTGCGGAGGTAGCTTGTGTATCACAGAGGGTAGTAATCGTGTCCGACAGGACCAGGGTACGAGCGCGGTTATGGATAATGTCAACCCTCATTCGGTCTATCTGGGATACACGTTCAGTAATGTCATCACGCAGGTTATTAATTTGAGACCGAAAGCAGCTTACATCTTCAGCAAGAGATTTAACTTGGGAGCTTAGGGCAGCAATACCAGCTGACCATGGCGTATAGAGTATCACAGGTGGGTCGCGAAGACTGAGGACGTTGGGAGGAAACTTCTAGAAGTTGTGAGGCTAGAGTTGAATAATGTTCACGTAGTGATGAAATGTCTTGAGGGAGGGAGGCCACATTTTGTTTAAATTCTGTGAAGTCTTTCATGAGTGACGCCACAGAGCGAAGCACCGGCGGCCCTTTCGCAACACAAACCGGGCATAGGAACAAAAAATTACTGCAATCAGAAGCAATGTGAAAAGTTGAGAGCTCGTCAGAAACATTGACGCAGGCAATGTGACACCACGCGAGACACAAGGTACATTGAAAAGCCTTATGAGATGCATCGACGTTAAGTTGACAGGAGGGACAGGGACTCTTTGATAACTTTTTTGGCACAGTTGTGGTGGTTTTGCGAATGGGAGTTTTTAATTTAGTTCGAAGTCCAGTGCGCTTGGAACGGGGTCTTGAAGCTTTAGCTTTGCATGGATTGTCAGGAGCTCCATCAATACCGAGCGTTGATGAAGACACGTTTAAGGATTGGCAGTTAATCTGAGTTTGGCGTACAGTGTCTGACTTAAGTATAGAACATGAGGGCAGAAATACCTTGGCTTCCAGTTTCCTAATTCGATCATCCTTGGCTTTTACTTCTTTGATCAAATCATCTTTGCTTAAGTGATCATAGTTAAAATTTTCCTCATCTTTCATTTCCTCTTTAATTGCCACCCTTTGAAGATTTACCAAACTCATTTCGGAATTTTGTAAAGAGAGTTTGTAAAATTGTAAATCTTCCCAGCTTTAACATTCGACCATAACACGACAATCTTTCAGAAAATCCATCATACTTCTAGCACAGTTTCACTGCTCCGTTTTTCTTGCCTTTAGGAAAAAGAATTTCCACTTTCATTAAGAGCTTTTCTTGTACATAGACACTTTGTCACTTACTTTAGTAGGAGCGCAACTTCGCAACAGAGAGAACGTGTAGCAGACCATAAAAAGAAAGATGGAATGCTTGTCAAATATGTTGTAACAGAGCACCCCTGGTAGAATTCTACAGGGCCGGTAGGCCCTTGTAGATATGACATGACACCCTTCCGTAATGTTAAAGAAAAAGTCACACCTTTTAGGGTTAGCGTCCCATAGAAAAAGCATTAAAAAATTTTCGGTTTTTTAAGGCAATTGAAGCCGGCCATACGGAAAAACTATAGCGAAGTTAGTTTTCGGGATACTTCTAAATTAACAAGCATTTATTAAATCGGAAACTTACCTGTTTCGATTTTTAATTAATGAATTCTAATTTTTGTAATTTAACTAATTAAGATAGTACGTCAAAAAATTACTTTTGGGTCAGATGTCAGCCTAACCTTTTTTATGCTACAAACATAGCCTAACCGGGTTAACCCTAGGTTTTTTATGCTGTATTTACTTTTACCAACAGTGGATTTTGCTAATTCATAAATATAAGTAACAGTGGTGCTGATTAATCCTGGAGTACAGTGTCGTTATGTAATTTAATTAGTCAAATAATTTCCATGTTTAGATCAGCGCAGATTTTTCCAATGTAACCACGTCAGCAACGGAGGGTTACGTTGTTCGCTATCAGGGTGGGAAATAATATTTTTTTTTAAACTGGACATTGGGCCAGCGACCCCTCTGGCCTGGAATAAATAAACTAGTCCATGACCACTGACCAGGGCGCGTCGTCTGCTAAATTGAAGAAGTGGATAATTAAAATATATTGCCTAATGTCTGGACTCTGGAAACCCTTGAATTTTCTTAGTGGTCCTGTGGACCACTGACCCCCCTTCGATTTAATTTTTAAGCTGGTCCAGGCAATTTTTAAACTGGTCATTTGCCCTGTGCCACCGCCTTATTTCCCACACTGTTCGCTATCTCCACAGTTCACATTGCCGTTTGTTTATTAGTTTAAATTGCTATGAATTGTTTAGGTATTTAATTTAATTACTGTTATTGAAGCCAAAGTTGCTAAACTATAGAATCACATCATTCATTAACATATGTTATAGATGATCTATATGTTACCGCAAATTTAGTACGTGGTATGATAAAAATTGAACACATTGTGTTGGCAAGAATGAAAAACTCTTCTAAAATTTACAATTAAGGTGCTTTGAAACTCATTTTATAAGCTAAATCAACACTGCCAAACCTCAATCCTTGATTAATTTAAACTTAATTAAGTATAATTAACGGGAATTTAAACATGAAATATACATTATGGATGAGAACTCGAGTAACTTTGAAATAAAATACTTAATTAAGATTAAAACTGCACAAGCTGTTAGTATAGCCCCATGTTTTCTATCTTATACTTAGTTTATTTAAATTATCTTTAAAGTACATTAATAGGCGCGAAATTCGAAAGTTTAAGGTAAAATAAGATTCAAAACCCGCTAAAAATTGCAATTAAGGTTAAGTATATATTGAAAGTCATTTTTAACCTAAATGTACACTGCCGAAACACAATCCTACGTTAATTTAAAATCAATTAAATATAATTAACGTGAAATCAAACCAAAAATATTCATTTTTTGGATTCAAAGCTCAAATAACTTTTAAATAAACTGTTTAATTAAGATTAAAACTACCCAAGCCGTTGGTAAATCCAAACATACTGCGGTGTCACTTGTTGAACGTTAAAGCGACCTTCTTCACTTTAAATCCCATGACCTGCTCAATCTGGCAATCTTTGAAAACTCAACTTTCAGGTACTTCCAGTCCCATTTGATATACAGGGTCTTCAGTGTAGGAGCTAAGTACCATATCAAAATTTCAACAACGGAAATCTACCTGAGGGAGAACTGACAGAAAGTTCATTGTTTTTTGAACACTGGAGCTGTTTACATTAGCGCAGTTCTTTCAACATTACCATATAAAATACACAGGGATTATGCGAGAAAAAACATCGTCTCTTTTTTTAAATAACTGTTTTATTTTTAAAAAATTATTGAAGAAAAAATTTTGTAAAAATTAAAGGACATTTTTCTAATAAAAAAAAATTATAATTTTAAACAATTGTAATTAGGAAAAAATAAAGTTTAAAATAATTCATAATATTAAAAAAACTATAGTTTAAAATAAAAATTTCATTTAAAATAATAACACTTGAGAAAAAAAAATATTTACAAACCAATTAAATTTTATTGTTAATGCCAATCCTGTAAGGAAATCGTTTAAAATTGTGACTTAAATTATAATGATGAAGGTCCAATTCTGTAATTGTTTTAGTTGTGATAAGGGACATAAAGCTTACGAATTTAACTTGGCCTCTAGTTCATCCAGGGACATGTCGTCCCCGGAGCCCTCCTCCTCCGCCGGCTCGTCCAAGGAGATATCCTCCTCAACCGGCTGCTCCCCAACGCCTTCAGGCTGGGCCGGCTCCTCCCCAGCGCCTAGAGGCTGGGCCGGCTCCTCCCCAGCGCCTAGAGGCTGGGGGGGCTGCACTCCAGCGCCCTGAGGAGGGGTAGGCGCCTCCCCACGCGGAATCTCCGCCAACGGATTTTGTTGGCCATCTTGGACCCCTTTCAACAGAATTGAATAATACTTTGTACATTTTGACATTTAAGTATCAAACGAATTTTATACCACGAACGCGGCTCCAACAGTCGCGTGCCAAGTGGCCATAGCGATCACAATTATTGCAACGCCGGCCTCTGGCGTTGCGACCGCTATGGCCAACATGGCCTATGCGGCCTCCACGGCCTACGTGACCTCCACGGCCCCCGCGTCCTACGTGGCCTCCACGGCCCCCACGTCCTACGTGGCCTCCACGGCCCCCACGTCCTATGTGGCCTCCACGGCCCCCGCGTCCTCCACGGCCCCCGCGGCCTCCACGGCCTCCAGGACCTCCGCGTTCTCCACGACTTGGAGGCGGCCCCATTTCCCCCGTCGCAATACGGCCTCCTCCTCCACCTTCCTCGCTTCCATTACTGTTAAGGTGCACATGGTGCACCGTAACATGGCAGTTTTCCGAAAAATAAAATAGTTTTTCCATTTTCGTAACTACAATTTGAAATAAAGACATTTATTTTTATGGTACTAATCTTTCTTTCACTCACGGACTATTTTCACATTCATGGAAGCTGATTTTAATAGTAAAAAATATTAACGGGATTGAAAAACAGGGAAGAAAAAGGTTGCACTGGAATAATCTTAAGTCTTATTAATTTTAACAGTCTTGTAACCTTGTTTATCTTAATTACGGGCCTGTATCGTAATTTTAATATTCTGCCTTCTTTCTACTTCCCCTAAGCCTTAGCTGCAGCCATGAAAGAAAGCAGCGTTCATGAACCGAGGCTTAAGGGATATATTTTGAAAAAAGACGTTAAAAAGATTTCAAAGTGAAAATATAAGCTGTTGGTGCTTGAAAGGCTACTAATAATGTAATTAAAGGCAAAATAAATTCTATTTGTTAATAAATTTTCCATTTAAAATCATATTCCATGACAATAAGTATAAAGCTAAATTCGCTTACTTCTTCTGGACGCAATGTTTTAAAAGAGTAAGTGCGTTCAGCAATCACAACCAAGTTCTCGGTTTAATGCCGAATTGTAATTTTATACGGGACCGTAACCCAATGCGCTTTTATGGTACACCTAGCTGAACGTTGCTAATGAAACCGGGCAATACGGTAAACTTAGTTTCTACATCTATAGACCTTTTCCGTGGTTTTAAAGATAAAATAAGAAAATTCAAATAATAACAGTTATATTTGCAATATTTCTTTATTTTTTTTCTCGGATAACGACTTAAATTGCAGGAAACAATCACATAATAATTTTAAAAGTCGCGGTATAGCAAGTTTGTACTGTTTCAAGCGACATCTCTAGGAAAAACATGTTGAGGCTCTCTCTTAGAAGGGACGGCAAACAGTATAATTTCGGCATTAATGTTCTGTTTGTAACCTTTTTCTTGATCTTAATATAAGTTTAGTCATTATGGGTAATTTCTTTACTAAACTACCTGTTTAAAGTAATAAGCAAGTGTTCAGAATCTATTTACAATGCCATACAATAAACGATGCGTCATTCTTGGATGTTCAAGTTGTAGTGACAATCTAGCCCAAGATGGTTCTTACAGTTTACATTTATTCCCGAAAGGTATTGTAAACCTTAACAAAAAGTGCCTTTTTGGGCGACTGGGGTATTTGGCTAAGTATTTCCCAACATAAAGGTAATGGTGATCTTACTGAAAAGTGGATTCTGGCTACAAATCGTGGTAAAAAGTGGAAACCGAACAAAGTTTCCGTTATTTGTTCAAAACATTTTAGTGACGACGATGTTATTGTTACTAAAGGGAGAAAAAGGATGTTACTTAAACCACATTCAGTACCAATTCTTGGAACAATTTTACATAACGAGCTTGAAGAGAGCTCAAATTCTAAAATTCAACTAACAGTACATGACGATATAAATCTAGTACATGTTCAAGCTTCTGATGATAATGAAAGAGAAACAGCAATTAAATCAAAACCAACTGAAGGTAACCCAGCGCTTGTAGATAAAGTCATGACACCCTGCATGGATAGAATTAGTATTGAAACAGCGAAAATTGGCACCGAATGTAAAGCTACGCAAACAGTCATTACAATGGCTTCAAAAGGTACTCAGACACTTAACATAAACAATGCTTGGTTTCAATCGAAAGAAGTTATTCGGGTATTGCTACTAGAAGAGAAAACATTCCGAAATGATTGATTAGAAACAGTATCAAAACTAACCACAAATGAAGAATGTAGTATGAAGAATAGTTCGAAAGAAGAAATGGAAAACACTTTTTAATATTTTAAACAGATGCCAGAGATATTTGTAAAGATTACCTTTTAAATTCCTTCCAAGCTTAATTGCAACAATTGCAAACAACATGCGACGGAAGATGAAGTCTAGAAATTGTGAAAGGAACTAAATGCAAGAGTAATTTTTACTAAACATTTTGTCATTAAAAATCAATGACTATGACTATAGAATTGCATCAAAATAAATGTTTGCCTAATTTTCACAAATTTAAATAACATCAATGGCAGTTTTGAAAAATAGCCTCGCTTATTATTTCTAAATTTAACCCATTTTTGTGATTTCATTCTGTGTACGTTATTTCAAATAAACGTCAAAATTATTGAGATCACATTTTCCATAATTATTTTAATTATTTCGAGGCTTATTGGTTAAAATTTTCAAATTCCTTATAATTGAATAATCAGGGGTGTGCAGGTATCGCGGGTACCCGACTCGATATCTGAAACATATTTTTTTATGAGTCTAACAAAATGGGTCCAGTTCATGACGCGCATGTTTCAATATTTCTGTCTTTCATAATTTAACAATTTAATTAGTAACAAGTTATTAATTAATATTGTTATGGGAAAATGGCTCAGCTTTGAAATCTAGGTTTTAATTGGACTGTAAGGAAAAACAAAGACTTGTCTGAATTGGACACGCGCAAGCTAATTTTAGGGATTTTGACGGACCCTAGGACCTGACGGGTAATTGAAAATTGAACCCTATACCCGCGGGTAAAATTTTCTATTACCTGAAGTTTACCCGCACAGCTCTTATCATAAGAGATTTAAAAGAAAGCAAACCTATTTCTTCATTAATAGACTTTTCCGTGCTTTTAAAGGAAAGAACAATATAGTTAGAATATTTCTTTATTTTTTTTCTCAAATAGCAACTTTACTACAGGAAATAATCACAACCACATATTAATTTTAAAAGTAGTAGTATATAACAAGTTTGTGCTGTTTCAAGTGACGACTTTAGGAAACGGTGTAGTTTAAGAAATATGTTTATCTATTTGAAGGAACAAACAGTAATTTTCATCAAAGAAGGTAAAAAACGAGTAGTAGAAGGCTTGACTGAAGTCTTCTGGCTTTGAAATATTCTCTCTGAACTTCCTATGTAGTCCTAAAATGCTTTGCCAAAGCTGCTAGTTCCGCTCCCGTTCTTTTTACCCTCTTTCATTTAATATAGTTTGAATTCCAATTGCAACGTGATACTTGTCGGTTTCAGTATTTCTTCACTAAACTCCCTTTTGCATACAGTCATGCCACCCTGCAACGAAGGAAGTATTGAAACAGGAAATATGTCACCAAATGTAAAGCTCAACTCTACCTGAATTTTACCACTTCTTCAGATTGAAGATTCCACGCGAGTTTTCTTCCACACTATTTAGACGCACGTTTAATGTTTGAATCAAAACTCAAATTTATATCCTGGTCATAGGCCTAGTTGTGAATTTGGCTGTTAATAATTTCAACAATATTTCTCAAACTCCATCTTTCTAGAAAATCCAATGGCGTTTTGCATTTTTGTTAGCCACCTTTTAATTCATACCTTTAGACAGACGTGGATCGTTGATATGGGTAGCAATGTGCAAGTTGTTGTTTTAAGTCATTTTAAATCAAAGCAAGAGTCATATTATATTGGCCTTGAATAAAGGCGTAGTTCAACTCACTAGATTATTACTTATTATTATTATTATTAATTAATTGGCCTAAGTTGGCTATAAGTTTACTAATTTCGAAACGTAGCATTTAATTGAACGTTCAAGTGTGCATTGCGATACGGCAACATTAAAATTGTATAACTTACGTTCGCGGGATCCGGAAATTTAGTCATAATTAAAAGAAAAGCTCTCACATAATACATAAAATTAAAATTTAACTTTGAAGTCATACAAACAAGAAAGATCGACCAAGGCTTGACTAAAACCATTGATCATCGTTAAAAAAACCCCAAATTTCAATGGAGGGTTATTCTCCGCATCTGAGTGGGGCGCTGTTTGTAGGTCTTACCAGGTCTTACCCAAGCAATCTATTACCATGGAGTAATATTAAGTGATCCAAAGAGAGAATTGGTGTATTTTAATAAGAACTTACACGACAATAAATCTACTCCACGCAAAATATCCCACGGAAACGACAATCAAACTCAGCCTCTAAGCATGCTCTAAGATTTGCAAATTTCTTCGATAACATTTCAAACTAAACTGAACTGAACTGAATCATAAGCTAGCTGCAAAATATAACACGTTGACTCGTGTTCATTTTTGGCTCGAGGACAGATAAATTCTTGTATTTTTGAATTTATTTCACGAATTCTAGGTTATAGGCCTACTTTTCTCCAAGCCGTTTAATTACTTTTGCTGCAAGGGCTGCTTAGGGTTTACGCTTTTTTAAAAGCGTTCTAAGCTTAACTTTGCTGCTTTGAGGATTTATTAAAGTAAGATTTCTGTTGACTTTTTTTCTTTGTTTGTGCTGTATTCTTTTATGTTTCCTTTGTTTGTGTTGTATCCTATTTTTCTTCTCTACGGCTCCTGTTACACTGAATAAAATAGACCTATTGTGGCACACTGAGAAAACCTTCAGTGACTTGGTAATAGACCTATTGTGGCACACTGAGAAAACCTTCAGTGACTTGGTAATAGACCTATTGTGGCACACTGAAAAAACCTTCAGTGACTTGGTAATAGACCTATTGTGGCACACTGAGAAAACCTTCAGTGACTTGGTAATAGACCTATTGTGGCACACTGAGAAAACCTTCAGTGACTTGGTAATAGACCTATTGTGGCACACTGAAAAAACCTTCAGTGACTTGGTAATAGACCTTCTCTGGCTTGCTAAAAGACCTGTGGCTTTGCAAAAAAATAACTATAGTGACTTGGAAAGCGACCTTTTTGTGGCAACGAAACACATCTTTGTGTGCTAAATTTAAAAACTCAAAATGGTTTCTCGAGAAAAAGCTAGAAGGGACAAGAGACGTTTGAGACAACAAAGTCAAAGAGGGTTGATAGCTAAAACTAAGACTTTAGCGAACAAAAACAAATCAAAGTGCAAAAGGTACTATATAAAAAAAACAGCTCTTTCAGAAGAAAAAATCGAGTGATGGACTCAATCGCAAGTCTTTATTGACAAGTTCAATAAAAACTCAAAAGGTTTTGCAGGCCCCTAAAATAGGTGGCGCTTCTCGACAAATAAAAGTTGGTGCGAACCCGACTAAGAATTATGTTAAAAAAGTCTCCTTTAACAAAGGAATTTTTAAAACAAAAAATAAAAAAATGATTGCCGAAAGTTTCAAGCGGTTTTTGGTGACGCGACTTACGGACCGTTTAATGACGAAAAGAACTTTTGCTAATTCACGTAAAAAGCAAAGTTCCAAATTTGCATCCCACAAACTCCTATGCCAGTTGCTATCTGGAAAAACATTCTATTTAAAAAGGCGAATATATTCGGCCTACCATGCAAGGCGCTCGTTACTTATTGAAGATTTCAAAAGTTTCGCGAAGAAAGTGCAAGAAATTGGATTGGTGGATAGTGACAATTTTATCAAAGTCATTGGAGGAAAAAGGCTTCACAGTAGTCTGGAAGAAGCTTTTTATCACCAGACAACATATTTTACTTTGGGGAATGATGGCAGAATTTTGAAAAACGAGGACCACGAAACGCGTTTTGAAAAAATTTTGCAGTTCGACGAAAATGGTCTATTAATAAAAGTGTTAAGAGAAAGCTCTCGTATCGGCGAAAAGGTTAATGAATTATGGGTTGATGAAAGTGGTAATTTTATTGACCAGAAAAGACTGAACAAAGGCATTGAACGCTGCTTGCAAGTTAATGATTTAGGGGTTGTCACGAATCTATTCAATGCAGTAGAAAACGTGTCAGAGGAAAAAAATCCCAAAGCGAATATCGTAATTAACGAATCTGGGTTTATTGAAACCAAAGAAAAAGCTTCGTATTGGGAATGCAGCGACATTTGCAACGTTAGAGAGCGGGCAATTTTTAAAGTCGTAGCTTTCATTAACCAGGCGGCAAAGGCCAGTGATAGCGACCTAAATGAACTTTTTGGCTCTGATTTTGACGTTTGCTCCTACAAAAAAAGTTTTGCCAGAAATCCATTGTCAAATTGCCATTGGACGATTCAGATTTTGAAGTTAAAGTTTTGCCGTATCTGGTCATTCTATATTGCTCTGAAAGCGAGGAATGCCAAAGTTACTTGAGGGCCTTCAGAGAACTGGCTCCGCCATTACTCTGGGATTAGAACTTTTTGAGTAAAATCTACTCCGTTAGAGCGTTGCTTAACGCTTTTTCAACATTGACCGATGAGATTGAGCATGGTGATTACGAATCTCTTCAAAATGTTATACCCAAATTAGTAAAGTTGTGGAGGCACGTGGATTAAAAATGTCAAATGCCGAAAACGAGGCGACGAAAGGCGGTGAGAACGATATAAGGCCTTGTCTCGATGAGGGTGTAATCTTGGCTTTTCTACGCTAAACAATTTGCTAGAGCTGAGCGTGATACGAATGAATTTCACGACACATCTTGCGATTGTTGCGCTAGATTATTGAAAAATTCTGATTTGAGGACCGTGGAAAAAAACTGGCATGCACTTCAGTTTTTGACAACCACGCCTTTCTCATTTTAAGAGTGGTTTACTGTTGAAAATCCAGACTTTAGAGAAATGGACATGCTTTTATGCCCTTATTGTTCTAAAGAGTTGCAAAAGGAAAGGTTCCAATTAGATGTTTCCTCAACGGCTTGGGGGTTGACGTTCCTCCGACCGAGGTCACGAGTTTGAACATGTTTGAAAAAAGCCTAATTCAGCTTGTGAAGGCATTTCACACTGTGTCCGGTTAGGTACTAAAACTAATTCCAACATGCAGTTTGGCGTGGTGAAAGCTTTGAAAGGTAGAATCATATATTTGCCAATTCCAGTCCAAAAAAATTTGGATATGATACCAACAGCACTGCCTAAAGATCACGAATTGCACGTCTTGGTTAATGGTTTGCCCACTAGTGACAAAAAGATTTGGCAAAAAATTGTTCGCCTGATGCTTTGAAAAAGGCCGTCGCTAAACTGTGAAAAAAATTAATCCATTGTACAAAGACATTGATATTACTCTTATCAATGAGGATTACATTTATGGCACCGAAGAGATTAACGGAACTATTGAAGACGAAAAATTCATTAACTCCCGATGAATTATTGGCGAAAACGGATCCTCTGGCGCTGTTAAACAACCGCGACGAGGTCAATACAAACGGCTTCAGTACAGTTGCAAAAAATCCGCAAGCGGAATCGCACCAAATCGATATCGATATTATCAATGATGGTGTGATCGAATCAAATCTTTCGCCAGACGACCGTTATAAAATTTTAACTCAACCTGAGGCACTGTTGCGAAAACTCTCAAAAGATGAAGTGAATGAGCTGTACGATCACTATACAATTCACCCGGTGAATGTTCAGCCGTCAAAAGATTTGTTGGCTTCTTACCAAATGAAGCGTGTCGAAGCCGAGCCTATCAGTAATTGGGACAAAAATCTAGAATACATGTCATTCGTGCACTTGTTCCCAATGGCTCGCTATGGCAAGCACGACGAAAGACCGTTTGGGAAATGACGGAAACTGAATACCGACTTTCTCGTCTTTTGAACGCGAATCCAATGTTTAGACGTGATTATGCGTTAATGTTCCATTTATACCAAGAGGCCGAAATGAAATCCATTAACAGTAGTTTGAATTACGTTCTACGCGTGAAAAAACCCATGAACGTATCGGTCAATGATTTCGTGAATCAAGTTGATTCTCGAGATTCGGAGCTCGAGAGTATTTAGCGACTTTCATGGCCCACATTCGAGGAACCAAGGATTATTGGTATAAAGTTCTCAAATGTTTTTGGCCATGATTAGGGAGTATGGCCCCCCTACTTGGCTTTAACTTTTAATCCGGCCGAATACGATGACATTGAACTTCACGACCACCTACGACGAGTGAATGCTGACGTGCCAGGGATCGAATCTATGTCGGTGGCTGAACTATTAAATTTAGATCCTCTTAGCGTTAGTTACATTTTCACAACAAAGTGAGGTCTCTCCTAAGCAACTTTGTGCTTTGTAAAGAGAATCCGGTTCTTGGACCGTAGCGCATCATTTGTGCGCGTCGGTACCAATCTCGCGGCTTAGCCCATTACCATTGCTTGTTGTGGGCCGAGGAAGCTCCCGTGATTGGTTCTCTTCGGCAATAGCTATTTAGAATACGTGCAGAAGTATGTCACGTGTTCAATCCAAAGCTGCTGAAAGTCCAGAACTTTACCGGCTAGTAAAAAAAATTTCAAAAACATAAATGTTTGGCAGCAGTTGCTACCGAAAGGTTAAGAGAGGAAATAAGGAGCTCAAAGTGTGTCGTTACGGTTTTCCTCGAAACGTTACAAACGTTTGCGACATTGAACTCTGCTGAATCAGTTACGCGTCATCGTAAAATGAAACGAAGCCAGAACGCCATATGATTGCCCAGAAATGAGAGCGAAGTTTTTATCAATGACTACAATCCGGCATTACTTGGCATTGAAAGCCAATATGGATTTGCAGTTTGTCGCCGATTCCTCGGAACAAGTGGCGAATACGTCACGTCGTACGTGACAAAGGGAGATCGGGCTG
>JAEQBA010003480.1:185932-504035 GCA_019434445.1 Phalangium opilio | reverse complement strand
GGGTTTCGCAGAGTTGGCACACGAAAGCTTGTCTAAAAGACTGTTCGCTTATGGACTGAAATCTTTCACAAATAAATCGGTCGGTATTTACGAAGCCTTGGACATGATGTTTGGGTCAGAAATTGTTCAAAAGTCTGACAGCACCAAATTTATTAACACTAACGTGAAGGAAAACCGATCCAAGTTTTGAAATGTTACAAGGATCTTGCGCGCTTGAGGGAAATTGATCCTGAAAGCGAAGACATTTGCCAACCAGGGTTTGTGGACGATAAGTATCCCAACAGACCCATAGCTTGGAAGATTTAAGCTTGCGCGAGTTCGGCCGATTTTACGACTACGTCAAGTATCGGAGGCAGCGAAAAAATCTGAAAATGTAATCGAGTTGAAAAAATAATCTCGGTTTGATGAGAAAGAGGATTAAGCCCTACATAATAGAACATTACGTTCACGACCCAATAGAGGAACCAGAAAAGTACTGCCACTCTCCTTATTCTGTTCAAACCATGGCGAAAGAAACTGAGTTATTGGGCGAATTTGCAACCTACGCTGAAGCTTTCAAAAGCGCATTAACGACGCTAAAACCCATGAGAGAATACCATGAGAAATTTTCGGTTTCCAAAGAAGTTGAAAAGAAGCGCAAAGCCTCCGAAAAAGCTAAAGAGACTTCAGCTCTTTCGGATACAGAAAGCTATGACGATGAAAATGCCCTTCAAGGGAAAGAATCGTCGTTGAAACGGAAAAATGCGATGCACGATGTCGAAGCCGCTATGGAAATTGATTTCGAGGGCATGACACTAGACCAAGTTGCGCTACTCAACACTGATCAAAAAAGGTGTACGACAAAGTCATGGATCACTTCACTCAAGAGGGAGGGCAAAAGGAAAATTTTTGCCATTTTGTGTCTGGTCCGGGTGGCACTGGAAAGTCCTTTCTTATTGCCACTATCGCCAACGCCGTTAGACGCCACTTTAAAAATGCCGGTAGCGTCGCGATCGCCGCTCCCACGGGCTTGGCTGCTCTAAATGTCAACGGCGTAACGTTGCATAGATTACTTATGTTGCCAGTAGAACATGGGCGTACCGCGGAATACCATTCCCTCAATTCCGAAAATATTTCCATTATGAAACAAACTCTGGGAATTTGAAACTCTTGATAGTCGATGAGATCTCTATGGTGTCTTCGGTCTTACTAACTTACGTTCATTTGAGGCTAAATGAATTTTGGAAATGAACAAGCCTTTCGGCGGTGTCGTTTGCATTCTCGTTTTTGGAGATTTCTTCCAATTGCCGCCTGTACAGGGTAATCCCGCGTTTTTAAAAGTCACTTCCCAGGAAGCGAGACTAAGATTTAATAGCATTGGTGGCACTGATCTTTGGAAGTATTTCCAATACGATGAACTAACGCAAAACGTACGACAGGCCGGCGACAGAGTTTATGGCGACCTACTTAACCGAATTAGAATTGGAACTGTTACGAAAGATGACGTTTCAACCTTAGAAAGTAGACTAGTTCCGGGAGGGAACAAAATTGAGGTGGCTATGAATCTTTACGTTGAGCTGGTTAAAGAAGGATTTCATCCCATCTGTTTGATGCCGAAATTGGCCATGTGCGATAAATTCAACATAAAAATGCTCGAAGAAAGCCGACAGAAAGTTGAATGCGTTGAATGCGAAGACAAACTCGTTAATTACGACAAAAAAATAATACCAAAAACATTGTCAGGAGACTCAAAATGTTAGACAATGAGCCGTCTAAAACCGGAGGTCTTGAGAGCAAGCTGTATCTATGCGTTGGATCTCGAGTAATGGTTAGGAGAAACATCAATTTCGAAGAAGGTGTTATTAACGGCACCATGGCCGTTATAACGGGATTCCAAAAGAACGACCGTGGAAACATCATTGGTATCCGGATCAGAGTAGATCGGGAACCAAACGACGAGAACAATAAGCCCGACTTTGTAGTCGAGAAAATGAGCGTCAAGTTCTTGCTAATGACCAATGTATACGTGAAACGAACGCAATTCCCCATAATCTTGGCATACGCCATTACTATACACAAAAGCCAGGGAATGAGTTTAAAATGCGCAATTATGGATTTGGGATCAAGTTTATTTGGAACCGGCATGGCATACGTTGCTCTATCGCGAGTGACTTCCTTGGCCGGTCTCCATCTCTTGCAGTTAGACCCGAATAAAATTATGGCGAGCCATTGCGGAGTATAACAGGCTGCGTCAAAAACACAGACCTGATCTTCCACTTTTAGAAATAGTGGGGTCGGAAGCAAAGAGAGGTACAAAAAGGCCAACGTCGAAGAGTATTTTAGAAGGTGAAGGAGAGCGATCTGATGAAACGGCAAAAAAAAGACCAAATAAAAAGATTAGACTAGGTCTTCAAAGTGTAGACATTTTTCCCTTGAAAGGATTTAAAAATGGAGATGGAGTAACGTGCTACGCAAATAGCGTTTTGCAATTGCTCTTACTGATTCCGGAATTAAGAAACATGGTTAAAGGGCATAAAGGATCATTGAGCGATAAGCCTATTTTGACTTGCCTTCGTAACACTATTGAGCATGTTGAAAATTCAAATTCGAGTTCTGGCGACGATGGTTTCAATTTGCGAACGGCTGTTGGTCTGCCTTTTACCCACAAACAACAACAAGATGCTAGTGAATTCTTATGGGTTCTCTTGCCAAAACTTTGCGAAGAAATGGAAACTTGTGACTCTGACGCTCTTCAAGAACTATTATGGACAAAGTCGCAAAACGTTACCAAATGCCCGAACTGTCACCTTGAAAAAAGTTCTGGAAACATTATCCAAAGCTGCATCTTCACTCTTCCTTTGCCAAACCTCGCTAAAATTGATTGGAAACTATTAATCGAAAGGATGAGACCAGCAATGATGGCATGCGGAACTTGTAAACACAGAGAAATTAATGAACGTGATGTATTGATTTCTGCCAGTAAGTACGTATTTCTGTGGTTTCCAAGAGATACTGTAGTAAATGGTCACCCTATTAAGATTTTAACCAAAATATCGGGATTCGAAAATCAGAAAGTGGTTTTAAACCAAAGCGTTTACAAAACTAGGGGCGTGATCATTCATAAAGGTTCATCTTTAAACCAAGGTCACTATCTGAATTTTATTCGAAAAGATAACAGCTGGTACGAGGTTAGTGATACAACAATCACCAAGCGTGACAGATTCGTCAGTAACTTGACTGATGTCTCAATTATCCTTCTGGAGAAAGTCTCTCCTTTTTAAAGAGAACCTAGCCTAACTAGCGTTGTTAAGGGTGATCACTAAAAAATGGTAAATTAAGGAAACATAGGAAATTTGCCCTTGAAATATACAGAGATGTTGGTGTAAAATGTAAGCGAGAAAATAATGAAATTGTGGGGAAAAACTAGGAAGAATTTGTGGGGGAAAAACTAGGAAGAAATTGTAGGGAAAAAACTAGCAAGAAATTGTTGCAAAATAAACGAAAAGTACATAAATAAATTATCAATCAAAATCTACTTTCAAATGAAAAGTAGAAACTTCATTATAATTTCATGGTTTGAGAGTTTTACAAAACTATTCAAAATTTAATTATATTACTTTACGATTGCGAGTTAAATTCCAGAAATTTTGAAATTTCCTCCAAGCTATAGAAAGTATATATTTAGAAATTATCGAGAAACCCACAAGAAACTAATTCCCCGGTGTCTATTGCTATTGCTAAGTATTCCTCACAAACGAAGAATGTTTAGAAATATTTCAAAATGTAAGTTTTCCATTTAAATTTCAATATATCAATAAAATAGTTCGCAAAATCACAAGCGCCAATTAAATCTAGCAACATTCAATATCGTAATGCTGCCAAACAAGAGAATCGACCCCGTAATTAAGTAACATCGCTTGCGATTTCTCGCTATCCCTGATTCAACCTGTTTCCTTCTGCTGAAATATCCTCTAGTTGGCCGATGATTGAGAGGGGTGGCGGGGGGGGGGCGGTTATTTCCTTTGCCTTTGAGACAACGTGGATAACACGTTGTTTAAGGCCATACTTCCTTATATCAGTTAAAAAAATACAATGGCTATAATCTTCGAAGCAGGGCCCTATACAAAACTCTCTTATGGCCGCTTCTATCTCCTTTTCCTTTCACTTGAAGCTCATTTAACACGTGGTCAAAAATATATAGACATCTTCTTCAAGCTTTGCTACTCATGAAGAATTTCCTCAATAATTCTCATTGATATATGTATAGAGTTTCAAAAGAAATAAACATTTTTATCCTACATTTCAAATAGAGGGGTCACTTGGATAATCAGGTGTACAGAACTAAAGAAATCGATTACTTGATTACTAGAATTCTTAGAAAAACATTAGTAATCACAATAATTTTTGTGTTAATCAAAGGTAATGAGAAATCTCCTATAATCACTGGAAATCTCGTGAAACCTTGAGAAAATCAGAAACAATCACATGATTTACTAGTAATCTTTTGTAACCACTCGGTAATCACACCTTTCGTGAAATAATCACAGATAATCAATCGAGGAATTCGAAAATCCAAAAGAAAAATCATAATCAGTTGAAATAGAAATAATCACTGCATTCATCGAAATTCACGAAGAACCCAGCGGTATTCACGACATTCACCCAAAAATCAATGGGATTCATTGGAATTCAAACAAAAATCGCGAGTAATCAGCGGCAATTACGGGAATCAGTGTAAAGATTATGGAAATCACCGACAATAATCGTAATCACAAAAATCAAGGAATTCTATCAGTAATCATCAAAATTCACATAAAAATTTAAAAATTAGTAGTCAGGTGTGAAACTTTTGGCTGATGACTAGACCCTCGTTTCAAATACTGTCATTTTTAAACTTACTACGTAAATAAAGTACAACATTATATGCTTATCGAAATCTGTTTTATTGAATATAACTTAAATATAATTACCGATATTCAATTATAATTCTAATTAAATTAAGACTGAAGGGACAGATATTATAAAAAACGGCTTGGTTTGGACCAAGTCCGAAAAAACAAACGATATGTGTGAGGTTTATCAATTGGCTGAAGTTTCAGATATTGGAATTTTTTTTTAAATTATTTTTATTCCTTTAATCCTTAATCATTATTTAATTCAATCAACTGATTTTACTGTTAATCGATCTATTCCCTCTAAATTAATTTAAAAAATTACATATCTACGCTTTTTCAAGAATAATTCCATTTTCCGAAAACATTTTATCATGAAATTAATTATTTTGAAGGGATTTCGTGTCAATGTTCACTAACTTGTAAGCACCTTGACGGAGATAGGTTTAATTGTTGCTGGCTTGGCAAACTTTCAGGTTTGTAATTTATAAGTTCCTGAGAAGACTGTTGCTCAAGAAAATGTGATAAATAACTTTTTTGCTCAAACTAATTTATAATCTTATGATGTCTTCTTAAGACAAAGCAACATGTTTATCCGGTGTCGTTTCTTTTAGTAGGTGGCTCTCCGCAGTAATGGAAAATTATGATATCGGCTGATATAACCAAAGGTACGGGGTAATTTTCAGTACCAATGACTTGTTATATTCATTTCCTGCGGAAATAATATGGTTAAGCACATTATACCTTACCTCAATTTTCCCAATATATATTAAATTTTGCAATCACCAGAGGTTCCAGTGTCGAAACATTTTCACATTAGTAAACGGTACATGACTTTCCGGACCTAACCTTAATAACCTAACACTATAAAAAATTCATGTACATACATAAATGTTTATGCACATGGCTTGAGACTCGCTAGCGCCGAAGGACCGATCACTTAGTGTAATCGGTGTACATTTGTTAGTGTGTACACCATTTTGAAATTACATACAGGGAAACTAAACTGGGGTCTTCACTTTCTCGCCTAGAAGCACTGCTATAGGCAGTGCGAGTTGACTGGCCTCCCGCGGCCCGCCTGTAGTGAACTTTGACACCGTCTGGCGATGACCCTAATGTGTGTTTTCCGAAATGGTCTCTACGCCTGATAAAATGATTACGCGTAATACGTAACCAGTGCACAAGTAGCGCCAACAATGTAGTAAGGGGTGATGACGTTTCAAATGTAGATTGACCAAGAATCTCAGAAGCACGGAGAGTGAAATTGCAGTGCAATCTTTCCTTCATAGAGGTGGCAAAAGAAATGTAGCGTTTTGATATACGAAATTAAATGTATAAATTCGCGCAACAACCTGGTATGGCATCCACTATTAAATATTCACATTTTCCTTTCGAATTATGTCAAAGTTCGCTTCCTCTTTTAAGACAATCTGTAGATTATTCAATATTGCTCCCCCAACACGTACTCCCTTCAAAATAATTAATTTCATGATAAAATGTTTTCGGAAAATGGAATTATTCTTGAAAAAGCGTAGATATGTAATTTTTTAAATTAATTTAGAGGGAATAGATCGATTAACAGTAAAATCAGTTGATTGAATTAAATAATGATTAAGGATTAAAGGAATAAAAATAATTTAAAAAAAAATTCCAATATCTGAAACTTCAGCCAATTGATAAACCTCACACATATCGTTTGTTTTTTCGGACTTGGTCCAAACCAAGCCGTTTTTTATAATAAAAGAAATGCTACGAATAAAAAGAAAGGCAGCTAAAAAGGTGGCTTTGTTTAAAATTGGTGAGACGTAATGCAAACTTTTTGAAACGAGGCTTAACATACGCAGTCTTTTCGAGGTGACCGCTATATTTGTTTATAGTTTTAGGGGCAAAAATATTTTGGTACCCGCCCACTATCACGTGATATCGTTAACCGCACGCTTTAAAAGTTTTGCGCTACCAGTTTCAAAACGGTTAGTAGTTTTGCAGTTTCCTTTTTTCTCAAGCGGTAAATAACTCTCTTTTGCCACCTCAATCGTAAGCAACACAGAAATAAATGTGTTAGGAAATTGAACACAATCTCTGAACATCTTCATGCAACACTCTCCTATACATGTTCAAAAATGAGAACATGTTCAAATAGAAATCTGTTCTTTTTTCAAATGTATTCAAGCCATTTTGTGTTTGATTTTGAACGTGTTTTTATTTAAGTGTTCTGCCTCTGAACATGTTAATTATGCAGAAAATGTGTTCAGGAGCTGAACACAATCCCTGAACACCTTCATGCGACTCTCTCTACTATACATGTTCAAAAATGAGCACATGTTCAAGTGAAAATATGTTCACTTTCTAATGTGTTCAAGACGATTTTTGTTTCGGTTTTGAACGTCTTTTACGTGTTAAGCATACACTCTAAGAAAATGGGGTGCGCTTTAACACCTTTAAAAGTAGTTTGGGTCCAAATTTGACATCATTACAGGTGTTCATTTACACCCCTGAAAGGGTTTAATAACATTTATTGAGCAATTGGTGCTATAAAATGGTGCAACAGAGGTGCAGTTTAACACCTTTTTAACTCTTATATCGAACTAAAACTTAATTTTTACTCTCACATGAGTGTTGTGCAATTCCTTAAAGGGTGCGGCATAGCACCATTCAGAGTGAAGATAAACAATGGACAGTCTCTTAAATTTTGTTTCCCCGACTTTTTGCATCCCCCATTTAAGAGACTGTCCATTGTTTATCTTCAATTTGACAAGAACCGCTTTGCACGGCTTTCAGTTTGACAAGAACCCCTTAAGAGTTTGAAGCACTGTCGCCCATTGTTAGTTCGATGCACGGTCGCCCATTGTTAGTTCGATGCACGGTTTTCAGTTTGACAAGAACCCTTCTCGCCGTTTCCCGGCCTTTAAGTCGGAAAAAACAGAACAGCAAATGTCCCTAAGGGAGAATAGTTTAACTCTATGCGCCCCCAACAAGACTTGCCCCCGGGGGCCAGTGCCCCTCGCCCCCTCTTAATCCGGCCCTGCAAGCATTGCTTAAAGGAGTATAGTTCTGCATGTAAGAACTTTCCTCTTAATTTAACTCAAAGTGGAACCTTGCTGTGAATATAGCACTGATTGCTAATAAATCACCGAATCACCCACTCTTTAAGGTGTTATGAGACACTCTGAAAGGTGATATGCGACACTCTGAAAGGTGTTATGCGACACTCTGCAGTGACGTAGGAACGGGGGGGGGTACAAGGGTACATTGACAACCCCTAAAATTTTACTAGGGCGCCTAAATAGGTCAGAAAGGACGCCAAATTTATAATCAAAGGGCGCCAAAATTACACTGAAGTAAAAAAGAGGTGAATAGACCATTTCGGTATTACGCTCGGTGCCATTTCCCGTCCTAGTGGCGGAGCTAAGAGCCCGTCTTTTGTAAGGCATAAAAAGGCTTATTCAGCTTATCAATGACAGCTTCACAAATTTGGGGCGCTGAAGACCCTTCGCGCCTTCGCAGAGATAAATTCCGAAATGGTCTACTGTGAAAATCAAGCGGACTCGGAGAAAACTGGTTTTCACAGGCAACGGCAGCAGGAAAGTTGGACAACTCAATTCGTCTCCTTCTTGTTGTGCCTGCCATTACACTTCAGCAGAAAGAAGTTCTCTATATTGAAGCTTTTAAAAACGTACTAACAGCAAGGCCCCAGAAGTCCTATAATTCACATAAAATCCCAAATTTTAGAAAGTATCCCATAATTTCTATAAAGTCCTATTTTTTGGTATTTTGGTGTAATTATTTATATTCCCAGCTGTGTGACGTTTTAAACTCAGAATATTTTTACCTTCAATAGTCTCATAATTGAATTTTAATTTTTTTTCGTTTTTATTTGAAATTATAGCAATTGCTTTGCATTCTGAGCTTCGTTCCAATTTAATTTCACCTAAGACGTTTCATCTGAAATGTCTAAGCTCACAGATTAAGCTCAATTATAGCACAGACCTTTAATTATTAAAAGGAATTATGGAAATAGGGTTTTCTCTGAAAAACATCTTTTCCTACCTGACCCTTTTAAATAGTTTTATTTGGTAAATTTTCAATCGCTTTTAAGTCTCTTTTTTGCCTGTTGTTTTTTTTAATTATTGGTCAATTTCCAAGTAAATCTGAATGTGTGTCTTCTGTGTGAACCCTTTAGCATTTGATTAGATATAGGTGCTATAACGCTCTTGGTCTTCTCATTTATGAGTCCAATATAATCCTATAATTTTATGAATCCGGTCCTATAAAATCCTAAAATTTTGCAAAAAGAATCCTATTTTTCCTATTAAAAAATTCTCAAAAAGAGTTGATGCCCTGACTATAGGGCAACAATGACTCAAAAAATACTAAAACATGTCCAGAGAGGATAGAGTAATTTCTTTCCCATATACGGCAACGTCATAACCCTCTATCTCTTACCTTAGTGATATCCCCCCTCCCCTTCCCTTCCGGGGGCAAATAGTATTCTCTAGACAAAGTTGCCCCTAACGTAGGGGATACACAGTTCACTCCCCCTCTCAACCGAAATTACTCTATTGATAAAAATTTCATGTGCAAAAGGTTTTTAACAATCAACACCTATCAGACACTAGTTTTTGAATTCACCGTTTCACATGTCACTGCAATTAAAATACTATGTTTCAATCTTGTTCAATATATTTTTCGACATTTTTCTTATCTTTGGGAAGGGGGCGCCCAAATCCATATGTAGACTGTACCCCCCTAAATTCGAAACGTTCCTACGCGCCTGATTGGTATAGTTCAGTTCAGTTCTCAATATACAAAAATTGTCAAAGACGTTTTTTATAACACCTAGTTCATTTCGGAGACTCCGTACTAACAAACTTTTCTAAAGCCGTCCGAGACCTCCCTACATTCTACACGAACATAAAACAATCTAATAAGACTTGATGGCCGTTTGTAATGTTAATTTTCTTAGTGGCAATGGATAATTTAATAGTTCAGTGTAAAATTTTGTCTTAATGGGGAAATATCTACAATTTCAAGGTTGTTTCGTAACTGGGCGATGACATAAAACGAAATAGAATTAGCTTCCGGGTACAGACTATAATAAATAACATAATTTGACATAAACACACCACTCATGCTCTTCCTTTACTATAATTTTTTATCTCGTCAATCAATTTTCCCCGATTAATTTATTTGAGGAAACCAGACAAGTAAAATAGAAAAGAAAGAAAAAATTCTAACTTTAATTGCTTAAGTGGACGAGAAATAAGCACTATTTTTGGTCAAATTTCACGAAACTAAATGTAAAAATTAATTAAATGCTAATTAATTTAAAATTATCTTAGACGCGAAGGATATATGCTGTTTGAATACGAAATTATTTCTGTTTATACCGTCCTAATTACACCGTGGGTATAAGGTATATTATATATCCAATCAAAATATAAAAATAAAATAAGTAATTCAATTTAATTTAAAATTGACTTAGATGCCAAAGATTATGCATTATGAATACGAAATTATTTCTATTATTATATTAGCATAAGTTTATAAGATATGTTCCATAAGTATGACACTACCTATACTTCGCAGCTCAAGCTAGTTCGAGAACGACGGAAGCGAGAATCGACTACACGCGGATTTGAAATCCATACTACTATTCAGTCTGTACTAAGCCTGTGACAGCGCCTCACCAGGCGTCGCTTTGCGAGAATCTATGACCTACGTCACTTCATGCCAAGCTCTCAGTAGCCATTGACAAACTTATGGAACATATCTTTTGAACTTGTGATATTACCTTTATATCTCTATAACGAATATAGTTCGGCTTCTGAGCTGGGGAATTCAGAGTGTTGGAATATTTTTGCTTCATATATATCATCAGGGATCCATGCAGTTTTAGAAGCAGGAATGGAGAACGGTTAGTCTTTACTTCAGTCCGACTCATAGCCCAATATAGATCCCTTACCTTCAGCAAGTCACGAAAAATTTTCTTATTGGCTCACTTAAATTACTTTTTGATGACGTTGCTGACGGGGACGGCGAAAATTAGGTAGTTCCTTTTTGCCTCTGTCGCTATGGCCCGCCTCTTCTTTCTTACCACCCCCCCCCCGTCCCGGGGAAGGAGGTCGTGGATTTTGATGCGCGCCCAATATATATGCTCTCTATTCCTGCTTCTAAAATTACATGAATCCCTGATACTACCATCATAGATTTCATAGTGCAAACCTAGTGGTAAATTTAATTCGGTATACCACGGACAGGGAAGTTATTAAATATTCCGTTGGCACAGAGGGAACCTGAAAATCACGTCCTCCTTACTTTCTATATTTGCGTTTGGCAATACTGAACGTCGATATACAGAGGTTTCTAAAAGGTGTGACTAAAAGTATGGGGGTATTCTTTGGGCGATTTATATGAAGAGAGACTCGGTTCAATCATTTACAACTTAATACGCATTTATTTCTCCTTTAACAAATAATTGATATCTTTCATTTTAATTTGATCAGCCCCTTGTGTTCCGAAAAGTGTTAACCCCAGTCGTAAATTGGCTTTTCTATTTCCAAACTGTTTGCCGACCGCGGCCCAGAAGAGGTATCTCGGCGTAAAGACAAATTCTTGATTGGTTAGAACCCCGTTTACAATATCTTCCACGACGTCTTCGGGGGTACTCATTTCCATGGTACCGTTAAGAGCCCCTTCAAAAAAGCCGGTGCTGCTAAAATTTGGGCAGGCAACTGTAGTCTTGACCCCGGTTTTGCCTTGAACTTGTATCTCATAGGTTAGGGCCTCCATTAGACCCATAACGGCGTGTTTGCTTGCCGTGTACGAACAACCCTTTGGTAATCCGGCGAACCCGGCGAAACTCGAGACGCACACTATGTGCCCGTGATTTGCCGCCAACATGTCACCCATGAATGCCTTGCAAGTCCAAAAGTGAGATAAGGTATTGACCTGTATGACCTTTTCGATTTTGACGTCGTCAGTGTCTTGTAGGTACGATCCGGTACCTACCCCAGCGTTGTTGATAAGAATTGATACGAAGCCAACGTCTACTTTGACCTTGGGTCAGAAAAGTATAAATTAGTTGTGATGTAAGACTTTAGGGGACAATGTTTGGGAGCCAATATCTCCGTAAATAAATTTTTTAGACCCCATGTTATTTCCAATCCGTTTGACCGGAGCCTCCGAAATAAACTAGGCCCATGCGTGTCGCGAAGCGAGAATATTTTTTTGACCAATTTAGTTCGCCGTGGTTTTACGCTTGGGGCGCTTATATTACCGTAAAATAAACAAAGTTCAACCCCGTGACCCTGTCGACTGCTTAAGTATTTGGGCCAAGGTCGCGGATTGTAAGTATACGTTTTCATTACTCCTACTGAATTATTTTAATTGAAATAAATTATTTTGTTGTCATCAATACAATCTAACCGAAATATTCCTTAAAAAGTAAATAGCCCCAAAAACATTTACATTAATTTTAGGACGAAACTTTTCTCTATCATAAAAATTTTATGACTGACCCCTAAAATATCAATGATAATTTAAGGAAGACCCCTGTCACAACGGTAATATAAGCGCCATCTCGTACACATATATGGTGAAAATATTTTCCTTAACAAACTGAATATTTCCCCACATAAAATTTGACATGCATGGGCCTAGTTCATTTCGGAGGCTCCGGTTTGACCAGAAGTAAGATAAGGGACTAGAAGTATTGAGGTAACCAAATTCTTCACCAACGGTTGGCCCTCTGGTAGCGGTTTCTGAATTTTCCCTTCAAAACGTGAGACCCTCGCGGCGGTAGACGGCCGAACTAGATTCAAGCACCCGCGTCCGTGTTCCGCGGCTTTAGGATGAGGGGAAGGGGGTAGGAATTTTTTTTTGGAACCCGACCAATTATTTTTCTCTCTAGTGTAGGCACGATGGAAGCGGCATAAAATCCTCAAATTTGTTCACTAATTCCAGGATCTATTACCAATGCTAGAGCGCTTTACTTCTAGTCTCATCCTACTTCTGGTTTGACCCAGAGAACACACCCTTTATTTTATGGCAGACTTATCAGAAACACTCTGTATTTATTGACTTTCATTAAGTGTAGTTCGTATCTATTTAATTGGTATTATATTACAATATAAAATAATTATTTCTAATAACGACAAGATTAATTAGTTTCTTGAGCTTTAAAGGAAGGAAAGATATAGATAATACCTCGAGGGGATAATTCAACAGTTATTACCTAGCGGGACAGCTTTATAACAAGGTGTTAATAGGAAAAAAAATGTTTTAATGAAATAGGTGTTTGCAAAGCCTAAATATTTAAACAATTATTTAAATTTGAATGGAAAATAAGGTTCTTTTATAAAAGTTACCTCTCCTTATTGTTTGAAGCCCCATCTAACGTCATTGAATCCATATATGGGGTTAAGGCTTAACAATCGACGTTAGATAAGACTTCAAAGTAACC
This sequence comes from Phalangium opilio, assembly GCA_019434445.1. Lineage (NCBI taxonomy): Eukaryota > Metazoa > Arthropoda > Arachnida > Opiliones > Phalangiidae > Phalangium > Phalangium opilio. The sequence continues at coordinate 490,703 of JAEQBA010003480.1, read as the reverse complement.
CGTCCTTCTGTTTTAAGTCATATCTAACGTCTTTGGATTCACACACCGGATAAGCCTTCCTACAAACAACGTGGTCAAATACCAGACTCTATTTTACCCTACACTTTTGAAAATGGTCTATTGAATGTTACCCAGAAAAGCAGTGGTTAGGATTCAGGTGTTAATATTGCTATAAAGTTATGTTAAACTTACTACTTTAATAACACGACAGGGTGTTTGACATGATACTAATATGATGTTTCTATGAATGTAATAACAATATCAACGTGATAAGTATTCCATATACAGTATGTTTTTGTGAGGTCTGTTATGCGATTTCGAGTCGAAAATGTAACTTCTATGACATTTTGCTGTCCAGGTCAAACTAAACAAGTTGAGATCGGGGCGTTTTACGGATAACCGCTTAAATTTAATTAAGAAACTGAAAGACCAATGCTTATTAAATTTAAGGGGTCATCTGTAAAACACACTGATCTTAACTTGTAATCGGTGACCGTAACGGGAAAATGTCATGGAACCTTTCTGAAACCCCCTGTACGTGGTCAGTGATGATAACGATTCTCATACCTTTTTAGCCGTTCGGTAGACGCTTTCCTTATCAGTAATATCCACTTTGTATCTGTAAATTTGTCCTTCGCAACCTTTCTTGTTGGATACTATACGACACGTCTCAGCGCTGCCCTTTTCGTCCACGTCCCAAATGACCACTTTGCATCCCAGTTGGGCGAATTTGACCGCCATTAAACGGCCGAACCCCGAAGCTCCGCCCGTAATTAAAACAATTTCACCTTTGAAGTTTTTCTTTCGTTTAAACGTAATTGGAACCATGGACGTCATACTAAACAGCGCAACCTCGATTAAGTACACGATTAGCGCGACAAGAAATATCCAGTACCTTGTCACGGTGTTCGTGATACTTTTCGCGATTGAATTAGCACTTTCCTTCAATTCTTGCATGATTTTGACCGTTAAATGAAAGAGGATTCAGCAATTAACGTATATATTACTGCCAAATTTTTTTTTTGTTTTCAGTTATGAAGCGTTATTGAAACCGCAGTTCTAGTTGTTCAAAGAAATGTCTCATAATGTTACTACAAAACTTTCAAAGATTTTATAGCACGAGACGAGTAATGCCAAATCCGTTTGTTACCAAAAAAGCTTTGCATAATTTCTAACAAAAGTTAAGGATAATTCGTTTGTAAATAATGATTTCACAGAAAACCGACCTGTATCGGTGGCGGCTTTCAAGCTGTAAATAGGTATATATCTTACACAGAAAATTTAAATTTTTAAACCGGAGTTTGAAATTAGCTATAAAAGTCAGATGTCAGGCATATCTTTTTTATGAAATTGCATTTTTCACCGAAATTCACAAGGCTTTGTTATAATTTTTTATAAGTAGCACTTTTAATCGTAATTCGCAATTCTTCGTTAGTTTTCTATTAATTGCACGTTTCACCGAAATCCGCAATGCTTTGTTAGTTTTCTATACACGATAAGTTTAGTTCAAAATGCACTCTTCACGAAAAGTTTAATTCAAAATTCACTCTTCACGAAAAGTTTAATTCAAAATGCACTCGTCACGAAAAGTTTAGTTTAAAATGCACTCGTCACATAACGGACTACGTTTCTGTAATTCTTCAAAAACACGACTTTTTAAACATTAATTTCTAAATGCGTTGGAAGAGCATAAATATTTTCGTGTTACTCCTTTATAGTGAATCCGACCTAATGGGAAGGAACACAGAGAGAATATTGATTCCGACTTGGGTTAAACAAAGTTATATTTCGAGTTATTCTCTTAATTTCCGGACAAGGAACGAGATATTGGGCGACTCCACTAATCTTTAAAGGGAGGGTGAAAAGGAAAATCAAGTGATTTTTTTATATCGATTCTTCTACTAATTACAAAACCTATCTGCGTAGGAAATGCTTCCAAATGATTTTAAAATTACAAATAGTTTGAAATTTCATGAGTAATTTTAAATAAGTACCTCCGACCAATCGCGTAACCATCTACCTTCTTGTTAAAACATTTTCGTGGCACGCTTCATATCGACTGAAATTTAGCGCGAGATTTGATAAAATTTGCATGCGTTGCAGGGCCGGATTAAAGGGGGGGGGCGAGGGGGCACTGGCTTGTTGGGGGCGCATTGAGTTAAACTTTTCCCCCTCAGCAATATTTGATGTTCTTTTTTCCCGGCTTAAGGGGGCGCAATTTTCTTGGCCCCCGGGTGCAAAATTGCTTAATCCGGCCCTGGTATAGAGCGGTCTACGGAAATTTTGTTAACAAGAAGAGAGGGCGTTAGGTGACTTTTCGTAGGTGCAACTTTCAAATTATCTATGAAATCTCAAACTAATTTTAATTTTAAATCATTCAGATGTATTAATTCCTGGATGTTTCATTATACAGATTGGTCTTATAATTAGTAGAAGAATCAGTAAAAAATCTGTTGATCTTTTTCCTTTTCACCCTCCCTTTAAGGAGTTTTTGTCTCTTATAATCTAAAAGTAATAATGTCCAGTTTATTGAAGATAGCCATCTATTAAATATGGGGACTTAATTGAAATTATTCGTATTCTAACCATAATTCCTTTCACCGTTAAATACTGGGATCCCTATTGAAATTGGCTAAAGTTCAATTCCAAAAATAAATTAACTATAAGCAATCTGTAGTCTTCGAGATTCTTAGTTTCTTCCAAATTTGAAAAACCTTAATTTGAAAAGGAACAACTTTTTTTAACGGGAAACGTTTATCTATTTTTTTTTTTAATTTGTTTACTCATAAAAGGCAATTAAACGTAATCTATCATCGGGATAGAATATTTAAAGGTAATTATTTTTTAAGTTAGGTCGCGAACGTGTCTGTCTACGTATATTGCTTCCGTAAGTTTAAAAAAAATGTAAATTGTACTAATTTCCATATTCTGACGAAGGACTTATCCGAACACTCTTTTAACATACAGGGTGTAAAGTAGTAGAACAGTTCGTTCTATGGGCAAGTCCTATAATTCCTATAAAATCCTATTTTTCTTAACTTGTCCTATAAATATAATGGGAACCATGTTAACGGTGAAACTCTTAACAACGTTTCACGATTGTGATGTGTATTTCGTGGCTGACGTTTGCTTCAATGGCTCCAATGAGGTTTCTGCATGTGCAGGAATCCCAGCAGTCCTATAATTCCTATAAAATCCTGTATTTTTGAACCTTTCCTTTATTATCCTATAATTTCATGAAAGGTTCTATAATATCCTATAATTTCGTGAAAGGTTCTATAATATCCTATAATTTCATGAAAGGTTCTATAATATCCTATAATTTCATGAAAGGTTCTATAATATCCTATAATTTCATGAAAGGTTCTATAATATCATATAATTTCATGAAAGGTTCTATAATATCCTATAATTTCATGAAAGGTTCTATAATATCCTATAATTTCATGAAAGGTTCTATAATATCCTATAATTTCATGAAAGGTTCTATAATATCCTATAATTTCGTGAAAGGTTCTATAATATCCTATAATTTCATGAAAGGTTCTATAATATCCTATAATTTCATGAAAGGTTCTATAATATCCTATAATTTTATGAAAGGTCCTATAAAATCCTATAATTTTATGAAAGGTCCTATAAAATCCTATATTTTTGAACCTGTCCTATATTATCTTATAATTTCATGAAAGGTCCTATAATGTCCTATATTATCTTATAATTTCATGAAAGGTCCTATAATGTCCTATATTATCTTATAATTTCATGAAAGGTCCTATAATGTCCTATATTATCTTATAATTTCATGAAAGGTCCCATAATGTCCTATATTATCTTATAATTTCATGAAAGGTCCTATAATGTCCTATATTATCTTATAATTTCATGAAAGGACCTATAATGTCCTATATTATCTTTCATTTTCATGAATGGTCCTATAATATCCTATATTTTTGACTTAGTCGAAGTATTACAATAGTTATGCATCAAATTTATCAAAATTTAGCTCTTTTTATCGAGATCTCATTTGACTAGACACCGAAATTGCTCAGGATTTTTTATATATTCTATTTTAATTAAGGTCCTCTTTTCAAAGTAAAATTAATTTTTTTTACTATTTCGAGATTTTTCTACATAGTTTAAGCCAAAATATTTTTATATAAGGGCATTTTAGTATTATATTTTCCTATAAAATACCCTTTTTTTCTCCTATAAAACCCTATAATTCCAAAAAAAAAAAACCATTTTTCTTATAACGAATTTAAATTTTTGGCTAGGCTGATCCTGTATGGGCCATTTTAAATGGAAAATGTAACTTCTATAAGTTATTATTAAAATGTTTTAGAGGTGACCCCTTAATGAAATTATCTTTGTTTTTAATTTTCTTACTTAAATTTAAGGGATCATCCCTAAAACCCTGTGATCAAAAATTTAAAACAGTAACCCCTAGTGCAAAATGTCGTAGAACATTTTAGACTGTACTTTGATCCTCAAACCCCTTTAGGGAACACCCTGTATACCCTCCTCTCTCCAAAAATAACCATATTTAAAACCGAAACTTATTTTACTTACATAAAACAAGGAATTATAAGACGAAGTATAAAATAGTAACGTTCGGGTTTAACTTTGTGGTAGAAACAAGTTTAAATTTTATAAGGAATTGGTTATATAACGAAATAAAAAATGACCTAAATGCAAATTAGATTTCTAGTTTTTCTATATTTTCTGTACGTGACATTTGGTTTTAGTTTTTTTTCTTAGGGACTTTAATTATAAATAATTTGAATGGGTGTGCGTTTGATGTAATCTAAAAGACTCTCACGAAACTTCAATGATTATTGTTCCGACTTATCTAGATTTTTGGGAAAAATGGATTAAAGAGCTAGTAGCACGTACGATATTTAATTGGTCAAAAAGAATTATTTCAGGATTAAATTAATTTAATTCTTTGCCACTGGCGTTTTCCTTGGAGTAACTTTAGCGGGGCATTTGTTAAAGCAGGGAGTACTGAAGTAAGATGGAGTGGAATGATAATGGGCACTGAACCTATCCCGGTGTGCCTCGCGCACACCCCTATCCTTCGGTTGGCGATTGTTAAAGGCTGCCGTCATTGTATGAATTAACTTTCATTTTTAAGAATCAGGGGGGAATCCTTTACTTTTCTGTACCGTACGACCCTACATAAACGCTGAGGATGCCGGGAGTACTTCGGTGCCGTAGATGGGGCTACAGAGACAACGTTATAGGTATGGGGGTTACCACTCCATCCTTCTCTTCTTCAAGGCTAAAACAAGTCTCGACTGTGGTTTAGTTCAAAGAAATGCCACTTGATGCTCCCGTAGTCAAGGGGTGGAATTAAATGACCCGCTAAGCTTAGCAATGGCTAGTTTTAGCTAAACCCTCGTGGGACAGTTCTGATTGGTTTAAATTGGTGTGTAGGGGCGCAACAGGTACCAACAATTGCTTTAAAAGTGCGTTATGTTTAAGCTAGATCTCCTTGAGCATTGCTCTATGGGGGTAGATTGCTAGTAGACAAAAGAAAAATGCATTAGAATTAAAAATATCCCATCTCTCGTGGTTCATCTTCAGTTCGCTAGAACCACATTGCACGGCTTTCAGTTAGCCGAGAACCCTTGCAACTTTTTGTTGGAGAAATCGACTCCTATCTACTCGGAACATATTAACTCTGTAATTTAAGAACGGCGATGTTGTTTTTTAACCGGTTAATATCTTAATACTGTTTTTGGGAACTGCTATAAATAGCAATGTTATGTTTAACTTCACTTCACTTCACTCTCTCACTCGTTTAATAAACAGTTCGTTATTTTATTTGGTCTCTCTCTTCTTTATGGATTATCTCTTTAATATAAGTTAGCTATAAGGTTATGAATATCTATCAGGTTATGGGCTCAGCCGCGTATAAATACTTATGTTAAGGAAAGTCGGGTACCAGTTAGTATAGTAGTATTATAGTATAAGACTTAGTCTTCGGTCAATACGTACAAGATGGCTTCTAGCGACTTGAAATCTCTTGTCGCGAAGTTGAACAATACTTACTATCAACTATGGAAATTAAAAATCAAGATGATACTGACCAGAGACAATCTATGGGAAGTCGTAGAGAAACCGAAACCTACGTTGGAACCTCCTGCTGACTGGGATAAGAGAGACAAGCAAGCCCAAGCTGCCATAGCACTGTCTATGGAAGACGATCAATTAATTCATATCGTTCACGAGAAGACTGCCCATTCCATGTGGAAGACACTTCAGAAGTTACATGAGCAAGCGAACATCACAAGCAAATTATTCCTGCTACGGAAGATGCATCAAATGCGCTTCAAGGACGATGACCAAAGTATGCAAGACCACATAGGGTTCATGTTGGAGATCGTCGAGAAATTACGAGGAATCGGAGAAAATTTGCCTGATACACACGTCGCTGCCATGCTACTCTGCAGTCTATCGGAATCTTACAATGTCTTGGTCACAGCCCTCGAAGTGAGACCGGAAGCAGATCTGACATTAGACTTTGTGAAAGCGAAAGTACTGGACGAATTCAATCGACGCCAAGAGACGAGAGCAGCTTCCTCTAGGAATGACACAGCGTTGCAGACTTCAAGTCAAAGCAAAGGTCGAAGATTCAATAATCAACGGCGCCGTCCAAGCAGAGGAGTCTGTTATCATTGTAACAAGCCAGGGCACTATATAAAGGATTGCCGAGTTTACATAGATAAGCTGGATCGAGTACATGCTGCTTCTCAAAGTGAGCGAAGTAAAGCAGCGGTAGAAAAGAGAACGAGCGGGGAGTATACAGCCTTCAAGGCTTCGAATGGCTCACAAGCGAACTCATGGTATGTGGACTCAGGGGCCACCAGTCACATGTCCAGCGATCGGAAGAATTTCAAATTCATAACGCCGAAATCAGAGAGGATTCATCTCGCCGACGATTCAATAGTAATGGCGGAAGGGATTGGCGATGGCATGATTGACTGCCTTGCTCCAAACGGAGAAGTACATAGTATACAGGGTGTTACAAAAAGATCTGTCACAAATTCAGGGGCGCATTCTACGGGTCAAAACAAGACTAAGTCACCAAAGAACTATGGTCCAAAACTGAACACCCGCGGAGATACGGGTCATCAAAGTATCACGTAAAATGCGATGAATTTTCCCTTCAAGTGAAGCAACGAATATGGCTTGACCATATTGTTTTCAATTAATTGGTCATAATTGAAAAAGATTCGATATTTAAGAATCGATCGATTCTGGGGGCAGAGCTAAAAGCATTTTAGACCAAAAAATTAAACATTTAATTTGGTAAAGTGTTTTAATTTGGCCTAAAGTTACAACGGCGTTTTCAGATCGCTGTAGTTGCTGAGTGGCTTGGTTTTTCATTCATTAAAACGATGACCCATTCAACTTCTTTGTCAAGCCAACGAGGAAAGCGCAGCCGACGGTAGAAATTTTAACTTACGCCGGCGTCCGGCGGTAGACCGTTCACACTACGACTGAATTTTGAGTTTGGCGGTAGATATTTTTGAATCACGTAACAGATGAAAGTGGTTTCCACGGCATCTATTTCGCACTCTGAATGGGTATCTTTGTCCCCTTGTCGCTTAGATCGTACAAGAAGGGATATTTTCTAACCTCCTCAGTAAAGTCTTCCTTATTAACATCTTATCTCTTTTTACTTCCGTAATTCCGTTAATTTAATTTTTCTTTCTTGGTGGCGTGTTTCCGATAAGCCTTGGTCAACCACAAAAAAAAATGGCGGCTATCAATCGATCTCGCGTGTGGGTGCGCTCTTGAAATTTATGACGTTGTCAGTGGGATAATTTCATTGGCTGAGACATCGGCGTAACGCCGAAGACGACCGAAAAAATCGGCGTAAAGATTTTTCGGTCGAACCCCTTTCTGCCAGGTTTCCATCGTGTTTTCCGTCGAGTAGGAATCTAGTTTTATGCATAATTTAAGGCTGGTTCCCATTGGGCGTAAAGACGCCTTTAATCGCGACGGAATCAGCGCGGCCAAGTGTTAAGTACTGGTATAATATTAGAAAATTTTCTTTCAACTATATTTATTTTTAATTAATGTAAAAAATTATTAAGAGACTATTGAGGTTTGTGGAACCCTTTTCCCATAGGTTTTATTGAGAAATTCGTCTGTCGCGTTTCTGGTGAAATAATTAAGTAATCCCGGTGGAACTTACATGGTTTTTCTGCAAAAAATATTTAAAAATTTGGGCAAATATCAAACCTAAGATTCGACGTTTACGATATCTCGTTCTATTATTGAACTTAAGCAATTTTTATCCATGATTAAATAAATTTGAATAGAACAGGACGGCAATAGTAACAAAATTAAATTGCAATCACGAAAGCGACACATGGTCATTACTTAAAACAATTAAATGCACTATTAAGACATTCGAGAGAGAATACTGTTGCAATTGCATCCAAATTGTACTGGCTGGAACTGTATTTTCATCTGGTGTGAATTTCGGACGTCCTCTTTAAAATTCATCTCGATCTATTCACCACTTTTTCAAAACAGGTGTCAGTGAGTTTTCTTAAGAATATGATTAAAGAATTTCCCAACAAATTATTAAGAGACTATTGAGGTGTGTGGAACCCTTTTCCTATAGGTTTTCTTGAGAAATCCGACTGTCGCGTTTCTGGTGAAATAATTAAGTAATCCCGGAGGAACTTACATGGTTTTCCTGCAAAAAAAATATTTAGAAACTTTCAAATTCTATGATGATTTCCTAAAGAAAATATTTCGAAAACTTTGGGATGCTATAAAGATTTCCGAAAGAAAGTATTAAGAAATCTTTGTGATATTTTAGCGCTTTTCAAAAAATATATCAAGAAAACTTTGAGATATTGGAGCAATTAATTTAGCCCTCTAGCATCGAGGGTAGTTATCACGTGCAGAACCATATCCCAATACAGGGAAACCAGTTCTTACCTGCAGAATTACACTCCTTATAGCGAGGGCAGTTCTCGCATGCAGTGCTTTTGGGGGCTTCAACGGCCGAGCAGTAGATACACACGTTGTTGTTAAATTTAAATTTTTCCCTGAGAGTTTCACGAGTACCAGAAACGCGTTTAACCTTATTTTCTCTACAATATTTTTTTTTTTAAATATTATTTTTACACTCGAAGTAAAGATAAAACATGTCACAGGAGAATTAATTTTATGTTAAATTAATTTTTCAAAAGTGAAAGTTCGTATAAGCAAAAGTTCCGACTGCCAGCTAGTATTCCCTGTAAATATAAACATCACGATTTTACTTTTGATCTAATTTATCCTTAGCATAAACACCACACGGATTATTAATGGCAAACACACTATTTCAGCACTTGCTGAGCCTCCTGGCCCATTCGACCGAAATGTAGCCGAATTTGGCGGTAAATTATTGCAGTAATTTGGTCTAAAAAGCCTCTATAGTTATCTTCTTATAAAAATGTTTTAGCCAATTAATGTTTTTATATTTTGTACGTAAATATATGAAAAATTAAAGTTCATATTGCACTTATAACTTTTTGGGTACTAATTAAGGTTACCCCCATTTCACCCAATTACCATTTACCCAAAATTCATTCAACCCAATTCCCAGTTCTCCTATTCCAATTCAGAGCTGTGCTTATTAATTAGTTAGCTAATTGAATTTCTAATTAATTAGCAACATTTACTAATTGAAAATGGTAATTGAATTTTAATTACCTTAGTGCTAATTGAGAAGTAATTCTAATTAATTAGTATGAATCGGAAAGGTAATTATCTAATTAAAATTTAATTAGATTTAGGATTAACTAAGTAGCCAATTGGATTTTCAATTAATCTTTTACGCCGATTTGTTGTAAAAATCGAGGAATTAACTCCTGATTCATCTATTTGAATATGAAAAAGCCTTATTATATCAATGAGGAAACCGTAGTGCTACTCTAAATTTTTCAGCTCCTCAAATATGAGAGAATACTACTACTAGTAGAAAATTTCGTAGTTCGCAACCGCCCCATTTCGAAATTTCGACTGTTTTACCTACTCGAATTAATAGCAGTGCGCATGCATTTACTACTCAGGAGTCCATTATAGGAACTGTGGCAAGAAAATGAAGAAATGAGACAAATTTCCGTACTCAGAGGCAACATGACGGAAGGCTCGAGGCTTGTCTCATTTTTCGAGAATAATTCACGGCTTCCGTACCCGTTTTTCAATGACATTACCAAAGTACTAAATCCATGGGCACTTTTGAACATTTATGTTTACTCATGGTTTCTTTTTTACCTTAATTAGAAAATAGTAATTCTAATTAATTAGTTTGATAAATAAATGTCTAATTTCTAATTGAATTGAATTGGTTTCTATGTCTAATTGCTAATTGGCTAATTAATTGCGGTTTCTATTTCGAAAACTGCTCTTCCGGGAACTGCTGATACGAGTTTTTTCGGATGTAGCGTCTATTGAACCTTTGTCTGCGGATCTTATAAATGCGTATCTCGGCCCTTTTTAAGCATTACTCGAGACTGCGAGAACGTCTCGTTGCGACGTAATAGCTCAACGTCTCATGTTGCGAATGAATAATCGTGTATGATACGCGGCTTATTTATCTCATCTTGGTTACGTACACTACCATGATCTCTTCGGCAAATATTTTTGTTCAAACTGCATAATCTTCGGGACAGTTTTGTTTAAAATCTAGTATAGCAAATACGAGCTTGTCTGTTGAGTAGCGTACAAATAGCTTTTCCGTGAAAATTTAGGGTCGCTAGCGTACATTTGTCGAGATACATAATTTATTTCCAATTTATCTCTAACCTCCCTTTCAAAAATTGTCTTAAGGAAGCATAAAAAAATTAGGAAGAGTGTTTTAGAATTTCTTAAGAGACATCAATGGGAAATATTGGGAAGTTTGGCGCCTTTTGCCCAAATTTATTTCTTAAGAGAGTCTTAATAAAATTCTTAGAGATATACTTAAGAAACACTTAGCAATTGTTCCCATGGAATTCCCAAATTATGTCCCATTACCTCTAAAATCCAAATCCCCACTATGATTTCCAGAACGTCCCAAAATAGTTCCTTCAACCAAAAAAAAATTCCTTTGCCCTTCCAAAATAATTCTTTCGACCTTCCACTTCGAAAACATTTTCTTCAACCACCCAAAAAATTTCATTCAACTTTCCAAAAACTTTTCGACCTCCTAAAATATTTCCAAAACATTTCTCAGACCTGTCAAAACGTCATCGTCATTTCTTTCAAATTTTCCTAAAAAACTCCCAAAAAATTTCACTCCCTCCCTCGACTTCCCTAAACATTTCTCAGACCGGACTCAACGTCATTTCTTTAATAAAGGGTAATGGACCAGTTTGCAAAGCGCTAATTATTAGAGCAGCTATACTAAATGGAGCCCTGCAATGACTTATGTGGTTTTAAATGTAATATTTTATCGATGAACGTTTTTCCGTTGTTTTTTAAGGAATTTTCCGCAAAATTTTGTGCATTTTTTAATTGTTCCCTGCAATTTTCGGTTGTAAAAACCGGGCTTAAGTTAAATGACCCATAAGGGCGTGAAAGTTGGAAAGTAATCTTGATCATGTCGCGATGGTATATGGTGGCAAATCCTATGGACAACGACAAAATCTGGCGACTATCTGGCGTCTATAACTTAAATAGAACAAATTTATAAGTACAATCGTGAGAAAAGTCATTTCTACAAATAAGCCTAAAATTACACTACAGTATATCAGAAAGCTATTTACAGCATCCAGGGTAAACTAAAAATAAAGATAGAAAGGCTCGGCCTGTCAAAGAGGGATTAAACCATGACCAGGGTTTGGCGGCGCCACGAACTCGCCAACAAAGAGCTGCTCCCGGTCTTTTGATTGACATATTTTGATTGACAACCAACTATTGGGAAACAACAAAATATTGGAAGGATCTCTTTGATGTTTTAACTACACATTAAGGATCCGGAATTAAGTTCAGTGGAGGTTTTTAAAAACGAAAAACGCATTAGAAAAACATTGTATCCAATCAAAAAGAACCATCTTTACACGTACATTAAAGCCATTATGAACTCTTCCATTATTTAAAATCTGTTTTCATTATAAATATTTTAGGACAATCAAAGTAACGAAATATCATTTTATGATTCAAGTTACTTTCATTTGGTGAAAAACTGACAATATATACAGTATAGCAAACGTTAGTGCAGTCGAATCCGCGACTATTGTTCATTTATTCTTAACACAGACAAAATTACCTATCGAAATCAGAAATTTTTCTTGTTGCAAACCACAAGTACTATTAATATAAACCATTTTGTATTTGGAAATTACAGATCCAATCAAATAATACAATTAAGTACCAAAGCCGATCGAAGGCAATTTATCTAAGCATTAAGAAACATATTTTATATCTGTAACAGATTAAGAATTACGAAGCTAAGCCATTTATAAAAATAACTGATGCAAATTGCCAAAAACATGAGACCGCAAAAAAAAATCGTGAAATATTGATTTTATCATACTGACAAAATAATTTGATTTTAAATAGTAGTTGCAGGCACGACAATTATTCAAATAAAGAATTGGATCTTTTTTTTCGAGTTCAAAGATTTTCGAGTGTATGAAGGCACAATATACCAATCGTTATCAATCTCGGGCATAGATTTTCTTTCGGAAACTATTGACCATGATGACCATGGAAAAACATCTATATCACGTGGTCCAATTTTCCCATAGAATCTATAAATGAATAAGATTTCCTTAATTAGGTGCGAATCATTTTGCATTTGCTTAGCGTTGCTCAAAGGATTTCTTCGATTGTATAATATAATTATATAATAATATCCATTAGCAATGACATTCACCCTAAAAAATATTTTCATAGTAAAGCGTTTAAAATTTATTGTATTATCAAAATTTGTCTTTTTTAACAATCAAACTCTTAGGTATTTCTAGTTATTAACTTTATGGATGAAGGTACTCGGTAAAGACAATTATAACAAAGATAAAGTCCTGAAAAGTGTTCATAGCTTTGCATAAACCAACAAAAGTATCAAGGCCTCTTTATAGATAAATTTGATATTATTAAAATTATATTATACCATTCTAGCCTGAAAGCCCACAAGTATCAGGCTTTCATGGTAAAATAGGTCCTTAGGCTCAAGATCAGAGAGTGTTTAATCAGGTTTGATTTTGGAATTAAGGAGGACATTTGAGGTTTGTTGTCGTAAGGTGGAGCTGGTGTAAGTCACCACAGGCGAACACAGGCTAGGCGAAACCCGTAAGGCCAGTTTCTTTTTCCCTAAAACCTTGATAGTTGGAATATTTGGAAACGAAAATTCTATTTGCTCTTACTCTCTGCGTGACGATTAATTAAGTTTGTAAACTTTCAACAAAATATAATAAATATTTTAGAAATAATTTATTTTTCCCAAGTTCTCGATAACTTTTCGTTACTTGACTGCCGTTGATATTTAAAATAATAACAAAATTCTCTCAAAACAAGTACACTGAGATTTGATGCAACGCGGATAATAGTATTAATATTTGTTACGCGGATAGACTTCTCGAAAAATGTTTCTTTACACAATAATAGGCAATATCACTATTGTTTCAATAAAATATTGAAAAATATCCAATATCGACTTATAAACTTGTGTAAAATTATCACACTTTATAGAAAGTAGACCAAACGTACGGGTACACAGATCAAGCGTCAAGATGATTTTGCCCCGATAACGATCTACCAATATACTAAATTACTTATGGTATGTGCTTCGCTCAATCGACTACAATGTTTTTATAATCAAAATCCCATGTCACCAAGAATAGCAGAAGCGATCTTTCAGTTGTTCCCACAATTTAAAAAATGTAAAAAAAATTAAGAAATATTTATTACCATCTTTGTTGTCTTCTGGGACGAACTGATATACTCTAGATATTTTGTTCTTTCTTAAAAATATTAGACCAGAGCTACTGTTTAGCGCACGTCTTAAAGCGTCCTTTAACTTCTGGTCATTGTTCAAACATTTTCCTGCAAAACGAAAGAAATCTATAATTTTTGATCGAAATGTAAGCATCCATACGTAATTTGTTTTATAAAACTATTAGAAGTATGTAGAGCGGGTCTCTTCCGTAACGGTGGAACAAATTCTACGCTACACCGCGGGCCACAGGTCTCTTCAAGGCCTGAATATGAGGGTGCACAATATGCCTCTGGCATCGGTGCTAGGACCTCTTCCATAACGGTGGAACAAATTCTACGCTACACCACGGCCACAGGTCTCTTCAGGGCCTGAATATGAGGGTGCACAATATGCCTCTGGCATCGGTGCTAGGACGTGAGCCCCCCTCTCCCGAATAATAATAATGTAGAGCTAGCACGGTTCCAAATAACATTGTGATTCCTTATTAATCTATCCTTAAAAGTATTTGATAATAGGACACAAATACAAGAAATAAGTAACTTTATGGTCCAAACGCTTATTCATAATACTAGTAATAGCGCATAGATAACCAGAAAGTGAAGAACATGAATCCTTTTTCAACTGTATACGTGTAAAATTAGAGGCAAGGGGGGAACACAAAGGGGTAGTTGGTGAGCCTCGGTTTCAACTACATAGAGATTCTGAACTAGATTGTCTCATGTCACGTGACAAGCACAAAGTAGTTCGCGATGGGGAATATTGTTCTCGTTCTTCACTTTCATGTTATCAATGCGGTACGCGACAATTTGGTCTCGCCGATTTGGTCTTGGGACAAAATGGTCTAGGGACAAATTGGTCTCGCGACAATTGAGTCTTGGGACAATTGGGTCTTGGGGCAAATGGGTCTCGGGACAAATGGGTCTCGGGACAAATTGGTCCCGGTACAATTGGGTCTCGGGACAAATTGGTCCCGGAACAATTGGGTCTCGGGACAAATTGGTCCCGGAACAATTAGGTCTCGGGACAAATTGGTCCCGGAACAATTGGGTCTCAGGACAAGAAAGTCTCGTTTTAAAAAAATGTCACCCCTTCAGCATTTTTTAAAACACCCAAATTTAACCGAACCAAACCAAACCTTACATGACCTAACCGAACCTAAACTAACTAAACCTAACCTAACCCAACCTTGTTTGGATGTAAGAAGATTATTTATATGAGTATTAAAAGCCCGCCTCTTACCTCGAACAATTTATTAGCAATAATAGAAATTATAAAAAAACCGTTTTTACAAACGGAAAAAACCTGATATATACTACATCGTTGATTTTGGGTCGCCACTCACTTTTCTTGTCACGGCTTCTAAGGGACAGATATTATTTATTCTAACCGTTTCATATAACACCACCATTTATTAAAGCGGTAACATTGCGTCATGACAATTAATATCACATGTCATGACAGCACCAACTATTAATGCGGTAATCTTAACACATTTTCTTTACTTTTTATTTCGGCTGACATTTTTTGAAGCTAAAAATAAATAATTTTTACCATAACAACGAAGTTATGGTAAAAATGTCAGCCGAAATAAAAAGTAAAGAAAATGTGTTAAGATTACCGCATTAATAGTTGGTGCTGTCATGACATGTGATATTAATTGTCATGACGCAATGTTACCGCTTTAATAAATGGTGGTGTTATATGAAACGGTTAGAATAAATAATATCTGTCCCTTAGAAGCCGTGACAAGAACAGTGAGTGGCGACCCAAAATCAACGATGTAGTATATATCAGGTTTTTTCCGTTTGTAAAAACGGTTTTTTTATAATATGTGTCCCTTCCTTGAAAGGCTTGGTCTTACTAATAATGAAATATGAAATGATTAATTTCAAACGGAATGGATATTTATGTGTCCCTTCCATGAAAGGCTTGGTCTTACTGATAATGAAACGAATCGGAGAACGACAGAGATACGTGCATTGTAACTCAAAGAGAGTCCAAGTCTCAATAAACGAATCGAAGATACGTGCATTTTAACCTCAATGCCTTGGAGTTAGGAGAATTTTGAACTCAAGTACGTCGTTAAAAGATCCCCCACCATGATAAGAGATAGATAGAGCCTACCCTCGAGAAAAACCTACGCGACCTACGCGACTTACGCGACCTATACGCTCGTGGCAGCACAAGGGTTGAAAACGAATTGTCGTTTATTCGCGTGAAGTCGTAGGGTTGCCATTTCTGCACCTCAAAAATACTTACGCTGAGGGGTCCTGTTTGCAACACAACGGTTAAAAATGAATTGGCGTTTATTCGCTTGAAGCCATAGGCCTGCCATTTCTGGCGTCAAAATTATCTACTCTGCCGTTCCAAAAATTTGCCCGTACAAAGGCAGGAAACTCGAACGACCCGTATATATCAGCCAGTCTGTCGACTGGCTTAAATATTTTGGAAAAGGTGGCAGCTAATTATTAGGAGAATATTTTGGAAAAGGTGGAAACGAATTATTGAGACCATTGCTTTGGAAAAGGAGGCAACTAATTAGGTAACCAAATAATCGCGAGACCAAATAATCACGATACCAAATAGTCCCGATACCAAATAGTCCCGAGACCAAATAATAACGATACCAAATAGTCCCGAGACCAAATAATAACGATACCAAATAGTCCCGAGACCAAAAAATCACGATACCAAATAGTCCCGAGACCAAAAAATCACGATACCAAATAGTCCCGAGACCAAAAAATCACGAGATCTAATAGTACCGAGACCGTAAAATCACGAGACCAAATAGTACCGTGACCAAAAAGTCCAGAGACCGAAAAGTCCCGAGACCAAAAAATCACGAGACCAAAAAATCACGAGACCAAAAAATCACGAGACCAAATAGTCCAAAGACCAGATAGGTGAGACAAATTAGTCCCAAGACCAAATTGGTGAGACCAATTAGTCCCAAGACCAAATTGGTGAGACCAATTAGTCCCAAGACCAAATTGGTGAGACCAATTAGTCCCAATACCAAATCGGTCAGACCAATTAGTCCCAAGACCAAATTGGTGAGACCAATTAGTCCCAAGACCAAATTGGTGAGACCAATTAGTCCCAAGACCAAATTGGTGAGACCAATTAGTCCCAAGACCAAATCGGTGAGACCAATTAGTCCCAAGACCAAATCGGTGAGACCAATTAGTACCAAGACCATATTGGTGAAACCAATTAGTACCAAGACCAAATTGGTGAGACCAATTAGTACCAAGACCAAATTGGTGAGACCAATTAGTCCCAAGACGAAATCGGTGAGACCAATTAGTACCAAGACCAAATTGGTGAGACCAATTAGTCCCAAGACGAAATCGGTGAGACCAATTAGTCCCAAGACCAAATTGGTGAGATCAATTAGTCCCAAGACCAAATCGGTGAGACCAATTAGTCCCAAGACCAAATCGGTGAGATCAATTAGTCCCAAGACCAAATTGGTGAGACCAATTAGTCCCAAGACCAAATTGGTGAGACCAATTAGTCCCAATACCAAATCGGTCAGACCAATTAGTCCCAAGACCAAATTGGTCAGACCAATTAGTCCCAAGACCAAATTGGTGAGACCAATTAGTCCCAAGACCAAATTGGTGAGACCAATTAGTCCCAAGACCAAATCGGCGAGACCAAATCGGTGAGACCAATTAGTACCAAGACCAAATTGGTGAGACCAATTAGTACCAAGACCAAATTGGTGAGACCAATTAGTACCAAGACCAAATCGGTTAGACCAATTAGTCCCAAGACGAAATCGGTGAGACCAATTAGTCCCAAGACGAAATCGGTGAGACCAATTAGTACCAAGACCAAATTGGTGAGACCAATTAGTCCCAAGACCAAATCGGTGAGACCAATTAGTCCCAAGACGAAATCGGTGAGACCAATTAGTCCCAAGACGAAATCGGTGAGACCAATTAGTACCAAGACCAAATTGGTGAGACCAATTAGTCCCAAGACGAAATCGGTGAGACCAATTAGTCCCAAGACCAAATTGGTGAGACCAATTAGTCCCAAGACCAAATCGGTGAGACCAATTAGTCCCAAGACCAAATCGGTGAGACCAATTAGTCCCAAGACCAAATCGGTGAGACCAATTAGTCCCAAGACCAAATCGGTGAGACCAATTAGTCCCAAGACCAAATCGGTGAGACCAATTAGTCCCAAGACCAAATCGGTGAGACCAATTAGTCCCAAGACCAAATCGGTGAGACCAATTAGTCCCAAGACCAAATCGGTGAGACCAATTAGTACCAAGACCAAATCGGTGAGACCAATTAGTACCAAGACCAAATCGGTGAGACCAATTAGTACCAAGACCAAATCGGTGAGACCAATTAGTACCAAGACCAAATTGGTGAGACCAATTAGTCTCAAGACCAAATTGGTGAGACCAATTAGTCTCAAGACCAAATCGGTGAGACCAATTAGACCCAAGACCAAATTGGTGAGACCAATTAGTCCCAAGACCAAATTGGTGAGACCAATTAGTCCCAAGACCAAATCGGTGAGATCAATTAGTCCCAAGACCAAATTGGTGAGACCAATTAGTCCCAAGACCAAATCGGTGAGATCAATTAGTCCCAAGATCAAATTGGTGAGACCAATTAGTCCCAAGACCAAATCGGTGAGACCAATTAGTCCCAAGACCAAATCGGTGAGACCAATTAGTCTCAAGACCAAATCGGTGAGACCAATTAGTCCCAAGACAAAATTGGTGAGACCAATTAGTCCCAAGACCAAATCGGTGAGACCAATTAGTCCCAAGACCAAATTGGTGAGACCAATTAGTCCCAAGACCAAATCGGTGAGACCAATTAGTCCCAAGACCAAATCGGTGAGACCAATTAGTCCCAAGACCAAATCGGTGAGACCAATTAGTCCCAAGACCAAATTGGTGAGACCAATTAGTCCCAAGACCAAATCGGTGAGACCAATTAGTCCCAAGACCAAATCGGCGAGACCAATTCAGCGAGACCATATTTTCCTGTTTCGTTTTCAATGATTGAAGGAGCTTTTTATTTTTCTAATAAAACGGATTCAACTTTAAGTTGCTTTAATTCAAATTAAACCTATTTTACTTCAATGAAATCTCTGTCGTCTCTTTACCTATAGATAACATTGATCATGGGTAAATGCAGTATCAAATACCTTACTAATATAGTAAATCCTTTTAAGGACTAGGTTTTTTTCCAAATCATCAATGATGAGAAAGTTTCAACGAAACTACAACCAATAAATGTGGGGAAGACATTTAAACCGTGATTGCGATAATTTAGTGGAAAACATGGAAAAACAAATAGCTCTACAGGAAGTCTGGAAAGTGTTTTACCTCTCATTACGCACCACTAGTACTTGACAGCCCCGTTAAGTACACTTTGTAATGTGGTTAGGGTCAATCCTCGCTTTCCCCCAAGTTTTGGATGCTTTGCTGGGCCCTGTCAAGCAAGCCCCATGATCGTTTAACCATTGGCAGCTAAGAAACTTCAACAATAATGAGGTTTGTGCTTTTACGTTCTTCTTAAAGGGGCTGTTCGGACAGTGGGACAAACGACGATCTTCCTCATAGAGCTTAACATAGCGGGTGGGTAAAAAAGGAGAGGGGGTCGGACAGCCCCTTTAAGCTCAAATTACACACACTATAATCTTATTATATTAAAACACGGACTACTGAATATTTTGCTAGTTGTATATCTGACTAAGTAATTATAAGTATTTGGAATTGTTCTGTGTGGGTTTCGAGATTGAAATGACTCAAGCTTCGGCTAAATTCTTATCCTACTCAAACTTTAGCAGACGACGGGCCTCGAGTAAAGGCCACTTTATTTTCTCCATGGCAGACTTGTAAATATGGGGTACCATGGAGCCTGTGTCACCCAAGAAATTTCAAAGGACACCATGAAAATTTTTTTTCATGAGATGTCAGGTACCACCAAGGTATCATGAAAAATTCAGGTATGGGTACTTTCCCCTATTACAAAAGTAGTTTTAGTTTCATTTTTTAATATTTTTTTTTACCCCAGGCTAACTAGGGAGCCCCTGGAACCCAAATAAATTGTAATTCGAAAGGGCTGAACGGAACTCTCGAAAATTGTTACTATTTTGCAGAGTAGAGGGGTCTTAAGTGAGGAAGCCACTTTAAAAGATTTGTTATTAGCCACCCTGGGAACTTTATTATTTATTTGATGCAGATAACATCATGTGATTGGCTCTAACCCTGGAGGTTTTTATGGGCTGGTATGTAAAAATAAAAAAAAAATTTTATCGAAAATATTGTTTAAAAAAAATCAGAGAAAATTAGAGACTGCACATTTACTTAAAATTCGGAAAACTTAAAACACGGCTCTAAACTTTCAGAAAAAATTAAATGCTTCATATTTAATTAAAATAAACTAGGAAAAATCTAAAAACAGCTCTAAATATTGCACCTATAAGTATCCCATTAAACAGCCAATCCTTATATAGGAGAGAACTCTAATATGAAAGTAATCGCAAATCAAATCAAAATAACGTATATCTGCGATAAACAACATATTAAAATTTTAATCAATTTTACCTTTGTGCAAAGCCCATTTCCTAGCCAATTCTCTTATATATTAAATTAGATCCGTGTATCCAAGATATTCTAAATATTAATTTTTCTTTCTCCTCCCATTCTAGTCCAGGAGTTTTTTCTACTTCTAGATTGTGGTAAATCCAGTCTTCAATATTTTTCCCAGCTTTAGGATTAGTCTCGGCAGATATTATGTTTCACATCGGCATCTAAAATACAATCGGCAGTACCAATTCGTAAAGATGGCAAAATACGGCCTTTTACTTAATATAGGTGAAAAATATGAAAAAGAAATTATTACTTATTAAAACATAATTAGCATTTAATTAGTCATAAAAACGAGTGCCGCCATTGGTTTAGTGGCGTCTACTAAACTACCTCTTACCCCAACGAGATTTGTTTAATTCTCACGGCCTAAGAGAGATAAGGGTAAGACAGGGGTTAGAGGTTCGGTTTTGCAGACGCCACTAAACCAATGGAGGCTTATAGTCTGTCAAACGAAAGAAGAGCCCTGAGAAATTTGTCCAAATTGGTGTCGCCACCATCGACCCCATAGTACTTTATCAACTTGTTTTGTTTTGTCAATAGTCGTCTGTAATATAGTCCGCTATAAACAGATAGGCTTAATCGCAATAGAACCAAAAAAATTTCCTATATATATTTAATATGTTTATGTTTCATGATTTTTTACGATCATCGAGTATTAAAGAATAAAAAACATAATTAACGACAAGACACCAGTTTTATCTTTGTTGAACTAGCTTTGCAATATATTTTAATGACATAAGTTAAAGTACTTGTCCATAAGTCTAAGAAGTTCAGCATCAAAGCGTCTTCAGTCCACGTCTTCATCAGAGTCTTAGCTGTCTTCTTGCATATTAATTTTAAGAGGTTCAATTGTGGTTTCGATGATGGGATCTTTTTCCCAATACTCATGCATTATATTCTCGACGTGCTCTATTGCCTTACGCCATTTCTCTGGTGTCACACGTTCAATGGCCCTCAATGTTGCATCTTTGACCGTCGAGAGTTTGAAACCAGAATTCTGCTTCGCAACGTCGTTCTTCACTTGTGCCCATATTAGTTCAATCGGGTTAAACTGGCAATGGTACGGTGGAATCCTCACTACCGTGTGACCTCTACTTTTAGCAACCTCGTCAATTTCGTACTTCAGGGTTCTGGACTTGTGACGCTTTATTATTTCATTAAGTTCACGTCGAGAATATAATGCATGAGTATTGTGAAAAAGATTCCATCATCGAAACCACAATTGAACCTCTTAAAATTAATATGCAAGAAGACAGCGAAGACTCTGATGAAGACGTGGACTGAAGACGCTTTGATGCTGAACTACTTATGGACAAGTACTTTAACTTATGTTATTAAAATATATTGCAATGCTAGTTCAACAAAGATAAAACTGGTGTCTTGTCGTTAATTTTGTTTTTTATTCTTTAATACTCGATGATCGTAAAAATCATGAAACATAAACATATTAAATATATATAGGAAAATTTTTTGGTTCTATTGCGATTAAGCCTATCTGTTTATAGCAGACTATATTACAGACGACTATTGACAAAACAAAACAAGTTGATAAAGTACTATGGGGTCGATGGTGGCGACACCAATTTGGACAAATTTCTCAGGGCTCTTCTTTCGTTTGACAGACTATAGTAGTCCTCGTTTTTAAGACAATTTAAATGCTGATTATTTTGTAATAGAAGATCATAACGTTTTTTATATTTTTCCATTCATATTTAGAAAATGACAGTTTTTTAAGGTATTGGCGTAATGTTATGATACCTGAACTTTTGCTTTAATTGTATTAAGGTCGTGGTGTAAAAAACAGTTAAAAAGAAAAAAGATAATCTAATGCAACAAAGAAGTTACTTAAGGAAATCAATTGTAGTTGTAACATTATAAGTAATTCTCAGAAGTAGCTAGTTATGACTCGGATGATTAATTGAAAATATAAAGTGTTCAGAAAATATTGTTTAACAGTGAAATACGCACCTTTTAAAATTGACGTAAATAACGCAAAGCAGAGATAATTGAATCTCAATTACATAAAATATTTTAGGTTTAAAATCAGTAATCCTCTAATGCCTGCCTGCCAAGTTTTCAATTGCTAACAGATTTTGCTCTTGGAACTCTTCAAAATAAAACGTTCCTTATCTTACTTCTACCTATCGTAACCAGTAAGCAACCAATAATAAGGAAGAAAGATGAGCAACTTTGGTATGAAATTATAGCATTAAGTAGAATAATTTTTTATCTAATCATAGTTTCGTTCCTCAGTGCGTACGGAGCCTCCGAGAAATCTAGGCCCATGCATGTCGATTTTTACGTGGGGAAATATCCAGTTTCATATAGGAAATATTTTTACCCTTTGTGTGTACGAGGTGGCACTTAAATGACCGTTGCGACCGGGGATCTTCCATAAATTATCGATGACGTTTTAGGGGCCAATTATAAAACTTACATGAAAGAAAAAAGGTTTCACCTTTAAATTAACGTAATATTTTTAGGGGCTATTCATTTTTTATTGAATCTATTGGTTAGATTGTATGGACAAAAAGAGTAATTATGAGATTTTGACATCGTTGTTTTTTTAGTAAAACAAAACTTCTTGAAGTTGCTAATTCACAGTTTTCATATACCATTAGAGGATTTTTTACCCCTTCAAAACCTTTCATTTTTTAACCTTAACATTTTTATCCTTAACTTCTTTGGAATGATTGTTTAATAAAGGTCTTCGGAAATTTTCAAAAACATTTTTTAACTATCCGCGACCTCGGCTTCACCGCTCTACGTCTATACCTTGCCCTAATATTGTAGCGGAGCCTCCGGGATGAACTAGGCCCATGCATGTCAAATTTTATGTGGGGAAATATCCAGTTTGTTAGGAAAAATATTTTCACCATAGATGGCGCTCATTTTTCCGTTGTGACAGGGGTCTTCCTTAAATTATCGTTGATATTTTAGGGGTCAGTCATAAAATTTTTATGATAGAGAAAAGTTTCATTCTAAAATTAACGTTAATGTTTTTGGGGCTATTCACTTTTTACTGAATCTTTCGGTTAGATGGTATTGATGACAACAAAATAAATTATTTCAATTAAAATAATTCAGTAAGAATTATAAAAACGTATACTTACAATCCGCGACCTTGATCCAAATACTTAAGCAGTCGACAGGGTCACGGGGTTGAACTTTGTTTATTTTTCGGTCGTATCAGTGCCCCCAAACGGGAAAACACGGCGAACTAAATTAGTTAAAAAATATTCTCGCTTCGCCACACGCATGGGCCTAGTTCATCCCGGAAGCTCCGATTGTAGCAGTCGACGGGGTCATGAGGCTGAACTTGTTTATTTTCGGTGCTGAAAGCGCCACCAAGCGGGCAAACACGGCGAACTAAATTAGTCAAAAAAAATATTCTCGCTTCGCTACATGCATGGGCCTAGATATCTCGGAGGCTCCGGTGCGTAACTTTGAATAATACAGTCAGCCTAAATGAACACTTTCTCTCTCGCGACTACTTGTTCATTAATTTGAGCCCCAATATTAGGTGTGATATCAATAAAAAATAACTTTGTTATATTTTTCAAACGGTCTAAAAAACCCGTGTTTTTACCTCTCCGTGTGACGTAGTCCAGGAGAGGTTCTGTAACGGCCGGTCTGTCTGTGTGTCTGTCTGTCTGTCTGTCCGTTGTTACACCCACGTGACCGCGTTCGCAGTTTGCCTATCGGAGCAAACGTGTTCCCAATTTCCGGACCGCATTGACAGTTCACAGAAATTGGGAAAATTGTATTTCTCTCCGTTGGCTACTCTATATTTGAGTTCTCACACCACCATGTTTGGTCTTCGTCCATCCCACATGAACACCAGTCTGGTACTTTTCTGTCTTCCAAACACCACCATCCACTGGTCTTCCGTCTATTCCACATAGACACCAATCTGTATCATTGGCTTCTACTCCATTATCATCGTTTGGCTTTAAGGTATACGCGGCGATCAGCTAGGGTTACGAGAAACGTTTAGCCACCCTAAGGTGGGATCGACCACCAAAGGTTTTCGCAATTGCGCTTTTTCCTTACTATTATAAGGGAAACGATTTCCATAAATATACCAAAATTTTAAAAGAATCGGGTAAGAGGGGTACGCTTCAATTTAAACGTCAATATTAGCAAAGTTTGAGAAGATAATAGGTATAACTTTATTTTAAACGATTTAACTATTATTAATGTTAATTATTGAAGATTAAAATAATTAAAAATAATTATATTTATTTAAATATTAAAGATAAACCTCTCGTGCAAAGAGAGAGATTATCATTGCCTCCTATATCTACCAAAGGCCCGTGCATGCGATATATTTCCTTCATTGCCTCCTATACCCATCAAGGCCCCTGCATTGTGATATATTTCATTCATTGCCTCCTATATCTATCAAGGCCCGTGCATTGCGATATATTTTTCAAAACAACAACAAAAATGGGAAGCTCCTCTCAGAAACATAATAATTTCTTTTCTCTGTATATGAAATGAAAATATGGATAACATTGCTCTCCTTCTTTAATGGTATGAAATACTGTTCAACTTGAAATGGAAGCCTTCAAGGTGATTATTGGTACGTATTTCAAAATTTTCGAAATGGTTCCACAATGCGGGAGGATGTACCGAGTTCTCCATCCAAGTAATCGAGAAATTGCACGATATTATTATTACCAGAAGAAAATAAGCAGAAGTTTCGGAACCGCCATAGAGCCCATTGTGGAGGCGAGTGCTTTACTAAAACTTTATTTCTGGATATAAGGAGCCCCCCTTCTGTTCTTCCCCTAAGTAATTCCCTCTTTTCTATTTACGCTACCTACCGGCCACCACTGAAATTGACGAGGTATTTTTATGACGTAGTTTTAAAGATGGCGACCAGTAGTGGTGGAGATTTGGCATTAGGACGAAATGAATGTAAAATATTAGATTTAAGTCAAGTTAATGACGCAAGTACGCAGTGCAATTTCTATTTAATGAATAGGCCAAAAGTTTACAACAGGTCGGTGATGTGTAATATATTAACAGAAGCGAAGGTTTGCGATACGCATGTTAAAAAAACCAAGTTGGTAGTTAAGCCTTTGACAAAAACTATCTCCACACAGTGCTTCTTTTCGTTAGATAAATTAAATTTGACAAGCAAATCAAGTTTAAATAAGTTAGATAAGTCAACAAGTACCACGGGAAAAGAAATTCTTAATTCGTCCACTCAAACTGGTGAACTCCTCACACCATTTCTTAATGAAGTGAAATCAATTGTAGATTTAGATTTTTTCGCTGAACTACAAAATGAGGTAAGGATAAAATTATTATAAATAATTAATTATGTCTGGATCCACCTACAAAAACGTTTTTGCAGATTAAATTGGGTCATAAGAATGCATGCCTGTTGTCAATTAAAAGGACAAAAAACATTGGTTTGATTGGTTTAAACTATCGTCAAGATCCAGTTGAGCTAGTTGTAAGTGAAGATGGTGTATCTCATTTGTATGTTGTTTTCAAGCCAGTGAAAACAATTCAACTCAAAAATGAAGACAAAATAGTTGAACAAAAAAATATACGAAATGCTTTACTTTTAATTGGTGGATATTTAGGTCATGTTTTGTATAACTACCCGTTTCTTCGTTACCAATCAATACGATGCGAGGTTTATTACAGTCAAAATAGTGAACAAGAAGATGAGATGACACCCAAAAAAAAAAGCCAAACAGTGTAAATTTAGCGCAGTTTTAACGAACGAAATCTCAAGAGCGAAGAAGAGAAAAGCCTGTGAAACTCCAACCAGAAAAATTAAGCGACAACGTGTTGAGAGTAATTTTCCCTTGAAGTACTTAACGCCCAACAGTAAAAAGAATCGTTCATCTAGAGTTGTAAAAGCACGATATATATTGAGGCTTAAAATTGCAAAACTAGAAAAAGAGCTGGAAAAGAGAAAACTGGACTTAATAGGTCCCCATTCACAACAATTATCTGAATTAGTTACGGAGATAAATGAAAACTACAGCGAAGCACTTGAAGAGACTTTAAATACCACTGATGGTTTCACTAAAAGTTTACTCAAAGCATCATGGGAGCGAGATTCTAAAATAAAGCACATGCAAGATCAAATTGAAATTATTTCGGATCAATCACAATCATTAAGCGGTAAAAAAAAAGGGGCAATGGACTTCCATCACGCTGAGAATTGCTCTAGCAGTGGCAAGTCTGCAGTGTTCAACTGCCGTTTACTCTACAGTAAATACGTTCGGCCTCGCCTTGGGATGTTAACTTTTATGAACACTCGAGATGAGACGTTTGTCAGCGAGAACCTGACACACAATACCCTCATTCGTAAGCTGGTGAGATACCTCCTTCATTTTGATTATCTCCTTGTGATAGTGATTAATGTGAAAATTGAGAAAAAAAAATTAAAGAATAATTGCAATTATTAAACTTCACTCATATTATTTGTTTTATAGGCCTTGGTTCAAATCAATACTTTTTAATAATTAGCTTGATTACTATAACTGTCTCCTATCTGTGTCAAAACTTGTAACACTATTCTGAACCAATTCTATCGAACAGATAACTCCCACATTTTAACCAACCTGAGTTTATAAAAAATGTACTTTCAGCGAAAATATTTTGTTAGTTACTATATTTTCCACACCTTAAAAACCAAGTTTTCTTTATGGCTCTTTATTGTAAAATTCTACTCTAATGATGCCCAACATTAATTAGGAAAAATAGTTATTTCTTTAATATTTCCAATAAGCAGTGTAGTAAATAAGTGATAATGAACAAAAAGTAAATTTGAATAAGGTTTGCACTATTCCAAGATACACACCTAAGTAGGAAACTAAGATTAGATAACAAATTATTCTACGTAATGATATAATTTCAAACCATAGCTCCTCATCTTTCTACCTCACTATTGGCTGCTCACTGGTTACGCTTGATAGAAGTAAGATAAGGAACCTTTTAAGAGTTCCAAATCACAACCTGCTAGCCATTGAAGACCTGACAGGCATTAGAGGCAGATTGATTTTAAATCTAAAGTATTTTATGTAATTGAAAGTTAATTATCCCTGATTTTCATTACTCACATCAATTTTAAAAGGTGCGTAATCATAATTCATTGTTGAACATAATATTTTCTGACCACTTTATATTTACAATTTATGATCCGAGTCATTTCTGTCTACTTCTGAAAACTTCATATAATATTACAATTACAATTCATTTCCCAAAGACCCTTCTCTGTTGCAAAAGATTATATTTTTTGTTTTAAACTGGGTTTTTCTTATACTCTGACCTTTATGCAATTGAGTTTACGATGTTTTATTATGCCATGTTTACAAATATTATATTAGCGGTTGTAATTTAGATGCCGATGTCAAACATAATATCTGCAGAGACTAATCCTAAAGCTGGGAAGAAAATTGAAGACTGGGTTTACCACAATCTAGTAGTAGAACAAACTCCTGGACTAGAATGGGAGGAGAAAGAAAAATTAATATTTAGAATATCGTGGATACATGGATCTAATTTAATACCAATGGACGATTCGGACGTAAAATTGGCTAGGAAATGGGCTTTGCACAAAGGTAAAATTTATTTAAAATTTTAATAAGTTGTTTATCCAGAGCTGTGCTAATTAGCTGACAACTAATTGAATAGCAGTTAGATAAATATTTATGAACAAAATCATTAGACAATTAGCAATCAGACTTAGAAACTGATTAAATTCAATTAGAAATTACGCATTTTTTATCAAACTAATTAATAAGAATTACTAATTTCTAATTAATTACTTGTCTAATTAAGGTAAAAAAGAAACCATAAGTAAACATAAGTATAAAAGTGCCCAATTGTCTAAATAGTTAATCTTAAATCTAATTAAATTATTACTAGATAAAAATCTTTTCCATACATACTAATTAATTAGAATTACTTCTCAATTACTACTAAGGTTATTAAAATTCAATTACCATTTTCAATTAGTAAATGATGCTAATTAATTGGAATTTTAATTAGCTAAGTAATTAATTAGCACAGCTCTGTGTTTGTCGCAGATTATAAATACGTTATTTCCATGTAATATTCGGTGACTTTTACATTAGAGTGCTCTCCCATGTAAAGAATTGACTGTTAAACGGGATACTAATAGGTGCAAATATTTAAGCCGTGTTTAAATCTTTCCTGATCTACTTTAATTAAATATGAATTAGTTTTCCTGATATTTCAAACAATATTTTCAAATAAATTTATTTTTAAATTTGTTAGGTTTAGCAATGGGTGTCGGTTTTAGCGGAGTTACCTACCAGCCAATAAAAGCTTCTTTGGAAATATAGCCAATCCAATGATGTTGTCTGCATCAAATACAGAATAGATTTCCTAGGGTGGGAAATGAGAAATCTTTTAGAATGGCCTCGTCATTGGGCATTAGTAATGACTCCTCTGCCCTTTAACAGGCTGATAAATAGTTACAGATTCCGAGAGTCCCGTCCACCCTTAATGCCCATTCTTTTGGGTTCCCGGGGTACCATTAGCTAGGGGTAAATAAAAAACTTGACATTACGGCCTTATACTGGAAAGTACCCATCCCCGGAGTTTTTCAGGGTTACCTTGGTAGTACCCGACATCTCCTAATAACATTTATGCAGTGTGTCCTGTGAAGTTTCTGTTGCGAACAGGCTCCTTAGTACCCTCATATTTATAAGTCTGACCTGGTACAAAATAAACAGGCCTTCGATTGGGGTCCTTCGTCTGCTAAATTAGAGGAAGATAAGAATTTTGACTCAGCTGGAGTTACTTGAATCTCTAAAGTCACACAGAACACAGATCTTCCCATTTCAAATGCTAATAATTAGACACTCCGATTTACAAGTAACAAAATATTCAACACTCCCAAGTTTTATTATAATAATCATATAGCGAGACAAATTTGAGTAAAACGTTAAAGCACATACCTCCTAATTGTTGGAACTTTCTAATCTGCTAATTGTGAAACTATCAATGTGGTTTGATTGACAAAGTACAGAAATATATTCACAACCCAGGGAAAGAAAGGTTTGACTTTGGAAATATTGAAAGAGTATCATGTGGGAATGAAAAGTACCATTGGTGCGTTATTATAAGTAAAAATGTCCATACTTCCGGCACAGGGTTTTTTTTCTTCAGTTTTTACACTAAAACTGAAAATTGACATCGTACGTCAAAAATTAATTTCAAGCCTCTATTTAAAAGAATTCAAATATTTTTTAAATTTCAAATACATTTTTGCATAGTTTTATGACATCTTACTTTCGTTTTTTAATTTTTTTGGTTGGCTTCAAAAAATTTAAAATTCTGGCCTCTTTTTTTATTCCTGGAATTTATACGAATTATCGGTATCGACGTTTCAATGTCTTATCAAAAATTATGGGTTCATCATTTATAATTTTGAAAATACTAGTCAGTAGAAAGATAAACTATAGTAGTAAGGTATCTGATACTGCATTTACTTATGACCAATGTTATATATAACAGAAACCCCCAAGGGACAATAGTGAGTCAACAAGGGTATATCTAATGCAGTAAACTGGGTTATGAATAAGCGTTTGAATACTAAAGTTACTTATTTTTAATATTTGTCTCGTATTATGAAATATTTTCAAGGTTAGATTAATAAGGAATAAAAATGTTATTTCTTGACCATTAATTAGTCGAACCGAGTTAGACCTATATACTTAACTTTAAATAAATTTTTAAACCGGGTTATGAGAATGGATGCTTTTAATAAGGACAAAAATTACATGTTACTTTCGTTTTGCAGGAAAAAGTTTGGGCGATGACAAAAAGTTAAAAGCAACTTTAAGATGTGCGCTAAACAGTAGCTCTGGTCTGAAATTTTTAAGAAAGGATAAAATCTCTAGAGTATATCAATTTGTCCCAGAGGATAACAAAGATGGTAATAACTATTATATATTTAATATTTTTAAATTTGTGCTAAGAAATCAATTATCTCTGCTACTATTTTTATTGCCACGTGCTTTTGATAGTAAAAACAATGTAAGTGCTTGCGCGAAGCACATACAATCAGTTAGATAGTTCTCCGGGCAAAAAAATCTTGACGCATGATCTAGGTACCTTTATATTTTATCTACTTTATATAAAAGAGAGACAATTTTAAACAAGTTTGGAATTGATAAGATTGCAGATAAAATTTGGACATTTTCAACATTTTATTTAAAGGATAGTGATATTGCCTTATATTTTAT
This sequence comes from Phalangium opilio, assembly GCA_019434445.1. Classification (NCBI taxonomy): domain Eukaryota; kingdom Metazoa; phylum Arthropoda; class Arachnida; order Opiliones; family Phalangiidae; genus Phalangium; species Phalangium opilio. The sequence continues at coordinate 459,886 of JAEQBA010003480.1, read as the reverse complement.
CAGGGATAGATGTAATTTTAGAAGTAGGAATGGAGTACAGAGTAATCTGGGCGCGCCTCAATGTCCCGGATGCCCTTTCCCTTGACGGGAGGGGGTATGAAAGAAGAGACGGGTCATACCAACAGAGGTAAAAAAATTACGTATTTTTCACCGTCCTCGTCAAAAACGTCACCTAAAGGTCGTTTAAGTGAGCCAATAAGATAATTTTAAATCTTCGCTTCGTGTTGGAGAGAAGCTCTATAATGGGCTATGAGTATAACAGGGGTAAATATTAACCGTTCTCCATTCCTGCTTCTAAAATAACATGTATCCCTGTTTTATTAAAATACATTTTTCGCGAAGTCTATTCGCGAATCTAATATTAATTTTGTTAAACATATTGCAACGAATCTCAGTGAGAGAATTTTTAAGATCTTTTTAATGTCAATGGTAGTCGAGTATTATATCAAAACATTTTGGAAGACGAAAAAAATGGAGACTAGTCTGTTTTCACCGGTGGTGACATACACCACCTCCACCTTTGCGCCAATAAACTTTAAATACCTCCTTTAATTCCGAAAATCAAGCTGTTTTATCGCGTTCTTGTCTTGAACCTAAGAATCAAATTCACCTTGAAAGCCTGAAACTTGTGGGAGACGAAAAAGGGGGTTTTAATAATTTAATTAGGGAAATATTTAATATACTTAATGGAATATTTAATTCTATAAATATCGAAGTTATCTGCATTAAGCAAGTAAGCAAGAAGAGGGCTTCACAATTTTGTTGATGACGGAACTATTTTACGGACTTAATGCTTGTTATTAATACCTTTACATTTACCTATTTAACGTATATGAATTTTCTTTTCGCATCCTGAGTAGATAACGTGCTTAACGTTTGATAATAAATTCTCACTTGGCTCATAGTATTTTCGAAAAACGCATATACAAGCTGTTTCCGTACAAGTGCACCCCATAATATCGGTATCCCCAAAACGCACTTTACCCGTTACGGCAGTTCCAATATACAGCGGTTTTCGTAAACGTGATGAACCCTCCTAGCAGTTCCCTAAAGAGTAGTGTAAGCGGGTGATGGTGTGGGTTTGGTTATTTGAACCAAAATACTAATAAGTCAGGTGAGGTTAGGTTTGGTTATTTGAACCAAAATACTAATAAGTCAGGTGAGGTTAGGTTTGGTTATTTGAACCAAAATACTAATAAGTCAGGTGAGGTTAGGTTTGGTTATTTGAACCAAAATACTAATAAGTCAGGTGAGGTTAGGTTTGGTTATTTGAACCCCAATACTATTAGGTCATGTTGGATTATTGGAACCCAATAGTATTAGGTAATGTTGAATTATTGGAACCCAATAGTATTAGGTCATGTTGGATTATTTGTATCCCAAGAGTATTAGGTCATGTTGGATTATTTGAATCCCAATAGTATTAGGTCATGTTGGATTATTTGAATCCCAATAGTATTAGGTCATGTTGGATTATTTGAATCCCAATAGTATTAGGCTATGTTGGATTATTTTAATCCCAATAGTATTAGGTCATGTTGGATTATTTTAATCCCAATAGTATTAGGTCATGTTGGATTATTTTAATCAGAATAGTATTAGGTCATGTTGGATTATTTTAATCCCAATAGTATTAGGTCATGTTGGATTATTTTAATCCCAATAGTATTAGGTCATGTTGGATTATTTTAATCCCAATAGTATTAGGTCATGTTGGATTATTTTAATCAGAATAGTATTAGGTCATGTTGGATTATTTTAATCCCAATAGTATTAGGTCATGTTAGATTATTTTAATCCCAATAGTATTAGGTCATGTTAGATTATTTTAATCCCAATAGTATTAGGTCATGTTGGATTATTTTAATCCCTATAGTATTAGGTCATGTTGGATTATTTTAATCAGAATAGTATTAGGTCATGTTGGATTATTTTAATCCCAATAGTATTAGGTCATGTTAGATTATTTTAATCCCAATAGTATTAGGTCATGTTAGATTAATAAAAACTGTCATTGTAGACAAAGACTGGAAAGTGTAAAAGATAAGGTTTGAAAATGAACTGCCTGAAGTAACAGATATTAAAATTTTCACTTTTGAAGACATCATTATAAAACATCAATTATTTTAAAAAATTCTTATCTTACTTTTTTTCACCAAAATTACTTCGGGAAAGTATTTTAAAAAGGAACATGCGCGTTATTTTAAAAATACTACGGCTTTACATTTTATTTTTTATCAAAAATTTAAAATTAGGTAGAAAATTGACCCTATAACGTGAGAAAATCGTTGAGAGCTTACAAAATATAAACCGTATTAAAACTTTACAAAACGTATTCTTAAATTGTAAAGCTTTCAAAGTATTAAATATTAACGTGCTGTGTAGCTCTCAAAGATCACGATCAATCTACAGATCTTTTCGACACTAATAACTAAATCACAAAGAAAAGGCCTATATTATTTTCCGCTTCTCAATATTTTGAATTTTAAAATATAAAAATTTAAACTCTTCAAGAGAAATCTTTTCAGATATCCAACCATTTGAATCTCCTAGAATCAAATGTTAGTTGAAAGTAAAACCAGTACCAAGCTGTATCCCTTAAACCCTTCTAGGTGACAACTACTATTGAGGACAAAATACTTGGTAAATATTGCTGAAAAATATTTTGGGAAAATGAAATTTTGGTGAAAAAAAGTAAGATAAGAATTTTTTAAAATAATTGATGTTTTATAATGATGTCTTCAAAAGTGAAAATTTTAATATCTGTTACTTCAGGCAGTTCATTTTCAAACCTTATCTTTTACACTTTCCAGTCTTTGTCTACAATGACAGTTTTTATTAATATCTGTCACTTCAGTCTTCATATTAATTAAAATTCTTTAGAAAATATGGGAGAAAAAGTCCTAGGCCGTTGCGCGTCCATCGGTAATCTAGCTTAAATACCAGCCGTCGGTAATACGGCTAAATTACTAGTCGTCGGTAATGCGGCTAAATTACCGGTCGTCGGTAATCTAGCTTAATTACCGGTCGTCGGTAATCTAGCTTAATTACCGGTCGTCGGTAATCTAGCTTAATTACCGGTCGTCGGTAATCTAGCTTAATTACCGGTCGTCGGTAATCTAGCTTAATTACCGGTCGTCGGTAATCTAGCTTAATTACCGGTCGTCGGTAATCTAGCTTAATTACCGGTCGTCGGTAATCTAGCTTAATTACCGGTCGTCGGTAATCTAGCTTAATTACCGGTCGTCGGTAATCTAGCTTAATTACCGGTCGTCGGTAATCTAGCTTAATTACCGGTCGTCGGTAATCTAGCTTAATTACCGGTCGTCGGTAATCTAGCTTAATTACCGGTCGTCGGTAATCTAGCTTAATTACCGGTCGTCGGTAATCTAGCTTAATTACCGGTCGTCGGTAATCTAGCTTAATTACCGGTCGTCGGTAATCTAGCTTAATTACCGGTCGTCGGTAATCTAGCTTAATTACCGGTCGTCGGTAATCTAGCTTAATTACCGGTCGTCGGTAATCTAGCTTAATTACCGGTCGTCGGTAATCTAGCTTAATTACCGGTCGTCGGTAATCTAGCTTAATTACCGGTCGTCGGTAATCTAGCTTAATTACCGGTCGTCGGTAATCTAGCTTAATTACCGGTCGTCGGTAATCTAGCTTAATTACCGGTCGTCGGTAATCTAGCTTAATTACCGGTCGTCGGTAATCTAGCTTAATTACCGGTCGTCGGTAATCTAGCTTAATTACCGGTCGTCGGTAATCTAGCTTAATTACCGGTCGTCGGTAATCTAGCTTAATTACCGGTCGTCGGTAATCTAGCTTAATTACCGGTCGTCGGTAATCTAGCTTAATTACCGGTCGTCGGTAATCTAGCTTAATTACCGGTCGTCGGTAATCTAGCTTAATTACCGGTCGTCGGTAATCTAGCTTAATTACCGGTCGTCGGTAATCTAGCTTAATTACCGGTCGTCGGTAATCTAGCTTAATTACCGGTCGTCGGTAATCTAGCTTAATTACCGGTCGTCGGTAATCTAGCTTAATTACCGGTCGTCGGTAATCTAGCTTAATTACCGGTCGTCGGTAATCTAGCTTAATTACCGGTCGTCGGTAATCTAGCTTAATTACCGGTCGTCGGTAATCTAGCTTAATTACCGGTCGTCGGTAATCTAGCTTAATTACCGGTCGTCGGTAATCTAGCTTAATTACCGGTCGTCGGTAATCTAGCTTAATTACCGGTCGTCGGTAATCTAGCTTAATTACCGGTCGTCGGTAATCTAGCTTAATTACCGGTCGTCGGTAATCTAGCTTAATTACCGGTCTTCGGTAATCTAGCTTAATTACCGGTCGTCGGTAATCTAGCTTAATTACCGGTCGTCGGTAATCTAGCTTAATTACCGGTCGTCGGTAATCTAGCTTAATTACCGGTCGTCGGTAATCTAGCTTAATTACCGGTCGTCGGTAATCTAGCTTAATTACCGGTCGTCGGTAATCTAGCTTAATTACCGGTCGTCGGTAATCTAGCTTAATTACCGGTCGTCGGTAATCTAGCTTAATTACCGGTCGTCGGTAATCCAGCTTAATTACCGGTCGTCGGTAATCTAGCTTAATTACCGGTCGTCGGTAATCTAGCTTAATTACCGGTCGTCGGTAATCTAGCTTAATTACCGGTCGTCGGTAATCTAGCTTAATTACCGGTCGTCGGTAATCTAGCTTAATTACCGGTCGTCGGTAATCTAGCTTAATTACCGGTCGTCGGTAATCTAGCTTAATTACCGGTCGTCGGTAATCTAGCTTAATTACCGGTCGTCGGTAATCTAGCTTAATTACCAGTCGTCGGTAATCTAGCTTAATTACCAGTCGCCGGTAATCTAGCTTAATTACCAGTCGCCGGTAATCTAGCTTAATTACCAGTCGCCGGTAATCTAGCTTAATTACCAGTCGCCGGTAATCTAGCTTAATTACCAGTCGTCGGTAATCTAGCTTAATTACCAGTCGCCGGTAATCTAGCTTAATTACCAGTCGTCGGTAATCTAGCTTAATTACCAGTCGCCGGTAATCTAGGTTAATTACCAGTCGCCGGTAATCTAGGTTAATTACCAGTCGCCGGTAATCTAGGTTAATTACCAGTCGCCGGTAATCTAGGTTAATTACCAGTCGTCGGTAATCTAGGTTAATTACCAGTCGTCGGTAATCTAGGTTAATTACCAGTCGCCGGTAATCTAGGTTAATTACCAGTCGCCGGTAATCTAGGTTAATTACCAGTCGCCGGTAATCTAGGTTAATTACCAGTCGCCGGTAATCTAGGTTAATTACCAGTCGCCGGTAATCTAGGTTAATTACCAGTCGTCGGTAATCTAGGTTAATTACCAGTCGTCGGTAATCTAGGTTAATTACCAGTCGTCGGTAATCTAGGTTAATTACCAGTCGCCGGTAATCTAGGTTAATTACCAGTCGCCGGTAATCTAGGTTAATTACCAGTCGTCGGTAATCTAGGTTAATTACCAGTCGTCGGTAATCTAGGTTAATTACCAGTCGTCGGTAATCTAGGTTAATTACCAGTCGTCGGTAATCTAGTGTAATTATCTCTAATTGGTTATCTAGTTTAATAACCTCTAATTGCTAGTCAAGTTTAATTACCTCTAATTGTTAATTTATTTTAAATACGTTTAATTGTTAAACTACTTTAATTACTTAAAATCGTAATCTAGTTTATTGATCTTTAATTGGGAGTCTAGTTTAATTATCTTTAAGTGATAATCTAGTTTAATCATCCTTTATTGGTAATCCCGATTAATTAGCAGGGAAAAGTTAAAATGTCCATTAAGCTAGCTATTTGTTCTATGAATTGGACTATATCCGCGATTATTTCGACCCGGGTGTTTTGACGGCGTCGCCGCAGTGGCCTCGTTAATGTCACGGCAATATTAAAGCCGTCTTATCTCACCATCGATAGGCCATTCCAACCAACAGGCATTAAGAAGAAACAATCTTATTATTATGAGGCAACTATACGTTAAAAAAGGCCAATATTGGCTGCGCTGATATTTCCTAATAAAACAGTGTATCCATCTAAATATCGCAGATTGGGGTAGTTTTTAAAATTTAAAATTAAACATACTTAAAATTAATTTTTCTCAAAAACCTTAAAAATGGTCCTAGAAAAAGGTTTCAATTTTGATATAAAACCGTTCCCAAACGTAACAAACGAATATTTCATTTCAAAAGGGTGGCCACAAAATGGCTAAATTTGAAAAAAACTCCATGTTATTTCTATGAGAAAATTTAACTTTTTCACCAAAAGGGCTGATTAATTTATGGAAATGAAAACCACCCTTAGCAACTTTATTTTTTATACAATAAACTAATGGGTGGATCTTCTTGAAATTTTAACCACATATTGAGGGCCCGAATTGTAGTTCTGTGGAATTTTTTCAAAGCAGTTAATACGATACAAAAAAAGTTATAACCAATCAAAAAACCATCCTTATACATTAAAGTCGGTATGAAGTCTTATCTAAGAGAGCTATCGCTCTCCTAGAATTATTTTAATCCCAATAGTATTAGGTCATGTTGGATTATTTTAATCCCTATAGTATTAGGTCATGTTGGATTATTTTAATCAGAATAGTATTAGGTCATGTTGGATTATTTTAATCCCAATAGTATTAGGTCATGTTGGATTATTTTAATCCCAATAGTATTAGGTCATGTTGGATTATTTTAATCCCAATAGTATTAGGTCATGTTGGATTATTTTAATCAGAATAGTATTAGGTCATGTTAGATTATTTTAATCCCAATAGTATTAGGTCATGTTAGATTATTTTAATCGCAATAGTATTAGGTCATGTTAGATTATTTTAATCCCAATAGTATTAGGTCATGTTGGATTATTTTAATCCCTATAGTATTAGGTCATGTTGGATTATTTTAATCCCAATAGTATTAGGTCATGTTGGATTATTTTAATCCCAATAGTATTAGGTCATGTTGGATTATTTTAATCCCAATAGTATTAGGTCATGTTGGATTATTTGAAGCCTAATACTATTTCGTCAGGTGAACCTAAGTTGTTTTATGTCAGGTTAGGTTCGGTGTGATTATTTTAAGCACAATAGTATTACGTCAGGTTATCCACAATAGTATTCCTATTAGAATAGTAAAGATGAGGTTATAGATAAGGTTAGGGTTTCATTGTCTATTTGTACCAAATAGTTAAGGCAAACTGTGGGGTTAAAGTCTATTAAAAACTAGTCAAATACTGCTATTTCTAAAACCACAGTTTTGAGCTATGCATGTCGCTGGTTTTATTTTTGGAACCACGGTTGGTTTTTTGAGAACTCCTCTTGCTAGGTACACCCGTATTATTTTTGTTCGCTTAGGAGTTCATATCCTGATTATGAAATAATCTGTAGTCAACAACTTTAGACGTTTATCGTAACTGAGGAATTGAAACAAATATTAATAATAATAAATGGAACAAGTTTTTTCGTGACAGTAAATTAGGCTTCTTTAATGAAAAATTTTGACGCAAGAAGCATAAAACTTAGATTCTCAAAAATATTTTCTTTTACGGTAAATTTAACTGTTAATTGATTTTATAATATAATTATATTCTCACTTTTTCAATGGATGAATTTTCTTATGCAACGCTTTTCTAATATCATAAATGATACTAATCTAATTTGAGAATCTTATTCATTTACAGATTCTATGGAAAACTTGGACAACGTAATTTCGATGTTTTTCGATGGCCCAGTTCCCGAGAGAAAACGTATACCCGAGATTGACGACGATTGGTATATTGTGCCTAATAACACTACAAAATCTTTCAACTCAACAATAGAATCAAATCTTTATGCGAATAATCATCGTGCCTTTAATTGCCATATAAAATCAAATTATTTTGTCAACAAGATTAAAAGATCATTTCCCGTTTCATAGATATAAAATAGCAAATAAAAATTTTGTATTATATCTGTCGTCTACTGGCTATAAGTCATTGGATTATTAAAAGGATTAACGTTTAACTGATAGCAACACACTTTTACGTGAAAGATAGAACTTACCACGAATCTGTCTGACAGATCAGGCAATCACAAATTCGTCCCAGTTCTTCAACCAAAGTCAACAGCTTAGCCAGTTTACGAAAGTTCTAAAAAATTCTAATGAGATGTAATGGCGGAAATAAAAGATATATAATAAGTACTGCATATAAACCTCATTTTTGGATGATTTTCATCAGTTATTTTCATAAATGGCTTAGCTTTGTAATTTTTAAAATATAACCCTGTTACAGATACGAAGTAGGTTTTTTACAGCTTATAACAAGTTGGAAAAAAACAAAATTTTACCTCTACGAGTTAAGAGGAGGACACTACTACAAAATTATTAACCTAGATATAGAATTATTTCTCTTTTTCTGAAGTAAAAATTTACGATTTATTAAAGCAGTATTCCAATAATAGCGAATATACAGTAATATATGTATATGTGAAGGCCCAATTCTCTACGCCTCAACTGTTAACCCTATATAGGAAGAGACTTCGACTTCAACGTCATGGAGGCCAGGACCATATTAACCATCCTTGATCATAGTTTCAACACCTGGCGGAAATTTTGTTATTAAATTACCGATGAAAACAGAGCTAAAGATTTTTCTTTCTACTACTGCTGAGTGGCATGCTCGACCTTTGAAAGAACCCAAGTCATATACCTACATATAAAATCTTCTCCAAAGTATAGTCAAGCGCCAACATGATGGAGAAACTCAACCTATAAGGATGAAAAGAAAACTACCTAAGAATATTGCACCAATTCGAATTTCAAAGCAGATTTGATTTGTGAAACAAAAGAAGGAAATTAGACCCATAAATAACCCGAACTTTCCAATTCACAATAAATTTAATGCGCAACCATTGCTTAATATTTTTTTTGATTTAATATTCAATTTCAATATAAATAGCATTTTAACTATTTATAACATTTAAAATTGATCACAATGAATCATAACAAATGTGAGTTTTTGTTATTAAATTGTTAGTTATAAAATTTCACCTAGTGTTTTTTGACCATGCTTGAGGATGGTTTGAAAATTCTGTAAACATGAGATAAATATAATGATACCATTTATATATTACTTAGTTTAATTTTGAGAACTTCATTATTTTAATGGCAATTTCAATTTAATGTAATATTAAATTGGAAGATAGAGGCTAATGGTATTATTAAGCTTATATGTTTTTTCTGTAAGACAAGGCTAGCAAAAAGTTAATGTTGGAATCGAAGCGAAATAAAAATATAAATTCATTTTAGCCCAAATTCACCGGTATTAATTTACACACACTAAGTTACTAAACCAATTTTATTCCAAGAAAAACTATGTTCTAAAGTAGTTATACATACATTACCTTTTCAAATTTAATTTGGTAATTAAATAATGTGTTTTGAATTGAGAACAAGGAGCAGTTGCAACTCTCTGGCTGATCTAACCCTCACGATTGAACACCCCACTTAGCCCTTGTAAAATCTAACGGTTTAAGGAGTTCTCTTGGTCGAGCCCTGTTTCTCTTTCTGTGATAAAAAGCACCTATTTCCTAAACATTTGCTTTTAAAAATGCTGTGTTCCGTAATGCATGATATACCTTTATCATTAATATCTTCCTGATCATCGCTCCCTCTGCCTAAAAATTCTTGAACCTGAGTAATTTGCTGGCAATATATAACTGCATTGTTTAGATCCGAATTTGTAAGAAAATTCCTCAAAACTTGGTGGATTATTGCTTCTTTTTCTACTTCGTTAGTTCCTTTCACATGTAGCCACTCAGAAACACACTGTCCACACAAAAAATTGTTTTTTGTAGCATTAACATCCAAATTCAAACGTTCTAGAGGCTGAGGCCAAGCAATACCCTCCCTCGCCATGGCTCTTTCTGGAATTTCTTCCTCTGTGTAATCAAGTTCAAATTGGAACGGAATTACCCGTATTCCCTCCATAGTCGAACAATTTTTTTGTAACATTAGACTTAAACATTAGTTAAGTTTTTAAGTACATTTACGCGTCAGTTAAACACATTTGACTCACCGATATTTTGGAAAGTTGCCAGCTAATTAATAGGAGAAGATTTTGGAAAAGGTGGCAGCTAATAAATAAGAGAATATTTTGGAAAAGGTGGCAGCTAATTAATAGGAGAATATTTTGGAAAAGGTGCCGTCTGACCCCACAGATAAAAAGGGCCCTCCCTCATTCCCGACCCTTCAGAGATAAATTAAAGGAAGAAAACTCGCCGTTTCTGTCAGGCCCTCGTGGTACAGTGGTAGAGTGTTGCGTGAGCAACCCGGGTTTGAATCCCGGCTGGGATGAAGAAAAATTTTAATTAATATAAAATCTCTACCTACCTAACTCCATGATACTCCTCGACACGGACGAAATAGAAGTTTATAAACTCCTGTCCAATTTAAAATGTAATTCATCTCCGGGAGTTGACGATATTGCAACAAAAATTGTACACCAGACGGCTAGCTTACTAACCACACCCTTGATAGCGGTTAGCGCTTTCGCCTCGCAGCAAGTGGATCCCGGGTTCGATCCCGGACTGTGGCACCGGGTGAAAATCTGGGAACAAATCCTACTGCGTAGAGTTTGCAAGTTCTCTTCCCGCTTGGTAAAAGGAGTTTTCCTCCGCGGTCTAACCCGGTTTCTCCTTTCCATCAAAACTTGCAGAGGTTAACGGTAATAGTTAGTATAGGGCGCTGTCGGTTAGCTGTGGCATAGGGGCCAGCCACCACCCCTCTATGCATTGTAAAGGGACCCACCTGTAAACAAGCCACAGGCTTAGTGTGGAAATCCCTTCATAGACAAAGCTCAGATTATTACTTATCCTTCAAACTTGGCCAATACCCAGACATCCTAAAAAGATCAGTAATCTTACCAATTTACAAAATGGGAGACAAAGACTCCCCGGCAAATTACAGGCCCACCTCGCTTCTTCCCACATTTGCAAAAGTTTTCGATAAATGTTCCTACAATAGACCGATTTCAAAAAGCGATAAATATAACGAGAATGGAAACCTCCGTCCAGTTCACTAGTCTGTGGAATGGTCCAGGTGCAGATAAAAAATACATAGGTTTCAATGGAGGTTAGGCAGCCCGGTGTCGGTTTTTAGGCGAAAAAAATATTTTAGAATCAAAATTTACATAAAAAACTTATATCAAGGTAAATAAAATTTACATAAATAACTTATATCAAGGTAAATAAAGGGTTCCTAATATCCAAATCAGACATAATTTAAACCATTTAACAGTTTACGAAAGAAAAGTTAACACATGATCGATTAAGACTTGGCTTGTTTCAGACAGTCACATTGTTAGCATTGCTACATTGGAAATTTGGATTTTTTTTGTTTTATACGGTATAGAAACCCAAACGAGCGGATATCTATATACCGAGTCAGGGGACTTTTCGGAGAGAACCCAAAATTCAACTACTCCTTTCGAATTCCAACCAAAAGTGTCATTTTATTCTTCTAAATATATTTTATACATGTTTTCAATATAACAGTTAAGTTCTAGAGGGAAAACCCGTGATTCACCACGAATATATTCTTCGCATTCGGCTATCCAGGTGTAGGGTTAATAATTCATATTGTCCAATAAGGAAAATATATTTTTTCCGTGTTCGCTACACCCACCTTTCAGGACCTTTGGGTGCCGTCTGTCAATTACCAATGAGATATATAAGGCCCATGCGGGCGCCAATTTTGTTTTATCCTTTTCCGGACCTTTTAAATCGCCAAGCGTTTAACTCCAAAAAAATTACCTAAACCGCACGTGGCCATGTACCTGCTCTAAGTTTCGAACCTCGAGCGAGGGAGCGCGCGGCGAGATTTCATATGGGGGTCGCAAATAGTATGTGGGGGTCGCATAATAGTATCGAATGGATTAATGTAGAATAGAGCGTTGCTCCCTCAATTTACTAATTTAACCTAGAGTCGAATGGAATTGTATCGAACTTCCTTAAAAACGAAAAATTTCGCTTCCTAAGGATTAGCAGCGAACCACATTTCGACAAATTTGATTAGTATCGAAAGGAATGAGGTTGAAAATAACAAAACCGGAATACGGTCGACACGGAACTATGTCGAACGTCATTATAGTCGAAAACATAGTTTGTGATGGGTTAGTGGCGTATTAGTTTTGGTTAGGCTTGGTTCGGTTAGTTTCAGATGAGTTGAGGTTAGGTTCAGGTTATTTATACTCAATTATGTAATAGGATGGATAACAACAACGTCGCTTTTAATGGCGTTGAGTCCTCATTAAACAAATGAAAGATGGCCTAAATTACCTTAAAAAGTGACGTAATTAGACCAAGAATTGCTAGCATTTTACTTCATTCTGATTAATTAAACCACAAGCAGTTTGAAAAACGTAGTGAACAAATTCCAAACCGGCCGAAAGTTGATCAAAAACGTTTTGAAAATTTCAAAATTGCATGTACTAACCACCATTAAGACCGCTGAGCGCTTAAACGTGTTCTGCACTCAATCTTGAAAAATTACTAGGGGGTAAACATACTAACAAAAGACTCGCGACGGAAATAAATCTATGAAATTTTAAACACGTGCGTAAATTATTTCGGAAGGTAATGAAGATAAACAACAAAATTTTGCAAAGGCGTAATATTATTTCGATAAGTAAATGAAGATAAACAAGAAAATTTTGAAAAAGGTGTAATTTTATTTGGGAAAAATATTTCAGAAAAATGTTTCATTTACTTCCCAAATAATATTACGCCTTTTCCAAAATATTGATGTTTATCTTAATTTACTTCCCAAATTATGCTTTGCCTATTCCAAAATATTGTTGTTTATCTTTATGTACGTTTCGAAATAATATTGCGCATTTCCCGAAATTTTGTTTGTTATCTTCATTTACTTCCCAAATAATATTATACCTTTTCCAAAATTTGATATTTTCATTTATTTAGTTTCCAAAATAATATTACGCCTTTTTCCAAAATATTGTTGTTTATCTTCATATATCTCCCAAATAATATTAGGCCTTTTCCAAAATATTGTTGTTTATCTTCATATATCTCCCAAATAATATTAGGCCTTTTCCAAAATATTGTTGTTTGTCTTCATGTACGTTTCGAAATAATATTACGCCTTTTCCAAATTTTTTTATTTATCTTCATTTACTTCCCAAATATTGTTATACCTTTTCCTAAAATTTGATTTATTCATTTATTTAGTTTCCCAAATAATATTACACCTTTTCCAAAATATTGTGGTTTATCTTCATTTATTTCCCAAATAATACTACGCCTTTTCCAAAATATTGTGGTTTATCTTCATTTATTTCCCAAATAATATTATGCCTTTTCCTAAATATGGATGCTTACCTTGAGTTGTTTTTACATATATTATGCCTTTTCCAAAATATATTTATCTTTATTTACGTTTCGAAATAATATTACGTCTCTCCAAAATATTGTTTACTTTTAAAAGTGGAGCTTTCTTCAAATATTTTTCTATCCTGATATGAGAATTGTAAATTTTTCAGCGGGTGTTTAAAATTTCATAGCTATATTTCCGTCGCGAGCCCTTGTTATTATGTTTCTCCCCTAGTAATTTTTCAAGATTGAACTCGTTTAGGAGGTCAGCGGTCTCAAAAATAATATGCAATTTTCAAATTTTCCAAAAAATGTTTGACCAACTTGCGGAGGGTTTAGAATATTTTCACAATTTTTGATGAACTCCCTTGTGGACTAATTAATCAGAATCAAGTGTTGGTTGGGTTAAAATCCTACCAAAGAGGCAGCGCCGTCACCAGCTTAAAATTTTAGGTTGGGCCACGGGAGGGCCAAAGAAAATGGACTTTATTTGCGGCCAGAGCTTTTAGACAATTTTCCATAAAAATGGAGAATTCGGAGGTAAATTACCACGGTAATTACCTTTTCGTAATTTACCGAGAAAATCGAAAATGAAGTTACGCAGGTAAATTACCAGTGTAATTAACCGATTTAGAACCCTAGTTTCTCTATTAAACCCCTGTGAAAGTGTGACTACAGAGTCCATCTGGGTAGGATTGCACTTTACGATACCCCATTAACTAACACTGGTTTCTGACTAGTTAGACCAAGGGGAGTTCATTAAAAATAAAAAACAATTCCAAGCCTGCCGCAAATTTTAAATTTTAGGTTCTTACCACTATTGAGACTAGTGGCATTCTGCACTCAATATTGTAATAATAGTAAAGGGGAAGCTTCAACAAATTGAAGGACTCGCGACGGTAGTATAACTATGAAATAAATATTAAAGAACTACTGAAACAATTCATCTCTGATAGACAATAGAAAAAATATTTCGAAAGAGGGGTCAAATTCTTGGTGGAAGAAACAAAATTTAAGCAAAATATTCAGGAAAGGTGTCATTTTTTGCTTTAAGTAACGATATGTAGCATAGGCAACAATATTTTGGGAAAGGTGTTAACCTAACCTAACTTATTTTTGCTTACATATGGTTACTTAAACCAATAATTTGACACCTTTTCCAAATTTGTTTCCCAACATATTGTTTGGGAAAGGTGTCAAATTATTGGTTTAAGTAACGATATGTTAGCAAAAATAAGTTAGGTTGACACCTTTTCCAAAGTGTTGTTGCTTACATATTGTTACTTTGAGCAATAAATAACAGCTTACCTAAATATTTTTGCTTACATTTTGTTAATTTTCCCAAGAATTTGACCCCTTTTTCAAAATATCTTTTCTATTGTTTATGTGGGTCTTTAATATTCTATGGTCATACTACCGTCGCGAGTTCTTCAATTAGTTGAAGTCCCCTTTGCAATATTGAATGAAATTTAAAAGTTTAAAAACTTTTCAAAATACTTGCGACGTACTAGAAATTTTTTCAGTATATTTTATGAATTCCCCGTGATCTAATTAGTCAAAAACAATTGATAGTTGATGAGGTGTCGCAAAGTGAAATCCTACCGTACAGGTTACTTGATGAATTTCCGTGCTTTTTTATTACAAATATGGTTACCAATTTTTAATATCATTTGTACCACATATCGAGCTTGAAATAGGGGATTCACCATCATGGCTCAATCCTTTTTCGGGTTTAGGTTTATTCGGAAAGAGTCTTGTCATGACTAAGGCCCGTTAGTGATTAGAGTCTGCTTTCTGTTTAGATTTTAAAGCGGGTTTCGGTTTTAGTTGGATTTTACAACTATTAAGACTCATGTCTAAAATTGACGGCTATCCACGCAACTATTCAATTTGATCGCACTATGAACCCGCACGATATTTATTCACTGCAATGTTTCACTAACAGCTGCATACGCCGATTTTCGGATTTGGAATATTTCTTTTTCGAAGGGATGATGACGACGATAATACGATTCTGATCTGTATACTTAGATAGAGACTTGTTTAGAAATTACCTCCTATTACGTCTGTTTTCATATCTTAACCTTTCAAAGTGCTTATACATTAGCTATGCACATATTGTCAAGAAAATATAATTTGACCCTTAATTATAAAAGCCCGAATTTGAAAGTTAAAAATGGTAAGCGACCAGCTTTTAACTACCTTGGCTCTGCAGACCACGGATCCAGTTTAAAATAAAATTGCTTATTTCTCAGCCTGATATAGCTGCTTTTCACACATGGAGGATTCATATCACTCATAGAAGGAAAAAAAAGCTGCCTGGAGGGCAATAAGAACATTTTCTGTGCTCTCCTCCCTCCAGGCAAATAGCAAATTCTTCTAGTGAAAATTGTATTTTGGTAAGAATCTTCTAAGCATCTATAGCAGAATTAAAATTACTTTTAAAAATTCCAAGACTTCACACCAGTCACATCGCATTTAACTTTTTATCGCAGAAACTAGTTGCTCTGTCTTTTACCAAACGTATATTTAGGCCCATATTTCCCCCCTTGAATTTCATAGGGAGGGCCAAACCAACTGCAGAGTGGGCCGGGCCCACCTGGACCCCCCTCTGGTGACGGCCCTGCAAAGAGGTACAAATTGGTATTCTAAAACCCTGCACAGAGGGGATTTTTACGCTGGAAAAATTGAATCGGACAGTGGTCGTGAAAGCTTACTTTTCATTGATGAGCAAATGTCAAGTATTGGCTTACTTAAATACAAATCTTTTCGATACTAATCTCATTCATATAAATTCGACGATATTCCTTTCGCCATTAATCCAAATTTTCTAAAATATTTTCGACACTATTCCAATGGCGGGCTTGACGCCCTCGATTCTATTCCTTTCGACACTATTCTATTCGATGCTAAGATTTTCGATTCACTTCCATTCGGTGCTATTCCTCCAAAATAAAATTTTCGACGCTATTCTCATTCGATGCTAATCTTTTCGACGCTAATAGTACGCCCCTTCATGTGCATTAAGCCTAATCAGTAAGCGCCATCTAAGAACCACACAAGTATGTTATGCCAATTATGTCTTTGAATCCAAGCTATGTTTTTGACCAGAAATTGGAATGTGCATCTCAAGACACACTAAAATGTCATGACACAGCGTTTGGAAACACTGACGTAAGCAAAAACAGGCGTTTTTTCCCAAATTCTAATACCGCCATTCATAATGCGTTATCATTTGGAAATTGGAGCAATGCTATTTAGCAAGATTAGCATTCCTAAGTGCCAATATCTATAAATTTCTACTAATATATATGTAGAGTATTAGGTTGACTTATGCACGCTTATAATATTTGCATTTGAACAGACAAACAAATGTATTTTACTTATAATCCCCTCCGCATGAACCGATTTCAAATAATAAATTAGCCAATGTTATTTTTTTATCGTCATTTTGAAAAGTCCCAAGTTCTAGTATAAAATTATTCAAAATCCAAATGAATAATGATCGAATGATACATATTTTTCTCGTTGTAAAACTGCAGTATTTCCAAAAGACTTGTAGAATTAATTTCCTCGAGATCCATTTTTTTCGATTATTATTGAAGTTACTTTGCTTATTAGAGTTAGAAGAATTCCCATAGCCAAGAAAGAGAACGGGAGTTTCAAATTTTTCATTTCCAATTTTTCGAACTCTTTCTCCGCCATTATCAATTTCATTTCGTTCAGACATTTCTGTCCCTCCTCCATTCCTTTTCGTTCACATTTATCGAATAAACCGGATTCTAACAGAGCACGCATTCTGGAACGGTTAATTGTTGCATTGATTAATTCGTCAAATTTAAACACTATCGGATTTCGATAGCACTTCATAATTTTTGGTTAAAAGGTTCATTTAAAAAAGGGAAGGAACCATTTTGACATAGGTGACTATCAAATTTTCCAAGTCACTTTTTAGTGTTCCCGCCAGAACAGAAGAGATGAGAGCTCGTAAACATTAGGCGCAGGATTAAATTCAGTGTGGTTGGAGATTAAGTTGTAGAGGATTTTAGAGGATTGATTTTGATATTTTAAAACCTCATGGGGATCAGTATGGGTTTGAGTTCTTTACATAATGGGGTGGGGGAATTCTGTTAAAATATTGTAGGATTCGTATCCTTTTTATTGAAGGAAATTTCTTCCGAGCTAACAAAAATCATGTAATGAAAGAGTTGATTTTTAGTCACATCGCATATACACGCGATGGACTATTAGTTTGGTTTGGGGTGTAGAGATGATTTGACTGTCATTTCTCGTTGTAAATAATAATATTAAACGTTTAGTTGCCAACTAATAATTCGAGCGAATCCACTTGATGCCTTATAAATGAGTAACACCATCGTTAGGCCGCTTATACCTTATTGTTAAATTGTGTTTATGAGCTATTTGAACAAAGTTTATGGTAATTTGGTTAGACTTTCCTATTTTTCCTGGCAAAATAACTTAATAATAGTGAAATATAGAAGAGTTTTAAGGTAGAAACCATCAGATAATTTGTCAATTAATCGAATTCACTAAGCTTGTGTCAAAACCATTTTTTAAACTAGTTTGAAACGTAGATATGTTAAAAGTGTAAATACATAATTTAATAATGAAGGGAACGCTAGCAGACAACCGCTTTTTCTTGGGGTAGCTGGTTTAAAGTCTTCTGTCATTGACTTTGAATAAATGACCTATTATTGACCCAAATAAGGCACATAACATAATCATACCTAACTATCAAATAATGTCAGGCAAAACGTACTTAAATCAATTTAACTAGAAGCATGAAAAGTAACACACGATAAAAATAAAATGAAATACATTTATTAAATTGATTGAAAAAATCCCCTCTTAACCGAAACCTCTTTAATAAAAGTTTAAATAGGACGAGTAGCAAAGGTTGCGTAAGAAGTCAATACACTATACATTTCATAGTTAATATTAAGCGATAAATTTAGCCTTCACTTTACAGCAAATCACGAAGCTCTTCCAAAGTTAATATCGGACGAATATTGATATAGTTAGTTATTTTGAAGTAGATATTTCATAAATTATCAAAAAAAGTTTCAAGTGTGAATCTCTGAAATACGGTAGGGGTTGGGAAGAGTGGTTTTTTACCTCTCCTATTGGCATTTGTATATGAAAGTCAGTCTAAATGAAAACTTTTTCTCTCGCGGCAACTAGATCATTAATAAGCAGTCCCAATATTGAGTGTGACATCATTAAAATAGAACATTGTTATAATATTTTTTCCAAACGGTCTTATGAACCCGTTTTTGTTTAACTAGTGAACTAAGAGTAGGTTCTTTCTAACTAATGGAGGTTTTCTATTCATGACATGAACAAACACAAACTTAGTATTATAAGCATTTTTAGTCAACCATAATGTCTCTTGTTTTGCCAGGACTCCATTCCAAAGCTGCCATCAAACTTTAAGGTAGTCTATGTTGACGACATGGTGATGTTTTCCCCGGAAGTGGAATATTTTAAGCGTTAAGCGCCGACATGATTTAACACATCAACACATCTTGATCCTTCAGTCCTTCCTTTTATTGTCTATTTCCGCTTAACATAGACTACCTTAAAGCTGGATAACAGTTTTGAAATGGATTCCTGGCAAAACTAGAGACATTATGGTAGCCTAAAAATACCCGTAATATAAATTTTCTGTTTATTCATGCCATGAATCAAAACCGACAATAGTTATAAACATCATCTTCTTAGTTGACTAGTTAAAAAACACGGGTTTATAAGTCCGTTTGAAATATATTATAACAAAGTTTTATTTTATTGATATCACACCAAATATTGGGACTTCTTATTACTGAACAAGTAGTCGCGACAGAAAGTTTTCATTTAGGCTGACTGTATCATGATTCTTCCCAACATTAGAACATTTGCACCAAGGTTACTAAACCAAATCACATACGTAATAAATAATTCTCTCCTCATATCTCTCTTAGCGCTTAACTATGTGCTCTTGTTAATTTTTTCCCATGTGAAGACGAGGTTTTTGGGTTCAAAACTAAGGATTTAGTACCAAAAAGCAATAGAATTCATCCCACGCTGCGATACATGCCTGAAGTTTGATGAGCAGGTGAGCAAACAAGAAAGGGTGAGCTTGGGAAGAATCATGTTAGTTAACTTATGTATTAAGAGGAGACAGAGTTTCATCCTTCATCTATTATCCCCCGATAATTTAACAGATTCTACTCCTTGGTTCATTCAAACTTCTTGTTTTTACTTTGTGCTGGCATGAAAAGAACTCTTACAATATCATAATATTTTCCATTTGCAAAATATTAAATGAAAATGTGATTCTTTTAGTAGTGTTGGATAACTAAGAATAATGTTGAGGAGTAACGAGATGATAGTGTCTACAGGCCAATGGGCCAATGGAGTGGTCAGCAGAACTCTTAATGACTTTTGAATAGTTCAGTATTTTAAACTTCAACGTCTGTAGTTGTTTCTCAAATATAGCAATAGTTTCATAATCAGGCTATTAGAAGCCATCCATTGCTTTGATATGGAGCATCTGACCCATACCAAAAGTAGGATAACGGGCTAGAAGTAAAGAGCTCTAGCATTGGTAATAGATTCTGGCACTAGTGAACAAATTTGAGGATTTTATGCCGCTTCCATCGCGCCTACACTAGAGAGAAAAAAATTGGTCAAGTTCCAAGAACATTTTCCACCCCCTTCCCCTCAACCTAAAGCCGCGGAACACGGACGCGGGTGCTTGAATGTACCGCCGCGAGGGTCTCACGTTTTGGTGGGAAAAATTCAGAAACCGCTACCAAAAGGCCAACCGTTGGTGTGTTATCAAGAATATTCACTTTTGCCAAGTGAAGAATTATTTTACCTCGATACTTCTAGTCTCTAATCCTACTTCTGCCCATACTTAACCCCCATGGGATTTAAACCTCCACCGTCCTTCACAATTTAAATCCTCCACCTACAAAATGTTAATACCCCATCACCACGATTTAAATAGTGCGCCTCCACAGGAGGCGGCTAATGTTCAAGTATAGCCTTATGGCTGTCCATTAGATATTGTTATTCCTTAAATTATACTTCCGCCCCTTTGTATGTATTCCTGTTTCCGCAGTTTTGTCGTCAACTTCAAAATATTTAAACGTTTGGGTTAATGAAACCTTAGTCTTACCACATTTTGTATAAAATAAAAATTAGCATCATACAATAGAGCAGATTCATTAGAGTCTATGACTAATGAATACGACATTCAAAAGCCTAAAATTTTTCGATTCAAAATATCATCCGGATTCAACTGACGTCTCGAATTTCCAAACTATCTGAAAACATTAAGGTAGCGTTATGGCGTTACTCACGTTCTATAATAAATATTTCTGGCACCAGCATCCATTCCAAGTGAAGTAGGAAACGAGAAATATATGTTGAACAGAGTTTCGTCAGAATAATGTATGTAGAAGTCTGGTAGTATTTCCTCGCAGAAATATTTCAATGTTATGAACAAACCATTCAGTGAGAAAAATGTCAATGATTTTCCTTGACCAATGCCTGGCAACTCGTTTACATAGTCTCCGAAATCACTAAGCACTGATTTATATTTTAGCATGCTCTTATAAATGTGTCGTTGTTCTTCATTGCGAAACTCCTTAAAATAAAGAGATGTTGGCTTTACTATATACTAATAAAACTAAGTTCATAACATTCCTCATTGTCTACGCCCATCGTGTAATATATATAGACCTACGGTGAAAACCCTTTTATCAGCACAACTTTCCTTTTTGTAAGATTTAACATTAGGAAAGCCCACACATGAGCAGTTCCCATATGAGCGGATTTCAAAATAGCGGTCCTCATAACAGCAGTTCCCTAAATGCCACTTACGCGTTAGAGCAATTACCGTTACAGCAGTTCTCTAAAGAGCGGGAAAAAAATGGATATGCGAAAAACGGTAGTTGTTTATTATGGTGCAAGCTCGCCCAGCTGGGTTATAAGGACTCAAAAAGAACTAAGTCAGATATGGATAATTTGGTTTGGTTAAAGTTGGTTATTTCAACTAAATAGTATTAGGTCAGGTTAGGTTTTGTTTCGATTGGTTAGACTTAGGTTAGTAATATTTTGCAAATATTGTAACAATGTTACGCCTTTTCTAAAATATTGTTGTTTATCTTCATTGACACCCCAAATAATATAGTTTTTCCAAAACAATTACTGTTTACAATTACCTACTTCCGAAATAATATAACCATTCTCGAATTATAATATACCTTTTCCAAAAAATTACTGTTTACAATTATCTACTTCTGAAATAAAATAACCTTTCTCGAATTATATTATGCCTTAGCCAATAAATTACTGTTTAAAATTATCTACTTCTGAAATAAAATAGAATTATTTTTCTATCCTGGTATGAGAATTGTAAATTGATATTTAAGTGTACTTTTAAAAAAAATTCATAAACACGATCCGTTAGTAGGTCACATTACTGATTAAATGATCACAGAAAATAGTAGTTTTTGAAACCAACGAATACAACTGTATTGTTAAGAAATGCGCAAAACTCAAGACAAAAACGGCTATTTCCCAAAATAGCAGCCGCTATTTCTAAAGCAGCAGCCGCTATTTCTAAAACAGCAGTTTTGAAAAACACCGCTGTTTTTTTGGAATCGCGGTTGCTATTTCGAGAACTGCTCGTACGAGGTACACCCTAACATTAAGCCTAGGAATTTCCTCTTTTATCAAGTGCTTTTGCATACAATGGAGTTTTTTTGATGTTTTCCAAAAGGGTTATGAAGGGCATTTCGGGGGTCCGACGTTGACAAAAAAAGCGTAAGTACTTCAAAATTATGCAAAAATTTGATTTCAGATTTCATCTCGAAGATTTGCTATTTTAATTCATATTTCGCAATTTTATTAAGTTTTTGATCACAATTACCTTCCGAGTGACTATATCACAGAGACGACGGTACTGCGTCTGTCTGTGTTTCAGTCTGTTGTTACACCCCAAATTGAAGCAAACGTTTTCGCACAGAAAGGAAGAAAATTGTGTTTCACTACGCCAATTATTCTACTCGATTGCGATGCACGCTTTAACCGGCCACTATTCCTACATCTGCCGAACAGTAGTCCATCCCAAAGAGCAATCAATCTGTACTTATTGACTTGAAAAACCACAATCTTCCTGTCTTTTTCTTAACCTACTCTACATAGACCCCGACAACTAATTATGGGCCACTAGCATCACCATCTTCTGGCATTGTCTACAACACAAAACATCCATCTGTAGCACTTTTTTTTCGATTTAACTTCACATTCCAATACCCATATTGATTACTAATTTATCACTCTTAGTGGTTTTGAAAGATAGTCCTTGCTTCGCCAAGGAAGCAAAACTCATTTTTAAATATTATGTATCAACTTTTGGGAGGAACCGTTATTCAGGAAATATGTTAGATCTGTAGTTATCAAACTTAACCATACTCTTTTTCATGAATATAGTACTTTTCTAAATCGTAACTAACTGTTGGATTAGTCAGAAAGTATATTGCACCGTATAAGAGCATACTATGGTAAATATTCGTTGGAACTGCAGGAAACGAAATGACAATTACCAGATAATTATAATAATTTTCCGGGAATTTAATTGTGCTAATTGAACAAAACAATGAGCAGACCTAACAAAAGTGCAACCCCTTGATCTGGAGACCTTGGGTCTAACAACTAGCAAAAAAAATAATGAGCTCGTAATGCAACGGGATTTTCCTAATAGCAATAATAGATGCATATTCAAGGAAAATAAAAGAAGAGAAAATATTCCACATTCCTCGGAGTAGTAGTAATTCCACCTACTTGTTTTCGGTTTGATTTCGGATTTTTCGTGAAAGCCTAATTTTTTTCTTTAACTAATAGAGGCTCGTAGTTAAAAAAATGAGTTTTATAAAACTTATATCTGCTTGCGATAAGCAATGGCTAAATTACTTCCTAAAATATCTATGAAACTAAAAGTAAAGTACAACATTAGTAACCAACTTTGAAGTAATTATGTTCCGCAGTGGCGTTCACAACCATGGGTTTGATATTTTTTATTTTCACAATTTGCGTCAGGCTGTCAATATATCTCGGGGATGAAGGTATTGATATTTTGGACAGTAGCATGCTTCGAAAAAACGCTCCCATCAACATCATCATTAAAATCCACGCACATCCGAATATCCAAGTTTCAAATCGAGAGTGGTTTAAATCGTTTATTTCTATTTAAAGAAACTCAGAAACATGAGTTATACATTTGAGAACCCACTTTTACAACCTCAAGCCCCTCGGAAACTGGGGGTAGGATAGTCAACAGGGAAAGAGAGGGAGATGACGGCTAATGCTAAAGAAAGTCGATCGTCATTTGGGTTCAGTTTAACTGATACAAGACATTAATTCTAGGATTTTTTTTAATCGGAGGAATCAACTTTTTGGTTTCGTACGAGAGGTTAACGTTTAAAATCATTTTGTTCGTAACTTATAAGCACCTTGATCCAATAGCAATCCAGATGCCTCAAAAAACCTTTTTCCGTAAATCTCAAACGAAGGTTTCATTTTTCTTTGGTAAATAACTACGCATAGTAGTGGGAAAATGGCTAGTGTTGTAAGGACTGCAATCCATAGCTAGAAATATATTAAAAAAATTTACATTGAAATTAACGTAGTAACAGAGATAGATGTAATTTTAGAATACGAATGGAGAACGGTTAGTATTAACTCCAGTCCGACTCATAGCGCTGTATACAGCTCCTCCCTCTAACACGTTAAGAATGTTTTAAATTATCTTATTGGCTCACTTAAAATTCTTTTTAAGGACGTTGCGGACGGGGACGGCAAAAATACTTAATTCCTTTTTATCTCTTTCGCTATGAACAGCCTCTTCTTTCATACCCTCCATTCCTGCTTCTAAAATTAAATCTATCCCTGGTAGCTCCCTATAAGTACTGGGCGTAGGTTATGCTTTTGTAAACAGCGGTTTCTTCCAAGCCCGCCATCTATAGCTCAGTTTTACAAGTTTAGTAAAGTTTGCCCATTAACCCGGATCTGGAGTTACGTTAACCTACGGAAGTTCCGTTTTATGGTAATGGCTGTCAGACCGCCGTCAGTGTCGTGATTCGTGTGAGCTTGTTAGCGTTATAATTTTGATTTAGAATGGCTTATGTTTCTTTGCTAATTAGGAAGAACGCCTAGGATCAATGTATATAATCACAATCATCGCATGCCCAAATGAAAGACACATCTGAACTCGATTTATGTGATATTAAAAGCACTTAACCGTAAGCGACTAAAAGGTTTTGTAAAACAGAAAAATATTGACCAGCATGTTTCGCAACCGGAAAACGTTAAAGAATGGAAAACTTAAAAAAGGAAAACAAATTTCTATGTCGATGCACATAACATATAATTAGTAATAAATCGGTCCAACTATCCCCGCTAAAAATCTTTAAATTGGTGGAAACTCAGTGCTGTATTAGGGATGCATTAAAAATGTTCTAGCAGGACGAAGATTATTTTTATCATTTGAATTCATATTAATATCCTTTTCAACACAAGCGTTTAAAAATTGCACGAAATACCTATAGAATGCCAATTATTTTTTAAAATCGGGAAAATAAAGTGGACTTCTACTATTATATTCACAGCCCAACACTATGCATGGAAAAACTTGTTTCCTTCCGCGCTTTTCTCTCTCAAACCTTCCCTCGTTGGCTACCACTTACTTCCGTTTGCTTTCCCCGCTTATTAAAAATTTCTTTCGCGCCAAAATAATTCATCTGGTTTAGTTCACAAATTCGCCGCTACGTTTCGCATATACCCTTTTTCCTTCAGTGCTGGGAGACAATGCTGATGCACAGCGATATTATATCGTCTAGTACTTCTAGGGAGCTGTAATATGATCCACTTCTGTTGGTAGTAAGTACTACCAGGATTAATATAAAGGCTTTACGAGTAATGAACTCGGCCATGAACATCTATGTCGGTAGTGGGAAACATAACTTGATCGAGGTTACGCGTTCCTGGTGCTAGAGAATGAGAATTCGGGATTGTAATTTTAAAAGGAGCCCTAATTGAAAACGTGAAACGACCACAGTCACACCTCCTGCCCAATCACTAAATATTATATCTTCCCCAAAACTCGTGATAATGCATTTCCTCTTGTCACATGTCTTTGAATATCAGAGAGGGTTTATTGAAAATGACTATTTTAGCCGTTAAAGGGTATTTCCTTGGCAAAGGTTCACGGATTCAAGTCGCTCTATTGCTTGTAAAGCCTTTTAATAAATATTCCTGCAGGGCCGTCACCAGAGGGGGGTCCAGGTGGGCCCGGCCCACTCTGCAGTTGGTTTGGCCCTCCCTATGAAATTCAAGGGGGGAAATATGGGCCTAAATATACGTTTGGTAAAAGACAGAGCAACTAGTTTCTGCGATAAAAAGTTAAATGCGATGTGACTGGTGTGAAGTCTTGGAATTTTTAAAAGTAATTTTAATTCTGCTATAGATGCTTAGAAGATTCTTACCAAAATACAATTTTCACTAGAAGAATTTGCTATTTGCCTGGAGGGAGGAGAGCACAGAAAATGTTCTTATTGCCCTCCAGGCAGCTTTTTTTTCCTTCTATGAGTGATATGAATCCTCCATGTGTGAAAAGCAGCTATATCAGGCTGAGAAATAAGCAATTTTATTTTAAACTGGATCCGTGGTCTGCAGAGCCAAGGTAGTTAAAAGCTGGTCGCTTACCATTTTTAACTTTCAAATTCGGGCTTTTATAATTAAGGGTCAAATTATATTTTCTTGACAATATGTGCATAGCTAATGTATAAGCACTTTGAAAGGTTAAGATATGAAAACAGACGTAATAGGAGGTAATTTCTAAACAAGTCTCTATCTAAGTATACAGATGAGAATCGTATTATCGTCGTCATCATCCCTTCGAAAAAGAAATATTCCAAATCCGAAAATCGGCGTATGCAGCTGTTAGTGAAACATTGCAGTGAATAAATATCGTGCGGGTTCATAGTGCGATCAAATTGAATAGTTGCGTGGATAGCCGTCAATTTTAGACATGAGTCTTAATAGTTGTAAAATCCAACTAAAACCGAAACCCGCTTTAAAATCTAAACAGAAAGCAGACTCTAATCACTAACGGGCCTTAGTCATGACAAGACTCTTTCCGAATAAACCTAAACCCGAAAAAGGATTGAGCCATGATGGTGAATCCCCTATTTCAAGCTCGATATGTGGTACAAATGATATTAAAAATTGGTAACCATATTTGTAATAAAAAAGCACGGAAATTCATCAAGTAACCTGTACGGTAGGATTTCACTTTGCGACACCTCATCAACTATCAATTGTTTTTGACTAATTAGATCACGGGGAATTCATAAAATATACTGAAAAAATTTCTAGTACGTCGCAAGTATTTTGAAAAGTTTTTAAACTTTTAAATTTCATTCAATATTGCAAAGGGGACTTCAACTAATTGAAGAACTCGCGACGGTAGTATGACCATAGAATATTAAAGACCCACATAAACAATAGAAAAGATATTTTGAAAAAGGGGTCAAATTCTTGGGAAAATTAACAAAATGTAAGCAAAAATATTTAGGTAAGCTGTTATTTATTGCTCAAAGTAACAATATGTAAGCAACAACACTTTGGAAAAGGTGTCAACCTAACTTATTTTTGCTAACATATCGTTACTTAAACCAATAATTTGACACCTTTCCCAAACAATATGTTGGGAAACAAATTTGGAAAAGGTGTCAAATTATTGGTTTAAGTAACCATATGTAAGCAAAAATAAGTTAGGTTAGGTTAACACCTTTCCCAAAATATTGTTGCCTATGCTACATATCGTTACTTAAAGCAAAAAATGACACCTTTCCTGAATATTTTGCTTAAATTTTGTTTCTTCCACCAAGAATTTGACCCCTCTTTCGAAATATTTTTTCTATTGTCTATCAGAGATGAATTGTTTCAGTAGTTCTTTAATATTTATTTCATAGTTATACTACCGTCGCGAGTCCTTCAATTTGTTGAAGCTTCCCCTTTACTATTATTACAATATTGAGTGCAGAATGACACTAGTCTCAATAGTGGTAAGAACCTAAAATTTAAAATTTGCGGCAGGCTTGGAATTGTTTTTTATTTTTAATGAACTCCCCTTGGTCTAACTAGTCAGAAACCAGTGTTAGTTAATGGGGTATCGTAAAGTGCAATCCTACCCAGATGGACTCTGTAGTCACACTTTCACAGGGGTTTAATAGAGAAACTAGGGTTCTAAATCGGTTAATTACACTGGTAATTTACCTGCGTAACTTCATTTTCGATTTTCTCGGTAAATTACGAAAAGGTAATTACCGTGGTAATTTACCTCCGAATTCTCCATTTTTATGGAAAATTGTCTAAAATCTCTGGCCGCAAATAAAGTCCATTTTCTTTGGCCCTCCCGTGGCCCAACCTAAAATTTTAAGCTGGTGACGGCGCTGTATTCCTGGTAGTACTTTCTTGTCTTGTGACGTAATATAGGCCTTTCTTGAGCATATTCTAATAGGTTTAGTGTAAGCGTAAAAAAACAATGGGAAATAAGCTTAAAGTATTTATGCTTAAAATTGAATGTCCCTTGCTTGGTTCTGCTGATATTCGATTTATTTGAAACTTACCGATATATCAAAAATTGACATCATGTTCCAAAATCCAAACTCAATGTTCAGAACGCCGCCACTAATTATTTTACTTGGTGTGATGAAAATAGGACCACCGACGCTTATGATAGAAAATGCGTCAGAGTCTTTGAGTTGCACCGTTGGAATTGCAATATCAGATATTTAGAAATATTTCAAGTGCAGATATATAATGTTACGATATTCATTCTCTCTATCATACCTATCATAAGTATGGGTCAAGCAGTCACCCTTTATCAAAAAGAAGAGGGCTTTCTCGTAGACAAGCTTAAATTCTCTTTGTGACGGATTTGTCGTAAACACACGATTTTCAACTGTAATCCCTATCCCTACCAGCCTTAAAAGTCCTTATGGCTGACCCATACTTTGGCATCATTGGTTTATAATTTTAGTCAATAGAGCACATAAAGTAGTATTTCAAATCGGAACTACAATATTTAAGAAGACACGAGCAATTCAGTACACTTAGAGGAGACTACGCGTTAGACTTCCTTGTGACGGGGAAAAAAATTCTAAAGGACGCCTATACTGAGTGATTTCATTCCTGCCTGCTTTACAGATAAGCCGCCCAAGGTCGTAGACTCCAGTAAGATAGCATCCTTACTCATACTTCCTTTAATATTGTTTTCATTATTTTATATACTCTAGAAGATAAGATTCAAGTTAAGGTCTTTTGTTGTCGTCATACATTTTCGAAGAGTGAGCGTGCCAATCCATTTAGGTTTCCATCATTGTCTCTCATTTCAATTGCTCGTTCGTTATCCGAAGTAGTTAATTTTATTTGATACCCACTGCAATATTAAATATTTCAAACATTTTTGTAAGTTCAGGGAAAGGCAAATAAAATTAATGGAAAGTGAGGCATTGGATTTCATGAGAGCCTTCACTATTACCCTGTATGATGTTTAAGAAGACAAGTTTCGTTTTCTGTAAAGTCCTTTGATGAATCAATTAGCGCTCTGATTAATGATATTATCTTCGACTTTTTGAGGCATTGGGGCGTGAATAATATTTTTGGACCTTGGTACATGGGCGAACCCTCTGCCTCTCCCACTCTTTAAAGGTTTTAGCTGGGAACGAGTAGCTCACTCCAACTGGTTTTTCATAGTAGGCGGTTTCAGTATGCCTCACTCCTTTCCCAAATCTATACCCATAAAACTGTGAAGTTCCACTCCTTTCCCAAATCTATACCCATAAAACTGTGAAGTTCCACTCCTTTCCCAAGCAAAACCTCATTGTAAGAATTTAATTCTAAACAAAGTTTTTCACTCCTCTCACTGCTCATTTTCTCTCGTAGTTTTAATAAACCTCCCATCTCTTAAAATTGAAAGTTTTTCATACCTCGCACTGCTCATTTTCTCTAGTAGTTTTATTGTACCTCCTCTCATCTCATTCTCAATTAAGATAAAATCGATTAAAACCTAGGCCTAGCATAGCTTCAAATTATACCGTGTCACTTCAATACTGATTGCAACACTCATTGCAACATAAATTATACATACTTTTGATAAATTCTGCTTTTGAGCTTCATTATTTTTGGAATCAGAATCAGACCTTGGGGTGTAAAACACCGACTACTTATGTTATCAAGAAACGTCCGGAAAGCAGTGATTCTCGAACGATAAGCCTGAAGACGATGCCGTTCAACCTTGGTGTCGATAAGGTCCTACACTAACGTGAACTTTGTTTCTTGGTTTACTTTCTAATTTTGACATTTCAAACTAAATTTAGTAAGAACCATCCAATAAAAAAGAGAGCGCGCGTCAAGGTACATCACGGGTGAGAGCAGCGTTCGTAAAACGGAAACTGTCAGTGTCAAAAGACTCAAAATTTTCTTTCCTAAACTTTCAGCTTCACTCTCACACTTCGTTTATGCTATTGATTCAATATGCCAGTGTTTCCCACACTACCTGCCTAACAACGCTCCTCGAAATTCTCGAAGTCTTGGTTCAGCCAATAAGCATTCGTATTTCATTGTCAAATTCACTTTGTGTTTACAGTATGTCCAAACCTAGAGAAACGTCTCTACACTTCTATAAATCACTAACCTTCACCTTGGCTTAAGCCCCTTTACTCTTTCATTGCACAGTTATGTTTCTCTGTTTCCCTCCCTAGTCTCCCGGGTGTACCTCTTCGGTAGAGCATTTCTCGAAATAGCTACCGCGATTCCAAAAAAACAGCGGTGTTTTTCAAAACTTCTGTTTTAGAAATAGCGGCTGCTATTTTGGGAAGTAGCAGTGTTTGTGTTGAGTTTTGCGCATTTCTTAACAATACAGTTGTATTCGTTGGTTTCAAAAACTTCCTTTTTCTGTGATAATTTAATCAGTAATGTGACCTACTAACGGATCGTGTTTATGATTTTTTTATATAGTACACTTAAATATTGTACTATTCTCCAGGCTGCATCAGTTTACAATTCTCATACCAGGATAGAAAAATAATTCAAGAAAGGTTATTTTATTTCAGAAGTAGATAATTGTATACAGTAATTTTTTTGGGAAAGGCGTAACATTGTTACACTATTTCCAAAAAGTCTAACCAATCGAAACAAAACCTAACCTGACCTGACCTAATACTATTTAGTTGAAATAATCAACTTTAACCTAACCAAATTATCCATACACTCTAAGAAATTACCGTAACCAAACCGTTAAAACACTGTAAAATGTACAGTCATACGACGGTAACAAGTTTCGCCGTAAATAAAACAGTCAATTTAGTTTTTTCATCGTTCATGTTATTTGCCATTATAATTAACGGCCAAATCACAGTAGCCATTCCTGACTGTTAAAACAACGGTCAAAATAAAGTTCTTTTTGTTGACGGTAGCAAACCATTACATAAAACAGTACAACGTGGAAAAGAGATAATCACTGTTAAAATGAATTTGAAATCGCATTATTTTCATCAGACGGTACAAACTCTAAAAAACAAAGGTTAACCGTTGAAAAAAGTATTCAGTGTAAAAACAGGCGTCAAATATCACCTTTTCTCGACTATGACTCAGCTTTAAAAGATCCAATATATAGTATTAATTCATGTATAGAAATACATGCCATATTCCATCCTTTTTTCTACAGTAAAACAACATTAAACCTAACAGTTGTTTCTACTGTAGTTAATGTATAATTCAATATAAAATCCAAATCTAAGCTTCCTAAAAGCAGTGGAGGATTTTCCCTGAATGATAAATTCTACAAATAGATCGTATAATAGAAGTTTAGTCGTTTGGAGAACGTTATTCCTAAAATAATTTTAAACATAGTTTTTGTTAGCGTTTGACTTCTAGCGTACACCTTTTTTATAATTTTTGTAAATTTAGGGTATATAAGGCAATTGATTCACAATTAGTATATGTAACCAAAGAAGAAAATAATTAACATAAATTAGATATCTTAATCTATTTATGTAAAACATCTGTTAATCCTCAAAGTTTATATAGAAGGAATAAAGAAGATTTTCTATGAAGTCGACACACTAATTTCATTTCAAAGTTAGTATTTAGTAATACAGACGTTGCTTAAATGCATTACAAATCATAGAAACTTTGTCTAAAGTTAAAATTTTAGTAAGGATATCTTTAGTTAATAAAGCAGATTTCTCATAAAATATCAAATAGACGAAGACTATAGTGGAACACAACTAGATATTATTTAACGAGTTCATATGAAGGAAATTAGCATAAACATTTCATATTTCATAATAAGACTGCAGCTTCTACTCCTTGGTTCATACTCCTAGCTAGTTATTCTTTGTGCTAAGATGTTACGTAACCTTATAGATATTAATATGGTCTTTATCACGATAAAAGGAAGATATGAGAAATATTTTTCGGCATAGCGTTGCCTTTAGTAGTTGCGCAGATATAAAGCTCTGCTTCATTTACACATGCCAAGAACATCTTTTAATATTCATATTTAAAATGGGGTGTTATCAATTAAATTTATCTTTACTACATTTATACATAATCTAAATGCATATCTTTACAATACTAGATACAAAGGAAAGTAATTCTTGATGTTATAATTTCCTTCGATGTCCTATTGGCTCGGAATGGACCGAAAGGTTATGACACCCCTTGACACCGGAGGCTCGAGCTATGAGGTATACGGTGAAAATTAACTCTGTTACGTGTCCTCTATATAACTCTCTGTAAAGCCCTAACGGTTCAGAACGAGCCGAAAGTTAGGTATACATGTTTAAATAACGTATAAGTTCACTGTATAGAATTAAGGGTCATGACTGTAACTTTATAGCCGTAGTGCTGAGGTACGATCAAGCTCTATCATCCATTCACTTGTGCATATTCTCGCTGTTTGAAGCTAGTTCTGGGCTAATAAAACAAAACCCAATGATTCATGAATGGCATTTTATTGGTGTAACATCATTTTAGTTTACAGTTTCATCGAAAACCAAGTAAATTTTACTGGTTAATAATATTATGGGATCATCGAAAACCAAATGTTACCGGAATGTGAATATTACCAAGATATTACGGGAGAATAAGGTTTTAATTTACGGTGTCATGGAATACAAAATGTTGCGTAAATACGAAGTTCAAGTTTCGGGTACATTCATATTTACTGGGCCTACTTAAATTCAATATATATAAAATTTAAAATCAAGTGCATGGCAACCGTTCAATTTGACGAAGATATAACTGTAAATTTTATATGCAACATACCGTTAATTTAATGGAAATTATTCATTGAAAATTTATTTTATTTAATCGAAAACTTAAGTATGATAAAGCTGTAAATTTACATTCCTACCAGTTGAGTTTTTTGCTATACTTTTGAATTGTTTTCCAATGTAAATTTGACATTATTTTTCACTGTCAAACTACTGGCAGCAAGCTGCCGGTAATTTGAGTGTAAATTTTACGGTAATTTCTTACAGTGTATCTGACCTAGTTCTTTTTGAGTTTATATAACCCAGCTGGGCCAGCTTACACCATAATAAAAAACTATCGTTTTTCGCATATCTGTTTTGCCGCTCTTTAGAGAACTGCTGTAACGGTACGGCGCGTTTACGAGAACCGCTATTTAGGGAACTGCTGTTATGAGGACCGCTATTATGAAATCCGCTCACACGGGAACTGCTCATGTGAGGGCTTCCGAGTGTCCCTAACCCCCATCCAGAAAGAGTGGAAAGTTTCTGATTTTCTCTCCTCTTCAAAGGCCTGAAAGGAGGTGTAGCTTAAAGGAGATAACCCCCTCTCCAGGGCCGTCACCAGAGGGGGGTCCAGGTGGGCCCGGCCCACTCTGCAGTTGGTTTGGCCCTCCCTATGAAATTCAAGGGGGGAAATATGGGCCTAAATATACGTTTGGTAAAAGACAGAGCAACTAGTTTCTGCGATAAAAAGTTAAATGCGATGTGACTGGTGTGAAGTCTTGGAATTTTTAAAAGTAATTTTAATTCTGCTATAGATGCTTAGAAGATTCTTACCAAAATACAATTTTCACTAGAAGAATTTGCTATTTGCCTGGAGGGAGGAGAGCACAGAAAATGTTCTTATTGCCCTCCAGGCAGCTTTTTTTTCCTTCTATGAGTGATATGAATCCTCCATGTGTGAAAAGCAGCTATATCAGGCTGAGAAATAAGCAATTTTATTTTAAACTGGATCCGTGGTCTGCAGAGCCAAGGTAGTTAAAAGCTGGTCGCTTACCATTTTTAACTTTCAAATTCGGGCTTTTATAATTAAGGGTCAAATTATATTTTCTTGACAATATGTGCATAGCTAATGTATAAGCACTTTGAAAGGTTAAGATATGAAAACAGACGTAATAGGAGGTAATTTCTAAACAAGTCTCTATCTAAGTATACAGATCAGAATCGTATTATCGTCGTCATCATCCCTTCGAAAAAGAAATATTCCAAATCCGAAAATCGGCGTATGCAGCTGTTAGTGAAACATTGCAGTGAATAAATATCGTGCGGGTTCATAGTGCGATCAAATTGAATAGTTGCGTGGATAGCCGTCAATTTTAGACATGAGTCTTAATAGTTGTAAAATCCAACTAAAACCGAAACCCGCTTTAAAATCTAAACAGAAAGCAGACTCTAATCACTAACGGGCCTTAGTCATGACAAGACTCTTTCCGAATAAACCTAAACCCGAAAAAGGATTGAGCCATGATGGTGAATCCCCTATTTCAAGCTCGATATGTGGTACAAATGATATTAAAAATTGGTAACCATATTTGTAATAAAAAAGCACGGAAATTCATCAAGTGACCTGTACGGTAGGATTTCACTTTGCGACACCTCATCAACTATCAATTGTTTTTGACTAATTAGATCACGGGGAATTCATAAAATATACTGAAAAAATTTCTAGTACGTCGCAAGTATTTTGAAAAGTTTTTAAACTTTTAAATTTCATTCAATATTGCAAAGGGGACTTCAACTAATTGAAGAACTCGCGACGGTAGTATGACCATAGAATATTAAAGACCCACATAAACAATAGAAAAGATATTTTGAAAAAGGGGTCAAATTCTTGGGAAAATTAACAAAATGTAAGCAAAAATATTTAGGTAAGCTGTTATTTATTGCTCAAAGTAACAATATGTAAGCAACAACACTTTGGAAAAGGTGTCAACCTAACTTATTTTTGCTAACATATCGTTACTTAAACCAATAATTTGACACCTTTCCCAAACAATATGTTGGGAAACAAATTTGGAAAAGGTGTCAAATTATTGGTTTAAGTAACCATATGTAAGCAAAAATAAGTTAGGTTAGGTTAACACCTTTCCCAAAATATTGTTGCCTATGCTACATATCGTTACTTAAAGCAAAAAATGACACCTTTCCTGAATATTTTGCTTAAATTTTGTTTCTTCCACCAAGAATTTGACCCCTCTTTCGAAATATGTTTTCTATTGTCTATCAGAGATGAATTGTTTCAGTAGTTCTTTAATATTTATTTCATAGTTATACTACCGTCGCGAGTCCTTCAATTTGTTGAAGCTTCCCCTTTACTATTATTACAATATTGAGTGCAGAATGCCACTAGTCTCAATAGTGGTAAGAACCTAAAATTTAAAATTTGCGGCAGGCTTGGAATTGTTTTTTATTTTTAATGAACTCCCCTTGGTCTAACTAGTCAGAAACCAGTGTTAGTTAATGGGGTATCGTAAAGTGCAATCCTACCCAGATGGACTCTGTAGTCACACTTTCACAGGGGTTTAATAGAGAAACTAGGGTTCTAAATCGGTTAATTACACTGGTAATTTACCTGCGTAACTTCATTTTCGATTTTCTCGGTAAATTACGAAAAGGTAATTACCGTGGTAATTTACCTCCGAATTCTCCATTTTTATGGAAAATTGTCTAAAAGCTCTGGCCGCAAATAAAGTCCATTTTCTTTGGCCCTCCCGTGGCCCAACCTAAAATTTTAAGCTGGTGACGGCGCTGCCCCTCTCGCGAAATATTTTTCGTCCCACTCACTTCTCACGCTAACGAGCAATAGTTAAACGTATGGTTTTCAAACTCAGCCCCTTTTACACCTCTTTTACGCCGCCCATAGAAACTCACGATCTTTTAAAATTGGTATTTCCAATGGGCCAAGAGGGGCACTCCAATGTGTCATGATATTATAACGTTGCACTCGTTTTCTTGCCTATTGTCTTCTTAAATGCCTAATACTCCCACTCACCGTCCACTCACATCAGTATAATTTATGATTATCTCCTCTCAAAACGCTCATTTCGCTCCTAAAGGAAAGGAGAGCGCCAATGAAGTTGGTAATGATAGACTTCGGGTGTACCTCATATGAGCAGTTCCCTGTAGAGCAGTTCTTGAAATAGCAACCGCGATTCCAAAAAAACAGCGGAATTTTTCAAAAATGCTGTTTTAGAAATAGCGGCTGCTGTTTTAGAAATAGCGGCCGCTGTTTTGAGAAATAGCAGTGTTTGTCTTGAGTTTCGAGCATTTCTTAACAATACACTTATATTCGTTGGTTTCAAATACTACCTTTTCCGTGATCATTTAATCAGGAATGTGACCAAATAAAACATCATGTTTTTTGGTAGATAATTGTAAACAGTAATTGTTTGGAAAAGGCGTAACATTGTTACACCATTTCCAAAATATTACTAACCTAACCTAACCTAACCTAACCTAATACTATTTAGTTGAAATAATCAACTTTAACCTAACCAAAATTATCCATATTCTTTTTGAGTTCATATAACCCAGCTGGGCCTGCTTACACCATAATAAACAACTATAGTTTTTCGCATATCTGTTTGTCCGCTCTTAAGAGAACTGCTGTAACGGTACGCCGCGTTTACGAGAACCGCTGTATCGGTAATTGCTGTAATGGGTAAACTGCCATTTCGGGAACCGCTATTTAGAGAACTGTTGTTATGAGGACCGCTATTATGAAATCCGCTCATATGGGAACTGCTCATATGAAGGCTTCCCATAGACTTCATGGAGCGAATCTGGTAAATGTAATTCGTTATGCCCGCATACTCGAGCTTTCCCCACTATAGAAGGCAATATTTTTTCGTTGGCTTAGACTGGGAGGATCATGTTCCCACATCGCCTACGCTCTTTCTCTATAATCTCGAAAAGGGATAAAATAAATATTTTTAATTCTATCATATTTTGCGAAGTCTTCAACCTCGCAAAATTGTTGAAGATTCGAATTTCATTATGCATTAATTACTGATAATTTCGTTATTCAGAGTAATTGTATGCCTGAATGATTAAATACTTTTGTCATAGATACACCCAGTTTACAATGATATACCGCGAACTAAGCTTTGGAATTAGTCACTAATGTTTACTATAAAAGGAACTATAAGGATGGATACGAGTTTCAGTATCTCATATTTGGAGTAAAGGCGGATGCCCACTGGGGTCGCTCGAAATTTCGCGTTCGCTTAAAACGCGTTAACGCGGATGTATTTCAAACGTTT
The DNA here is from genome assembly GCA_019434445.1 of Phalangium opilio. NCBI lineage: Eukaryota > Metazoa > Arthropoda > Arachnida > Opiliones > Phalangiidae > Phalangium > Phalangium opilio. The sequence goes on along the minus strand of JAEQBA010003480.1, from coordinate 422,830 downwards.
CACGCGAAAACCATTCACACCGGAATTTTGCATCCCGCTGGAGTCGCGTGAAAAAAGTGTAATTTTAGTTTTGAATGAAAAAAAAAACAAGAAAACCTAACGGTCAAAATGCGTTAGAGAAATTTTTCTGAAAAGAAAGCAACAAGGGGACTTTCATAATTTGTTAGTGGATCTCAAGATTTCCGATCACAGGGGTAGATTTTGCAAAGGCTTAAGCCGAGAAGGTCATCGTATTCAATGGCTCATAATGATCAAGCCCGAATGTTGATAGAAAATTTTTGTACTAATAATTTAACAGTAATTAGTTCAACACAACTCAACCCAAAGAGTTTTAAGTAAATAATATTCACTCACTATCCGTATTCATTGCCAAAGCAATGGATCGCCATGAATTCCGATGCACTTCTCTTTTGCGGTGATTTTGATGTTTAAAATTATCAATTCTTAAATTAATTTTACGTTAAAATCCATTTTAATCCGAAATCAGGTATCAACGAAGGCTACTGAGTGATTTGTCAAGTTTTAACAGACCGAAAAACGCGGAAAAACGCAACTTTCACCAATTATTCCACGCCATCTGTCGCATATATTTTCGCGCGCGAACTTACGAAAATAGGAAGCTGCTCAAATTTCGCAAGTCGTCGCATGAACGCGTAGAAATTCTCGCGCGACAACTCTCCACCGATTTGCGCATGCGCACGCGCGAAATTTTCGCGTGAAATTTACACGCGACGCCAGTGGGCATCCGCCTTTAAGATTGCGAGCAGAGATCCGTAAAGTTTTTGAGTCACTTACTGATATCTGAGCACTTGAATCACAGTCCGGAACACTGGTGAAAATGGTGCAGATAGATGTGGTACGTTTTCGTCCTCTATATCCAACCAGCCTTCAAGAGCAACCGCCTCAATGCTAACAGTCTTATTGGTGTTCATGGTTGAAATCGCGAAACGTTAGCGTGCCTGTAATACAAAAGGACAATTTAACTTATTTGGTGCTAGGATTTATTAGCATCATGTTTTAAATAGGCAACCTAATAGCCTAAACACTCAAAGTTTAAAATAAATTAAAGCAGACGTTTCTAATTATGTCTGTAAAAGTATGATTCAATTGGCAAAAAATGAAAGATTGAGCGGTTTAACACTAGTAAGTGTATTAACTAGATTTAGTTCACTTCCACATAAAGGTGACGGCAGGTTAACATAATGAATGCTATTTGTGTGAATAATCATTAAGAACTATGAGTTGTTGTGAAGCACGTTTTTACGGTACATTTCTAGGCAATTGAACTTTATGGCAACCACATTTTTACCCTTCTGAGAGATGCATGTCACGGAGAAGGTTTGTCCTTGACGTCTGGGTGTGTGTGTTTGTATCTACGATAAGAGCAAAACGTGTTTGGCTTTTTTGGACTGCTATCACAGTTCACAGTATTTTGGAGAAGTGTAGTTCACTCACACACACCCACACCCTTTTCTGGGGTTTCTCTTTGTCTATCCCACAGGAACACCAATATATAATTATCAGCTTCTAACACCACCATCTTCTAGTTTTCGTCTATCCTAATTAAACACCAATCTGTACATATTGGCTTCTATCTTCATCATCTTCACGTCTTCGTCTATTATTGAGTAAGGGTACGTTCAGTAACGAAAATCTCAAGGAAATCGCTGTTTTCTTGATGGGCTCGAGACATCACAGTGACGTAAAAGGCTGTTGAACGGAAAAGTGACATTTTGAAGTTAGCCCTGTTTTAGAAAATCGAGTTGGGAAACGTTACGAAGTTCAAATGGATCTTTTCAATTATTAACGAGCTCGCAAATAATGAAATTGTTTAAGAAAATTATGTCTATTTGAATGGTAGAAGTAGTTTTGTAAAGAAAACTAATACAATTACTGTAGAAATAGCATAAATGGATTTTAATTTTTAAATCCCGCACCAACTTTTCGTCTGTCAAGTGTTCAACAGTCAAGCGCTACGTCACGCCATCAAAAAAAACCATATCGACTATATGCTTTTTTTGATGGGTAAGCGCTAAGCATCATGACGTCAAAACCGGAAACGCGAAAAAGCGTACAGTAGGGAAAATCTCACATCCCTTAGTAAGCGCTGTCATCAAGGAGGGTTACTGAACGTACCCTAAACGTGTGTATTAACGGCTTTTAAATGGTGATAATGGCATCTTAAAACACGGTGCTTCATACGTGTTTAATTTGTCACAAATACATAAAAACACCATTTATTTCTCGCTTTAATAACGTGTATTATAAAGTAGGTTAACGTGTGTAAAATAAGCGTTCAACGGTTCGAATTTGGTTAATTTTTCAAGTTAATCGAACGTGTGTAATTATTTAATCGAACTTGTGTAATAAGTTAATCGAGCGTGTGTAAAACGTTAATCGACAGTGTCTTAAAAATTAATCGAGCGTGTCTTAAAAATTAATCGATCGTGTCTTAAAAATTAATCGAGCGTGTCTTAAAAATTAATCGAACTTGTGTAAGAAGTTAATCGAGCGTGTGTAAAACGTTAATCGACAGTGTCTTAAAAATTAATCGAGCGTGTCTTAAAAATTAATCGAGCGTGTCTAAAAAGTTAATTGAACGTTTATAAAAAACTTGTTCAACGTGTTTTATAAGTTAGTTAAACGTGTTTAATAAGTTAATGACGCGTGTGTAATAACTTAATGACGCGTGTGTAATAACTTAATGACGCGTGTGTAATAACTTAATGACGCGTGTGTAATAACTTAATGACGCGTGTGTAATAACTTAATGACGCGTGTGTAATAACTTAATGACGCGTGTGTAATAACTTAATGACGCGTGTGTAATAACTTAATGACGCGTGTGTAATGACTTAATGACGCGTGTGTAATGACTTAATGACGCGTGTGTAATAACTTAATGACGCGTGTGTAAAATGTTAATTACACGTGAGTAATAAATTAATTACTCGAAACAATTCCGGTATTGGCTTTGGCGTCTTCAATAATGGAATCAAGCGGAACCGATATCGGAGCAATCAGTGGCGTAGAAACGGGGGTACAAAGCTACATTGTACCCCTCTAAAATTTTACTAAGGCGCATAAATAGGCCAGAGGGGACACCAAATTTATAATGAAAGGGAGCCAAATTATAATGAAGTGATTAAAGGTGAATGGACCATTTCGATATTACGCGCAGCCCCGTTCCTCGTGGTAAGGCATAAAAAGTTAGAGACCTTATTTAGCTTATCAAAGACAGATTCGAAAATTTGGGGCGCTGAAAACCGTTCTCGCCTGCGCAGAGAAGAATACCGAAATGGAATATTGTGAAATTTGTTTTAAAGGCAATGGCAGCAAGAAACTTGTGAATCTCCCCCAGTTTCCCCGAACTCATTTGTCCCAAAATATTCCCCCCCCCCAAACTGAAACATTGGCTATCATAAAGTAACGATATAATAAGCAAAATGAATACAACCGAACCCTACCTCACCCGAGGGGGAAGACACTTGAGAACTCAGGTGTACAATATGACTTGAACTCGATGTACTGTCAAAGCTGAACTCTGAGTTCCGAAGGATTTGAACTCGATGCACTGTCAAAGCTGAACTCTTTTGAACTCAGGTGTACACAGAGACCTAGAGCGTCTACCCCCTCGACCTCACCTAACCTAACCAAACCTAACGCAACCTAAATTTAATTAACACTCGTTTTATACACGATTAGATCTCTACTTCTGGGCGTGGGCGAAATGGGAATAAAAACTTTTGGGCAAAAAGGGAATAAAAGGTTTTGGGCGAAATATTCCTTTTGGGAATCATGGGATTGGGGAAAATGGGAACATACCGTAAGGAGCACGACGAAACCCAGTCTTTTTCTAAAAGTTTGCAACTTAATTCGTCTGCTTCTTGTTGTGCATGCCACTTCCGCTTCAGCAGAATGAAGAGTCTATAGTGAGGTTTTCAAAAACGTACTTACGACAGGGCCCCCAGAGGTCCTATAAATCCTATAATATCTTGAGCTGTGCCAATTAGCTGAAAACTAATTGAATAAGAATTAGATAAATATTTACGACCTAATTAATTAAGATAAAAAAGAAACCATAATTAAACATAAAAGTATAAAAGTGCCCATGGATTTCCGGTATGTTCAATTTCAACCGAATTCCCAATGGACCGAATATCAAGCAATGATTTTTAGATTTATTGCCCTTTGGCTATATTCCCGATGGACAGAAATCCAATCGTCCGAATATGCCCGTAAAAAATACATCAATACAATTAAAAACACTGAATCCGTCAGCGATTCGTTCACTTTCATTCCTTTCAAGACAGGAGATAAGTAAAAATAATGACCATATTGTGCATAAAATGAAGAATAGTCTTAATGGTAGTTCTGACAATGTCTTTAAGTTTTAAAATTAAATTATTAATGTTTTGGTTTCGGGTAGGTTAGGTTAGGTTAGGTTAAGTTAGGTTCGAGTTAAGTTAGTAATAATTTAACAAAGTTACATCTTTTCCAAAATATTGCTGTTTATCTTCATTGACTTCCCAAATAATATAATGCCTTTCCTAAAAAATTAATGTTTATATTTAGTTTCGAAGTAACATTACTCTTTTTTACATAATATCGTTCTTTATTTTTATATACTTATTGAATTGGAGAATTCCCTCCCTATTAATCACAGTTTGGGGGAATTTGACCTCGACATTCATTCGTGTGGAAATTGTACTTAAGATTGTGTCTCCTACATGAGGGAATTATGTCTTATATTCTTTGAGAATATTGTCCCCGAAATGAACCGGAATCGAAAGGGAGTGGAAGAATTTTTATATCTACCACAATTGGTTTGGGATGGGATTAATATAGATTGAGGTATATCACGTCTCCTTCTCACAGTGAAGTCTTTTAAAATTCCCAGTAATTAATCTAATGAAATTGATCTTTAAAATGGACACCTTTTGGCTACGTTCGGTCAAATAGGACCCCACAAAAAACCCTGTCAAATAGGACCAAAGCGGATTTCCTACTTTGGTAATGCAAATTTTAATGTTTTAATGCCCTCGAAAAACGGGTACGGAAGCAGAGAATTATTCTCGAAAATGAGACAAGCCTCGAGCCTTCCGTCATGTTAAAATTTTACTCATTTCTTCATTTTCTTGCCACAGTTCCTATAATGGACTCCCGAGTGGTAAATCCGTTGGCTCTGCTATTAATTCAAGAAGAAAAATAGTCGAAATTTCGAAATGGGGCAGTTACGATTTACTGTTTACGAAATTTTCTTCGACTTCACTGTAGGGGAATTTCATTCACGAAGAGAGAGTACTAGTACTAGTATTCTCTCTTGTTTTGAGGAGCTGAAAATTTAAAGTAGCACGAAGGTTTCCTCATCGATGTTATAAGGCCTTTTTCACATTAAAATAGATGAATCATGATTAAATTCGTCGATTTTTTGTTTTTAATACAAATTGGTGAAAAAGGTTAATTGAAAATCCAATTGGCTAATTAGTTAATCCTAAATCTAATTAAATTTTAATCAGATAAATGCCTTTCCGATGCATTCTAATAAATTAGAATTACTATTTAATTACAATTTTCAATTTGTAAATGATGCTATTAAATTAGAATTTTAATTGGCTAGCTAATTAATTAGCACAGCTCTGCCTAGAAGTAAGATCATTTGGATGGAAAATTAAATTTTATCAATTTGTTTTGTCAATTTTATAATTAATCCTAAGTTTAAGTGAAATTTCAACTTACGCGTTTAAGGTGCTATTTGTGTTCGTACACGTTGTTCTAGAATTCTGTATTACAAATTTTACTTAAAATCGTCGACATTAACATAATATCAAATACTTAAATGCGCATTTGAAATAATATCCCGTATTCGATACAAAGGAATATGTAGAAAATACCCCATGTAATACAATGAACTTTTCTTCGAAAACCGTTCCACTAAAATGAATTTCGTCTCGTATCTATTTTCGAAAAAGGAAACGATTAAAAATCAATAATAATTTCACTGATTGGTTTAGTCAAAATTTGACCTTTTTTATTTTCTTAAATTAGGGGTTTGCAAATTTTAGTTAATGACTTGGTTTCTAAGACGATTCGAAATATTTGAGGAATAAAAAATTAAATATTCTTCGAATACTCAGAAACTAATCGTCTAATTAGGAAATATCAAATATTGGAAGGAAAATTCTATTAACAGCCTCTTAAAACGATTAGTCGAATTTAAAACCCATCAAACGATTAGATCATTTGATTTTTATAGAATGATCGATTAAAAGAAAAACTGATTAACTTAAGACGATCGTAAGGGAATAATTTAAGCCTTTGGTTCTGTCCTTTTATATTTCATTGTGAAACTTCGTCTGCTTATATTTTGGCTCCACTACAAACTTTGTAAAACGAGATATATAGTCATTAAAATTGGAATTCATATCTCTATTTTCCTGTTTAACATAAAGCATTCGAAAATATCACCAGTTGTAGAAAACCAAAGCGCAAAACAATGCGATACAGATCCCGATATAGTTTAACTAATTTAGAAACGGTCGATTCTATAAATATTTTCTGTGTTAAAAATATTCAATTACGCTGCTTATCACTTTGTGTAGTTTGTAATAGAAAACTCATGTTTCGTTCAATAGTATAAGGCCAAAGGATAGCGAGAGCGAGGTTGATTACTTTGATGTGCTTTCTTCAAAACCTAAAACTCGAGGACGGATATGGAAGTCGAACGTTCTCTGTTCATTAATCCGATTTCGATTTTAGTGACAAGACTTCAAAAAAATATTTTGTCATGGAAAATATGTCAAGACTAAGTTGTTTTCTCCGAAATGAACATTGAGGAATTACGCTGTAAATCGATAAAAATCCAATAATTTCAGGACCAAATGAGACTCGTCGGTTTCGATAACTCGTTCTAATCGGCCGAATAATATTACTGTTATTAAACTTTCGCACAGCCCTATTTAAAAAAATCTCATCACGCGACAATTGTATTCCGTATCGATCCATTATAATAAATGAATGCTTTTGTTTCCGCAATTTGGAAATGAGAAACACTGATATATAGGACAATAAAGTCAAATCAGTCAAATTCAAATCCCATGGAAAGAAAATTACTTAACCTAACCTAATCTTGCCTAGTACTATTGGGGTTCAAGTAATTAACCAAACCCAACCTAGTACTAATGGGGTTCAAGTAATTAACCAAACCTAACCTAGTACTAATGGGGTTCAAGTAATTAACCAAACCTAACCTAGTACTAATGGGGTTCAAGTAATTAACCAAACCTAACCTAGTACTAATGGGGTTCAAGTAATTAACCAAACCTAACCTAGTACTAATGGGGTTCAAGTAATTAACCAAACCTAACCTGGCCTAATACTGTTGAGTTCAAATAATCAAATTTAGCCTAACCTAATTATCCATATCTGACCTAGTTCTATTTGAATTTTTATAACCCAGCCTACACCATAATAAACGACTATCGTTTTCGCATCCCTGTTTTTCTGCTCTTAAGTGAACTGCTGTAACGGTACGCCGGGTCTACGAGAACCACTGTATTGGTAACTGATGTAGCGGGTAAACTGCCATTTTGGCAAACGTCTATTTAGGGAACCGCTGTTGTGAGGACCGCTTTTTTGGAATCCGATCATACCGGAACCGCTCATGTGAGGGCTTCCCTTGGTTCTTAATTATACGTACGTTTCTCAAATCACCGTGAACACAATTTTCGAAATTATTTAAAGTTGTTCCATCTACCTATTTATGACTTCTGATAATATTAATATTGATCCATGAACACCCAACTCTCCCACTGGGGCAGTCAGGAAATCTGCGCATTTGGAGGTTGCGACCAAGTAATATATATTAGGAATTTATGGTACCGCAATTATAGCTACCTTATTCATCTTGATTGTGAATGGTAACTAATTGACCGTCATGCCCTTGACAAAAAAAAGTGCCAAGTGCATCATCAAAATCCATGGGTCTAACGTTTTCGTCGTTTTGAGTGAAAACTTTGTAACATTTCGCAGAGACTTCCATTCAATTTTACTTTAACTTCAATTCCCACTATTGCGTATATATTAACAAAATTAACTCGTGTTTTTGCCTCTCCGAGTGACGTATGTCACGGAGAGGTTCTCTGTCTGTCTGTTGTTACAACCCAAGGAGCAAATGTGTTCGCAATTTCCGAAGCGCATTTACAGTTCCCGGAAATTTGGAAAATTGTATTCCACTTACATTGGCTATTACTCCAATGTCTGTCTATCAACACCATCCTCTGGTCCATTGTCCATCCTACACGGACACCAGTCTGTACTTACACTGTAAAAAATAATGGTGCATTCTTACACCATATATGCTGTTTTTTTCGGTGCCAAAAATGACACCATTTATGGTGTACTTCAATACCATTTTTATGATAAATTCACGCCATTTACAAATATTATTTGCAAGTTTTAAGGAAATATTAGGCATATATGCACCATTTATAATGCTTTTTAACATCTTTCTCGGGAAATCTGTTGGACTCTAATACAGTGTGGAAAAGATCAGAGTGCCCAAATTTTTCGGATATTTTATGAAAAAAAAAAACTCGAGATCAATGAGGAAATTAATTGTAGTACATTTTCCAGACTCATGGAAATTTAATTAAAGAATTCTCTGGCATCCACTAAACAAATCGTTCATGTAGTTTCAAATTATCACAAAAACGAGAATTTGTAAGAAATCAATACAATAATTTTAATGAAAAATTAGTTTTTGTAAGATATCATAAATTTTGCAAGATCATTCCTGAAACAAACAGGAAATTAATGTCCTTTAGCTCAAATGTTCGATGTGTCTACCATCCTGATGTAGACATTCTTCAAGTCTACTGGCCATTGATTCGCGGGCGTGGCGAAGCATTCCTGGGGTGATGTTGGCAATGGCGATTCTTATTCTGGCTTTAAGGTCGTCGGGTGAATCTGGTTCAGTTGCGTATACCTTTCCCTTGACATAGCCCCAGAGGAAGAAATCTAACGGAGTTAGGTCAGGAGATCTTGGAGGCCAGAGCGTTGGTCCACCCCTACCAATCCATCGGTTAGGGAACTCGTTATTCAGCCACTCTCTTACGGGTACGGCGAAGTGCGGTGGCGCGCCAACCTGTTGGAACCACATATCCCTCACTACTGCCAATGGTAAATCATTAATGGCATCAGTAAATTCTTGACGCAAAAAGTTCAAGTAACGTTCCCCGGTGATGTTCTCGTCAAAATGGAATGGCCCAATGATTCTGTCGCCAATGATGCCAACCCACACATTGGTTTTCCAACGCACCTGATAATAATGCTCCCGAAGACAGTGAGGATTTTGCTGCGACCAATAGTCAAGGTTATGTCGGTTGACTGTTCCATCTCGATGGAATATAGCTTCGTCAGAGAACATAACCTTGCTAAAGAAACCTGGCATTTCTTCATCGAGAATATAATGCATGAGTATTGGGAAAAAGATCCCATCATCGAAACCACAATTGAACCTCTTAAAATTAATATGCAAGAAGACAGCGAAGACTGATGAAAACGTGGACTGAAGACGCTTTGATGCTGAACTACTTATGGACAAGTACTTTAACTTATGTCATTAAAATATATTGCAAAGCTAGTTCAACAAAGATAAAACTGGTGTCTTGTCGTTAATTTTGTTTTATATTCTTTAATGCTCTATGATCGTAAAAAACCATGAAACAAACATATTAAATATATATTGCAAAGTGTATTGGTTCTATTGCGATTAAGCCTATCTGTTTATAGCAGACTATATTACAGACGACTATTGACGAAACAAAACAAGTTGATAAAGTACTATGGGGTCGATGGTGGCGACACCAATTTGGACAAATTTCTCAGGGCTCTTCTTTCGTTTGACAGACTTTTTTTTATAACCTATGCCTTTCCTAACCCTAACCTGATCTATAAAACAAGCAATATTTTGGAAAAGAAAGATGCTTATTGTTCAAAACCTTAAAAAATATAGCGTTATTGTTCAAGGACCTAAAAAATAGAGCATTTTTTGCGAAAAGGCCCGCATTTATTATCCTATGACCTAATATTAATCTCGGTCTGTAGCATTGAAATAACAATGATTATGACATGAAATATTTTCGAATGAGCAATAACTGAAATCATGTATCGAGCTTGATATGTAAGAAAAGCCTTCAACGCACAATAGGAAAGATAGTGAAGTCCCACTGAACACGACAATAATGATTCCAGTAAATGGGGTGATATGGGGTCAATAAGGACTTGAAATGGGGTAAATAGGGGTTTGCAATGGTGCAAATAGAGGTATGAAACGATGTAAATAGGTATTTGCAATGGTGTAAATAGGACCTTGAAATGGAATAAATAGGGTATGAAATGGTGTAAATAGGGGTTTGAAAAATTTTGTAAATAGAGGTTTCAATTGATATAAATAGAGGTTTGAATTGATATAAATACAGGCTTGAAATGGAGTGAAATAAGGACTTGAAATGAGGTAAATAGAGGTTTTGCAATTGTGTAAATAGGGCTTGAAATGGGGTATATATAAACTTGAAATCAGGTAAATAGGGAATTTAAATGGGGTAAGTATAGACTTGAAATGGGGTAAATAAGGACTTGAAATGAGGTAAATAGGGGTTTTGCAATAGTGTAAATAGGGCTTGAAATGAGGAAAATATAGACTTGTAATGGGGTAAATATAGAATTGAAATAGGGTAAATATGGACTTGAAATGAGGTAAATAGGGGATCTCAATGGTGTAAATATGGGCTTGGAATGAGGTAAATACAGGCTTGAAATGGGGTAAATAATTACTTGAAATGAGGTAAATAGGGGTTTTGCAATGGTGTAAATAGGGACTTTAAATGGGGTAAATATAGACTTGAAATGGGGTAAATAGGGGTTTTGCAATGGTGTAAATAGGGGTTTTGCAATGTTGTAAATAGGGGTTTTGCAATGGTGTAAATAGAGGTTTTGCAATGGTGTAGATAGGGGTTTTGCAATGGTATAAATAGGGGTTTTGCAATGGTGTAAATAGGGGTTTTGCAATGGTGCAAATAGGGCTTGAAATGGGATAAATATAGACTTGAAATGGGGTAAAAAGGGACTTTAAATGGTGTAAATAGGGACTTTAAATGGGGTAAATATAGACTTAAAATTGTGTAAATATATACTTGAAATGGTGTAAATATGTACTTGAAATGAGGTAAATAGGGGTTTTGCAATGGTGTAAATAGGGGTTTTGCAATGGTATAAATAGGGGTTTTGCAATGGTATAAATAGGGGTTTTGCAATGGCGTAAATAGGTGTTTTGCAATGGTGCAAATAGGGCTTGAATAGGGATAAATATAGACTTGAAATGGGGTAAATAGGGACTTTAAATGGTGTAAATAGGGACTTTAAATGGGGTAAATATAGACTTGAAATTGTGTAAATATATACTTGAAATGGTGTAAATATGTACTTGAAATGGTGTAAATAGGGGTTTTGCAATGGTGTAAATAGGCTTTAAATGGGGTAAATAGGGACTTTAAATGGGATAAATATGGACTTTAAATAGTGTATATAGGGACTTTAAATGGGGTAAATATATACTTGAAATGGTGTAAATATGGACCTGAAATGAGGTAAATACCGTTTTGCAATGGTGTAAAGGGGACTTGTAATGGGGTAAATATAGACTTGGAATGGGGTAATTAAATACTTAAAATGTGGTAAATAGGGGTTTGCAATGGTGTAAGTTTTTTAAAAAATTAGCTCCATTTTCATATTATTTTAACACCATTTAATGGTATAATCGAAGGTGTTATTTTAATCCATTTAGGATTAATTTGAGCACCTTTTATCGAACGATGTTTTTGAGACCTTTTTTGTACCATTCATTTTCGCTAATGGTGTTAATAAAATTTCGCACTATTTTCATACCATTTCAACACCTTATCAGAGTGTACAAATAGTGCAGCATAAATTTTACACCACTACAACACCATTTAGGTACTATAATTTAGAGTACATAGCTCCATTTTCACATTATTTCACCATCTTTTATATAAGCCTTACGAAGGTGTTATTTTATATCAATTGCGCACCTTTTCGAGGATGAGATTTTTTCAGCCCTTTTTTACACCTTCTATTTAAGCAAATGGTGTTCAAAACATAACTCCATTTTCAACACCTTTTATGACCCTTGCGAAGGCGTTATTTTATATCAATTGCGCACCTTTTCGAGGATGAGGTTTTTTCAGCCCTTTTTTACACCTTCTATTTAGGCGAATGGTGTTCTAAACATAACTCCATTTTCAACACCTTTTATATGGCCCTTGCGAAGGTGTTATTTTATATCAATTGCGCACCTTTTCGAGGATGAGGTTTTATTCAGCCCTTTTTTGCACCTTCTATTTAAGCGAATGGTGTTCCAAACATAACTCTATTTTAGCATTATTTCAACACTTTTATATGGGCCTTGCGAAGGTGTTATTTTATATCTTTTCGGTATCATTTGTGCGCCTTTTTATGAATGAGGCTTTTTCAACCCTTTTTTACACCGTTTATTTAAGCGAATGGCGTTTAAAATTTTTGCACTAATTCTATGCAATTTGAGCACCATTTAATGGCGTATTTGATAGGGTTATTTATATAATTAAGGTAACATTTGCAAACCTTTTGAAGAATAATGTTTTATAAACCCATTTCTACACCATTGGTTTAAGCTAATGGTGTTTTGAAAATATCGCACTATTTTCGTACTATTTCAGCACCTTGTCAAGGTGAACAAATAGTGCTCATTGTATTAACACCATTATGGCACTATTTACACACAACAGTTTTTTACAGTGTACTGGCTTCTAAACATCACCATCATCTGATCTTTTCTCCATCCCACAGGGACAACAGTCTGTACCTACTGTCTTCTATACACCACCATCATCTGATCTTCTGTCCATCCTACATGGACACCAGTCTGTACTTATTGGCTTCTATCTCCATCATCATCGTAAAGGTTATGACATACGCGGCGATCGGCTAGGGTTACGAGAAACGTCTAGCCTCCTAATGGTGGGGCTTCAACCAAAGGTTCACGCAATTGCGCTGTTCTTATCCATGGCTAAGATTTGAAACCTTTATATACTACCGATGTGAGTAAGAAGAAACAATTGGGGTATGCTTCATTTCAAACGTCAATATTAGTCAAGTCCCTAAAGAATGTTCAATAGTTATTTTTTAAAACGATGTAACGCTCAATACATATCAAAGAAAATGTATAATATTAATTATATTTATTTTAATATTTTAATATTTAAGAAAATCTTTGTTCTCAACGAATACAGAAGAATAACAAAGTCGGCTAGTGGTGTGTCTGTATGTGTGTGTCCATTGATTACTAGTGCACCGCTTTAGCAGTTCGCCTTTAAAAGAAATCCTACAAAACTTTAATATTTTCATTTTTCCATAATATAAAGTGAATATTTGGAAATATTTTTCGTAATTACGATGTCTTTAGTAGTTTCGTAGCTTTAAAGCTCTTGGCTCATTGGTGTCCTCCCATTGGATCGAATCCCATTCGACCGTATTCCCAATCGACCGATTTTATCTGAAATATGATTTTAAATCCCGCCTTTTGTGCGATTTCTGTCTATTGGGATTTTTTATTAGGAATATTATTATTACTTATAAGGCTATGTAAGTTAATTTAGCGATAGGAACTTTCGTCTCACCGTGGCGCAGTGGAAGATTATCGGACTACGTAATAATAGTTTCATGCAATTATCATTAATTTCATTTGAACTTAATTGCAGTTACGTTAGACAGTGTGGGAAACTATAAAGTAATAAAAAAATACTATTGCAATAATGGCTTTTGAGTAATTGAAATATTTTGCGTAAATTTTATTAAAATTTCGGTAATATTTTAGAGGGTTAAGGTTAGGCCAAATCAGGTTTGGTTCCCCCTCCGGCTTCCTTGGGGTGCCCCCCCCCTTGGGAGCAGAGCAAAAGGCCTTGTCGTGGCGGAGGGGGCCCGAGTTCGGTGTGCCGGTTAGGATGGTTCCTTGGGCTTGCCCTTGGTTCGGACCTTTCCCTGCCCCGTTCCGCGAACGTTTTGCTCAGCCGCCTCGCCCCCGCCCAGGTGTTGCTATGGCTCATTCCCAGCTCTTGGCAACCCTCCGGGGGCCGCGGATACATTTTTGGACCGTATGACACTGCTGTGCTCGGAGGGCGATCCCCCGGCCCCTCGAGCCTTCTGCAGCCTTAGTCCGAGCCCTGTCACCGACCACCTCCTGGCTGGGCTCGCCGCTGACGGTGTCCCGCCTCTGTCACCTGCTTAAGGGGCGTTGCCGGGCCCGCTGGCCGATCCCGTGTGCCTTGACGGCGGTTTCGCAGGTACCATTCTGGGCACAGGGATGAATGGCAGGAGGGGGCGCTGTAGATGCCCCCGTGCGCAGGAGCAGCGCCTAATCAAATGCATTCTGAGGTTAGGTTTGGTTGGGTTATGTTTTGTTAGGTTTGGTTGGGTTAGTTTAGGTTATGTTTTGTTAGGTTGGGTTAGGTAGGGTAAGGTAAGGTTAGGTTATAGGTTAGGTTAGGATTGGAAGTGGTAGGATAACCGATTTTCCATAATATTTTTATTTTCATTGAGGTCCTTGCATAATAAAAGCGGGCCTTTTCCAACAAATTATTTTTATAAAAATTCTGGAGCAATTAACGCTGCATTTATTAAGTTCCTTGAACAATAAATATATGCCTTTTCCAAAATATTGATTGTTTTACGGGTCATTTCAGGTTGGCTTTGATTCGGCTCGGTTACAATAGAGGCATCCTTTTAAATTTGGGATTTGATCATCATAGTATCATCTATATCTATATAAATCAAAGTCCTGACTGACTGACTGATTGACAGACTGACTGATAATCAACGCCCAGCCCAAACCGCTTGCCCTAGAAAGCTGAAAATTTGCAGGAACGTCACTTATGAGTAGTAGGCGCGTACTAAGAAAGATTTTTCCAATTCGCGGCCATCTTAAAAAATGGCGCCCAGAAATGTAAAAAACTTCTCTATGCAACAAAGTTCGCGCGTTTCAACCGATTTCACAAATATTTAGTACACTCGTTTCCTTTAACCTATAGACGGGATGAATGGTCTTTTTGGTTCAAATTGTTGCCATATTTTTAAATGGCGGCCAAAAACTTAAAAACCCTTCTTTATGGAGTAATGTCCGCGTGAAAAGTAATAAAAAAATGTCCCGACGGGCTGACGGGCAACGCTGAGTGCCTTCGCTCCTAGGGTGCTACAAAATTATTAGTCGTCAGTAAAATCTACCCATTCCGTGTATCATTTTGATGGAAGTTCTTATTACACGCGAGCGACGCCGCGGGTAACAGCTAGTTATTTATATAGGAAAGTGTATTGATAGACGCAATTTTAAGGGGAGTCTACCCATTCAACCGAATACCATTGGAACGAATCCCATTCGTCCGAAAATTTCTAGGCAGTATTTTAAAATCTGGCCCAATGGCGGTTTTCTATTAAAAGGGAATATTTTCCCATTCAATCGAATCCCATTGGAACAATCGAATCCCATTGGAACGAATTCCCTTCAACCGAAAGTTCCAAGCTAGTATATTAGTTTATTTGATTTCGAAGTGGTCTGCGTCCCACCGTGGTCTAGTGGTAAAGCGTCGGATCGTCACGCAGAAAATCTTCGTTCGAATCTCCATGAGGAAGGCGAGTTTACTAAAATAGCATTAAAAGTATAATTCTGAATAATCGATAATAATCGAATTTAATTTCCTTGCAGGTGATGAATTAAGAAGGCGAATTTATAATTCAGCAGTATGAAAGGTTTAATACTGTTTAAATATTAAATTTAGTAGGTTTCTTAACAATTCTTCCCGAACGTTTGGACTATAGCGATTGGCGTACTGCTTCGTGGGACATCGTGATGATGTTGCAGTGCGCTGTGCTGCAGTACTGGAGAAGTCGTGTCTTGTAGTTTTTCGTCGACGGAGATCGACGGAGGATGAGTTAGTTCTTTGACACGTTTGGTATCTTCAACAACAGAGCTATCGTCACGCGACGGAGTACCTTCCGTAAGCGGACTAATATGATATCGATTTCTGCGCAGTAGTCAGTGTGGCGTCGAGATAATATAGGAACGTGGTTCTGGAGACTTGCCCCTTATCCGTCCTTCCGGAACAGGAAAATATGGTCTGGCTCAATTTGTCTCGCCATTTTGGTCTCGCTGATTTGGTCTTGGGACCATTTGGTCTCGTGATTTTTTGGTCTCGGGACTTTTTGGTCTCGGTACTATTTGGCCTCGTGATTTTACGGTCTCGGTACTATTAGGTCTCGTGATTTTTGGTCTCGGTACTATTAGGTCTCGTGATTTTTTGGTCTCGGTACTATTAGGTCTCGTGATTTTTTGGTCTCGGTACTATTAGGCCTCGTGATTTTTTGGTCTCGGTACTATTAGGTCTCGTGATTTTTTGGTCTCGGGACTATTTGGTATCGTGATTTTATGGTCTCGGGACGGTTTGGTCTCGTGATTATTTGGTTACCTAATTAGTTGCCTCCTTTTCCAAAGCAATGGTTCCAATAATTCGTTGCCACCTTTTCCAAAACAATGGATCCAATAATTCGTTGCCACCTCTTCCAAAACAATGGTTCCAATAATTCGTTGCCACCTTTTCCTTAATATTCTCCTATTAATTAGCTGCCACCTCTTCCAAAATATTTTCCTATTAATTAGCTGCCACCTTTTCCAAAATATTCTCCTATCAATTAGCTGCCACCTTTTCCAAAATATGCTCCTATTAATTAGCTGCCACTTTTTCCAAAATATTTCTATTATTGGTAATAAATTGTTCGTGGTAAGAGGCGGGCTTTTAATACTCATATAAATAATCTTCTTACCTCCAAACAAGGTTGCGTTGGTTTAGGTTTGGTTTAGTTAGTTTAGGTTCAGTTATTGGTTAGGTTTGGTTTAGTTAGTTTTGGTTCGGTTAGGTAAGGTTTGGTTTGGTTCGGTTAAATTTGGGTGTTTTAAAAAATGCTGAAGGGGTTATATTTTTTTAAAACGAGACTTTCGTGTCCAGAGACCAATTTGTCCCGAGACCCAATTTTTCCGGAACCAATTTTTCCCGAGACCCAATTGTTCCGGGACCAATTTGTCCCGAGACCCAATTGTACCGGGACCAATTTGTCTCGAGACCAAAGTGTCCCGAGACCTATTTTCCCCAAGATCTATTTTCCCCAAGACCCAATTGTCTCGAGACCCAATTGTCCCGAGACCAATTTGTCCCTAGACCAATTTGTCCCGGACCCATTTGTCCCAAGACCAAATCGGCAAGACCATAACGGCGAGACCAAATTGTCGCGTACCGCGTCCTTCTGTTCACATGTCGGTAATCCATACTTGTTCTCCTTGAGCGAAGTCTCGAAGGGTATGAAAGCCGTGACGGCGATCATAATTGAATCTTTGTAGCTACTTCAAAGCGGTCTCTTTACGTAGTATAAGTAAGGCATAAACTTTCCTAAGTATTGTGTCATTTCTAGCAACCTACGTAATTCGGGAACATCGTTTGGACGGGCCATGTCTAGTATAGCTTGAACCTTTGAGGAACCTGGTGAGATCCCGTTACTGGTGATTCTGTGAACCAAAATATCAAATCTGAACTGAGTCCAAAAGGCAACCGATTGGAGTAGTACCGACCAAACGGGGTAATGAACGTAGTTAGATGAGCTGAATTTTTTTCAACGGTATTTGCCAGTAACCTGAGTTACAATCTAATTTTGAGAATACTTTTTCTCCCGCAAGACGTCCTATGCAATGATCGATGCCAGGTACCTAGTATCTTTCTCTTTGGACATGTTTGTTCAGCCTCTGAACATGTTAATTATACAGAAATTGTGTTCGGAAGCTGAAGTCAATCCCTGAACACCTTCATGCAATGCTCTCCTATACATGTTCAAGAACGATCACATGTTCAAGTAAAAATATGTTCACTTTCTAATGTGTTCAAATCGTTTTATGTTTCGGTTTTTTGATCGTGTTTTTTAAGTGTTAAGCGTAAGTACCTCTATCATTCCACAGTCCAAGAGGGACATGTACGAGAACTTCTTACTGGTCGTTAATAATTAATAGGTATTACTGATTTATAAGTTATATTACTAGTAAAGGGACTATTAAGTATTGAAATATTATATATTTTTCACGTAATAGTTACTAAAAACTTACAAAAAAACGTACACCTTTAATCTTCTGAAAAGCCAAGGCTTAAAATTCCTGCCCAAACTTACGGGCTGTTACTTTCGGGATCGGTTTTCTTATTAGCAATTTAGCAGCAGTAAAGGTTCCAGACGAATTTTTGGGAATATTAAAATGTCCCAAACATAAGTAAAGGCAATTGCAAAAATTTTTCGTCTGTTTGATATTGAAGGTTTCGCAAGTTTTAAATCCTTATACGTCTACTTTTTATGGTTAGACTTTCAATTGCACATTTAGAGCTAATATGGCGATTCCTTAGTTTTGTTCTGTGTGTCACACTCACATTCATCACTTTTCTCTTTTTTAAGATACCTTTAGAATGCAAATTTAATGACCATATGATTAAAATCCAATGATTGTGTATAGGTAAATATTCAGAAATATATACTTCTCTAAAGATGAGCATTTAGGACAAATTAAAGCCCGTTTTCCTTCATTTAACACAAACTGGGGGGTCTGAATATAATTGTGCAATTCTTAGATTGACGCCTCTCGCGGGGATGGTGTAATATTTCCAATGATGTCGCTTTAGCAACTTGAAAGTCTTGATATATTTTAAAATTATTTATAATAATCGTTATAATTAAATTAGCAATTTATCCCACACTTACAATTTGGATCTCCGAGCAAAACACATTGATTCCGTTCAGATAATTGAGGACTCTATAAGCCACGCTGGTATCAATTTCATTACTTTCGCTATCGAAATAAGTTTCTCGTGTAGCTGCTTTGAATGGGAGCAGCACTGAAACTAAACCATCTGACGAAAATTGGATTTTAATTGGAACGTCGTGAAGATTACCTATATTTTTGAACATATCATGACGTGAAACCGTGAGGGAAAAATAGATCCAATAAAATCGTGATGGTAATGTAAATCCAGATCTGAAAAAAGAGCTATATTACAGCACTAAATTATTAGTTAGTCAAATTAAGCTGTTCCTCACCTAATCTATTTTCCAATATATAAAGCTCGGCATTATCTATCCAATATCCACGTTATTTTATCTTTATCCACAAAACTTACATGTTAAATGGTATTATAATCCAAAAATTTGTTTATAAATAATCGGTTATCCACCAATTTGTGGATAATGGATAGATAATGCCGAGCACTACCAATATATTTTTCACTTGTTGTAAAGCTTCACTGTCGCAAATACTGTATCCACCCGTAAAAGGTTTTTTTGAGGTGCATTCAGGTAACAACTCCGATGACGATCGCTTGCCAAGTTTCATACAATTGTAATTCCCGCAATTTTGTTGCAAAGCCATAACAGTGTCCATTGCCATTATACTAACACCGGAGCTATTACTCTGGCTTATTTCTTCGTTTAATGCTGTGGTCGAGAGTAACACTGGGGAGTCACTGTTAATATTTACGGTTGAACTACTATGGGAACTAATATTGTCACAATTGTCCATTGATTTATTAATAAGGCCAAACAGCATGGAGGGCCAGAGACAGACAAAGTTGTTTGTCGATGGTCCCTGCAGGTCTCGTGCTAGGGACCTAATTTCGCTCGGCAGATGGGATATTAGGCTGGCCACCGGTCTTTTGACCGGGCATTGCCGGCTTAATAGGCACCTCCATCTGATGGGTTTTGCCGACGACCCTCTCTGTAGGTCGTGTCAGGAGATGGAAGAAACATCCGCCCACGTACTTTGCGAGTGCGACTACTTCGCCTCGCTTAGATTAGAATATTTTGATTCACACACCCTGGAACCCTCGAGGGTCTCCTCTCTCACGGTGGAGCGAATTCTTCGCTACGCTGCAGCTACAGGCCTATTCAAGGCCTGATTACGAGGATGCACAATATGCCTTTGGCATCGGTGCTAGGGCGCGTACCCTCCTCATCAACAATAATAATAATAATAATAAGGCCAAAGGTTAATTCATTTCTATGAAAGATTATACAGTTACTTGACTTAGTAGTACATCCAGTACCAAGGCCCAAACCAAATTCATCTCCTGTAGTACTTTGATTTTTCACTTTTGGATTGGTTTTTGTTGATTTCACTTTTCCTTTCATCACAATCTGACATAGATATAGAATTATTTCTCTTTTTTCGAAGTATAAATTAACGAATTATTAAAGCAGTATTCCAAGCATAGCGAATATACAGACGACATTTTACATCCATTATAGATATGTCTTGGACACATGGAATTCAGTTAATGGGGAAAGAAACAGGAAATGAAGTGTAGAACTTTAGGAGAGATATAACCTTTATGTGTTTGAAAAGGACCAATTGTCTACGCATCAACTGTTAACCCAATATTTTCATAGCTTCATTCACAACTGGTTTGCAGTATAAACACTATGTCTCGTTTGGCTGATATGTATGCCAAAAGGGGGGCTGAGGCGAAGTTCTTCGGACCTGAGCCTGCGGTTCCCATCCCCCATGGCATCATTCGCCATAGGATTCACTGCCGGATGTCTGCACTTCAACTGCAACTCTGGCTAGACATGGATGGGCAGAGACAAGCCAAGGAGTTTGTCCCGGGTCCTTCTATTACTAGGGCAAAGGAACTGCTTGCCCTTACCAAAAGCAAAATTAGGCTGGTCACCAGTCTCCTCACTGGACACTGCCGGCTGAATAGACACCTGCACCTACTGGGCATCGTTGATGACCCACTCTGTAGGTTCTGCCGGGAGGAAGAGGAAACCTCCTCCCATATCCTATGCTGCTGCGACTATCTCGCGGCCATGAGGTTTGAGCATTTCGATATGCATACTATGGAACCTCACCAGTTCTCTACTGTCTCGGTCAATCGGATTCTCCGATTCATCGAGGCGACAGGACTCTTCGCAGTCTAACCAGTTCGGGGCGCACAATATACCCTTGGTATCGGTGCTCGACGCGGCGACGCGTCACCCCCTTCAACAATAACAATAACAATAACAATAACATGTCTCGTTTCACCTCAACGATAATCTTAGTTTGCCAACATGAGTGTTAACTTTAAATATTACCAAAGCTTACTTGTGGTTAGACGCAATGAAAGTCAATGCGCACAATAACAAGATTGAAAACTCCGAAGCTACAACCCGACTACGATTAACCCTTTCACTGATCTAATTGCCACCATGATGATTTCCTTCATTATAAAATCTAAACCTCATTATTGAAACGTGCATTAACTTTCGGCTCACTCTGACCCGTTAATGTCTTTTCATTACAGACACGAAAATCAATACCCATAGTTTTCTTCATGCCAGGTCTCAATTATTTACTCTTTGGTTCACAAAACCTGTTACGAATAATACTTCATTTACCCGCCGGAGTCCAGATCTTAGCTTTCTTCTTGAAATGACTAAAGCAGGGATTATGCTATATACAGATGTATAATAGCTTAAGTAATATATAAACAGCCATTTCAAATAATAATATTAAAAAATACCCTTGGAATATCAAAATGAAACAGAGCTTTAAAGGTACAAAACTACTAAAGGCATCGTAATTACGAAAAATATTTTACACATATTCACTTTATATTGTGGAAAAAAGGAATATTAAGGTTCTTTAGGATTTCTTTACGCATCAACACAAGGCGAACTGCTAACGCAGCGCACAAGTGTAACGGACGGACACACAGAGACAAACACGTAGTATGCTGTTCAACTCTATCTGCATCAATTTTGAGTTGAGAAACATGATTATCTTAAATACTAAAATAAATATAATTAATATTATATATTTTCTTCGTTAGTTATTCACCTTACTGAGCGTTACATCATTTTACAAAAAAATAATTAGACATTCTTGAAAAAATTGACTAATATTGACGTTTCAAATGAAGGATACGCCTGTTGCTTCGCCTTACTCACATAAGTAATATATAAAGGTTTCAAATCTTAGCTATGGATAAGAACAGCGCAATTGCGAGAACGTTTGGTGGAAGCCCCACCATTGGGAGGCTAGACGTTTCTCGTAACCCTAGCCGATCGCCGCGTATGTCTTAACCTTAACGACGATAAAGGAGATAGAAGCCAGTATGTACAGACTGGTGTCCATGTGAGATCTACAAAAGACCAGAAGATGGTGGCGTTTAGAAGCCAGTAAGTACAGACTGGTGTCCATGTAGGATAGACAAAAGACCAGATGATGGCCGTGTTTAGAAGCCAGTAAGTACAGACTGGCGTCCTTCTGGGATGGACAAAAGACCGGATGATGCTGGTGACTAGAAGCCTCAAGCCTGTAAGTACAGACTGGCGTCCATCTGGGGTGGATAAAATACCGGATGATGATGGTGTTTAGTAGCCAGTAAGTACAGACTGCCGTCCATGTGAGATGGACAAAAGGCCAGATGATAGTGGTGTTTAGAAGCCTGTAGGTACCGACTGGTGTCCATGTGGGATGGACAAATGACCAGAGGATGGTGGTATTAGAGAGATAATGGAGTAATAGCCAGTGTAAGTGGAATACAATTTTCTAAATTTCCGGGAACTGTAAATGCGCTCCGGAAATTGAGAACACATTTGCTCCGATTTTCCAACTGCGAACGCGGTCCCCTGGGGTGTAGCAAAAGACAGAAACACTCACACCCACATATACTATCCATCAGCGCAAGGACTAGGTGTGATTATATAACCACACCTAGCTACAAACGAGACTAGGTTAGGTACTAGCTTCAGAGTAAAGCGACTATAGACGCTTTCTTAAGAGGCCAACGTGTGGGGCAGCTACTTTTGTGACATGTCTTATCTTTATCTTGAGAAAAATTAGAGTAGAAAATGGATGTTTATTAAATATTGTAGAGTACATATATGTACAGCTCTGTATGTAAGAACTTTTCTCGTAAGTTCTCTCAAGGTGGAACCTTGCTATGAATATAACACTAATTGCTTATAAATCACCCACTCTGAAAGGTGTTATGCGACACTCTGAAAGGTGTTATGCGACACTCTGAAAGGTGTTATGCGACACTCTGAAAGGTGTTATGCGACACTCTGAAAGGTGTTATGCGACACTCTGAAAGGTCGTATGCGACACTCTGAAAGGTCGTATGCGACACTCTGAAACGTTATATGCTACACTTTTAAAAGCGTTATTTAAACTCGGAAAGGTGCTATGCTGCACCCTTTTAGGAATTGCACAACACTCATTCGAGAGTAAAAATTAACTTTTAGTTCGATATAAGAGTAAACAAGACGACCCAAGGGCTCGTAGTAGTAGCCCCATTGTACGAGTGAATAACCCCTCTATACCTTACCCTAATGAGTGGATAACCCCTCAATACCTTACCCTAATGAGTGACTAGCGCTATCTCTTACAATCCTTAAATGATTTACCGTGCATAAAATCACAGTGAATAGCCCCTCGATGCCCTACCCTAAACAGTGATAAAATTATTACCCGTATAAATTTACTTATGCCGTAATTCTAATATTCCGGCGAATCGAAGAATAGATAGTTTTAGTGATTATCTCCTCGATGAGTTTACAACAGACTTATGCCGATGCACACTTATCGCTTCTTATAAATTTCTAACATTACGTACTTAACGCTCAATTAATATACGTACAGAAAGATTTAGTTTATGACATAGACTTATGCCGACGCATAATTTTCACATCTTATTAGTTTCTAACATGAACTTATGGCCAGAAGCGTTTGAAAGAGAAAGAATTCGGTAAAACACCCAATATTTGTAATATCCAGTTGCCTTAACACCATTCTAAAAATAACGTCAGTAAATACTATCTTTTCCTTTCAAAATTTCCCTCGATTTCTTTGAATGTTGAAATAGGGGATTGAAAGCGTAAAATCGTATTGACGACGGGTGAGGGGAATTTTAAAGGGAGAGTATATAGCTTAACCTTACTATCATAATTCCCTTCCTTTTAAGTAGACGAACGAAAAATATCACCTTCACCACAATTCTCACCCTTTCACTTTCCCTTCAATGACGAACGAAAAATTTTATACTGCCAAAGGCTCTACTATTGACACTACTACTACTACTACTACTACGAGAATGACAACAGGGCAGGTCAAATAAGAGCCTCATCGTAGATGTACATCATACGATGTGGATAAAAAGGTGTTAAACTGCACCTCTGTTGCACCATTTTATTCTTATCTTTGAGACTTATTGCTCAAATAACTTATTAAACCCTTTCAGGGGTGTAAATGAACACCCGTAATGGTGTCAATTTTGGACCCATATCAACTACTTTAAAAGGTGTTAAAGCACACTCCATTTTTTTAGAGTGTGTAGTTACTTAGTTTAAAGGGTGCAATATCAGACCGATTTGACTTAATTCACAATTTTGATTTCATGTTTGTTTTAGGTGCCAATGTTTGGAGACCCGAGGATGCCCATTTCCGCACCATTTTCAAGAATCATAGCCCAATTCCTCATGCTCACGTTTAAAGTCCCTATATTGTTTCACCTTTTTATAATCCTACATATCCCGCACGAGTGTCCTTTCTGCTGGGGCAGCTTGTTATGATCCATTTCCGCTCAGTTTTTACATTGAAATTTTAGTTCGCCATCTTTTACCATAACCCATTTCCCCAAAATTTGCAAATAAAACATTTTTATTTTCTTGTTGATTAGGTTAGGTTATGTTCGGTTCGGTTGGGATTAGGTTCTGTTAGGGCTAGGTAAGGTTTGGTTCGATTAGGTTTTGTTTAGGTTCGGTTATGCTACAATGTAGCCATGCTATTAAACTCGTTATTTGACCATTGCAACATCACTATCGATATAATTTAGGATGCCGTTCGGTTAGGGTTCAGTTAGGTTTGGTTGGGTTAGGTTAGATACGGTTCGGTCAAGTTTTGGTTTGGTTAGGTTAGGTTTTGGTTTGGTTATGTTAGGTTATGCTACAATAGAGGCATGCTATTAAACTAGTGATTTGACTATTGCAATATCACTATCGATATAGAAAAGTGTATTGATAGACGTAAGCATTAAACCAAGTGTGTTTTTGTTTAAAAATAGAAGTATAAGGGTGCATTTTTTAATTCCGTAAAATCTGCATTACAAACAAATCTATCGTTAAATAGCATTGAAAATTTTATAATCATTAAACCTCACAATTTGGCTATTTTCGGTCCAATGCGCCAGCAGCATAAAATTAAGGTTTTTAAAATTTTTTGCAAACTGTGCGGAAATGGGTTATGAAAAACTGTGCGTAAACGGGCTATAAGTTTTTAAGATGTGAAAAATAAAACTGTGCGGAAATGGGCGACCACATTGGAAGCCCATATATCCGTTTAGCTAAGTTCCTACTTGACCGAAACACTGCGTAAGTACCACCGAGGTAAGCCAATTTCTTCAGAACGCACCTGAACCTGCGTTCAATTTTTTATTTGATATAAAATGTTTTTGGACTTTACACCATAGAATAATAATTTAATTTAATTATTGTAATCTAATTGGCGAGCGATTCAATTTCAACTCCTACTGAAGCCCAAAATAAAATTAAAATAGACAAATTCGTTTAATATAAACAGAGAAACCAACACACAGGGTCCCTCTCGCCAAAAGCAACTCCAGACGGAGCCCGAGCTCACTACACACTGGAAACTAACCAACTCGCAATGCCTCTGGCGGAGCTTCTTGGCGAGAGGGATGACACCCCAATGGCGGCCTCGCCCCTATTTATTGGTTTATCTGTTTGTAATAAAACGAAATTGTCTATTACTTAAAATTCTTCCAAAAAACGCCGTTCTTCGGAATTCACTAGGTCTACTCCCCCCAGCCCTCTTGCTGTTTCTGTGATTTTAAATGGGCCTAACCCTAAATGAAGTAGCAAGCGTGATGGAGTTTCATAATTTGGGAATAAAAACCAGATTGAAGTAAAAAAAATTGGCAGCGGAAGAAAATGGAAAATTGTTCATAAAAATATGCCTTGGTAGTTTTCCTAGTTACAACCCAATTGTTAAAAAACAAGCAGTACTTACATTTCCGATCGAATAATTTATAGTGCATAAGCTCTGGTTCATGACTGCCTATCTCTATTTTATGAAACAGAATTTCTTCCAGAAATATCTTCAATCTCAAACAGTTCGTTTTTAATTACTGGAGTAAACTGAATCGATTGAATCATTACACACTTTTTACCTCTCCGTGTGACGTAGTCCAGGAGAGGTTCTGTAACGGCCGTATCTGTGTGTCTGTCTGTGTGTGTGTGTCCGTCTGTCCGTTGTTACACCCACGAGACCGCGTTCGCAGTTTGCGTATCGGAGCAAACGTGTTCGCCATTTCCGAACTGCTTTCACAGTCACGGAAATGGCTCCTCCACTTGAGTTCTCACACCACCATATTCTGGTCTTTGTCCATCCCACACGAACACCAGTCTGTACTTACTGGCTATCACCCCACCATCTTCTGGTCTTGTCCATTCCACTTGGACACCAGTCTGTACATACTGGCTTCTAATCACCACCATCTTCTGGTCTTTGTCCATCCCACTTGGACACCAGTCTGTACATACTGGCTCCTAAACACCACCATCCACTGGTCTTCCGTCTACTCCACATAGACACCAATCTGTATCATTGGCTTCTAACACCACCATCCACTGGTCTTCCGTCTATTCCACATAGACACCAATCTGTATCATTGGCTTCTACTCCATTATCATCGTTTGGTTTTAGGATATACGCGGCGATCAGCTAGGGTTACGAGAAACGTCTATACTCCCTATGGTGGGATCGCCACCAAAGGTTTTCGAAATTGCGCTTTTTCCTTACTATTATAATGGAAACTAATCGTATATATACCCCAAAATCTGAAGAAAGCGGGCAAGAGGGGTACCCTTCACTTTAAACGTCAATATTAGCAAAGTTTGAGATGATAATAGGTATAACTTTATTTTAAACGATTTAACTATTATTAATGTTAATTATTGAAGATTAAAATAATTAAAAATAATTATATTTATTTAAATATTAAAGATAAACCTCTCGTGCAAAGAGAGAGATTATCATTGCCTCCTATATCTACCAAGGCCCGTGCATGCGATATATATCCTTCATTGCCTCCTATATCTATCAAGGCCCGTGCATTGTGATATATTTCATTCATTGCCTCCTATATCTATCAAGGCCCGTGCATTGCGATATATTTTTCAAAACAACAACAAAAATGGGAAGCTTCTCTCAGAAACATAATAATTTCTTTTCTCTGTATATGAAATGAAAATATGGATAATATTGCGCTCCTTCTTTAATGGTATGAATCCTTGCCTGTCTATTAATATTTTACGTAGGAGTAATACGTTTTTAGCGAAGTCTAGAGAGGATAAACATAAGCGAGATTGTTTCGAAAAAAAATACTGCTTCCACTAATGGGTTTATACTCCTTGTTACTGTTGTATAGAGTAATCATGATAAAAGCTTAAAAAATACGAGAGGACAGACCTTTTTTATCCTCTTGTTTTATTCTTAATAAGAATATAAAACATTTATTTTTTGATGCTAAGATTGCTTTAAAAAAATCCAAACGGTTAGGCATTGGTAAAAAAGACAAATGATACTTTTCAAATCTAATTTGATAACGCCCACCTAGTTGAAAATTGCCCTTTTTTTATCCGCGGGAGCCATTCTTAATGAGAATTTCTATGCTAGTAGGTTGTCAATTAAACTACCGGTATATTATTGTTGTTGGAAATTGGATATTAAGTCAAATTAAGTGGTTGTAGAGAGCCAGCAGGTTTTTGCCACTTCTTTTTGTGAGTATTTGATTTTTGTATGTAAAATGGAGGAAGATAATGTTGAGAGTAAGGATGAAATGCGGAAGCGCAAAGCGCGGGAAAGGATGAGGGCAAAAAGGTCGAAGTTTTCATTGGATACTTAAGTTTATATAATCTTCTCGACACGGAGAGGTAATATTTTGGTTTTCCCAACTTGTTATTATTAAAATGTTTTTGATTTCCACGCTATGAATATTTAAAGAGCTTTGATTCGGGCAATGTTCCTTTCACACGCAATTTTTTCCCTATACTTGCACAGTAAAGGCTGTTGACGACTTATGAGCCGTATTGTGAACAAGATTAGAATTTGGCCACGCTCAATATTTTTACCTCGAATTAATTTTCGTACAAGAACCAAAAATGAAAAGCTGGCCTCATTAAGCAAAGAACTGAAATTTACGGCAAATAATATCTAACATTCCATCATCGATCTTAGCTAGCTTTCTGGTCTAAAACCGCAGTACTACCATTTCTCGACCATGGTCAATTAGAACTCTACGTCTTTACGAAAGCTTCAAAATCGAACTAGCACCAAAAGTATAAAACTATAAAAACAAAAATAACTGAGTCAGTAAGAATTGATTAACCGACGTGTGACTTACTTTGGCTAATTACATGTTAGATTCAACTAAATTGGAAAACCAAAATAAACCTCTCCGAGTGCGCTCAACTGTTTTTCTTTAAGAAATTAAATAGAGGTATTTGATATTAATTTTTTAATCGTCGGTAATTGACCATATTTCTAGTTAAGTCGTTTTAAGAAACGTTATTCCTAAAATCATTTTAAACATAGCTATTATTGACGTTTGAACTCTAGCGAAAGCCTCTTAAACAATTTTTGGAAATAAGTTGGCCAATTCCCGGCAAAGGATAAGAAAAGCCGCAATTGCGTTAACCTTTGTTGGAAGCCCCACCATTGGGAGGCTAGACGTTTCTAATAACCCTAGCCGATCGTCGCGTACATCATAATGAAATGAAATATGGGTTTATTGTACATGAAAAACGTTGTATACAACTCAGGAGAACATGCACAGTTCACAAAGAAAATCATAAAACATAAGTAACAATCACAAGAAGTTTATAAATATGTTACTACTACAAAAGTTATTCTTTGCAGGCATACAGAGGTAATTTAGCGTCAATAAATTGGTCAAAAATAAAAGAAATAAAATGTAAACTACAGAGTATCATGAGAATAACACAAGAGAATTAGTAACTCGAACTAATTTAAGAGTAATACATTAAATCATTGAATTAAATTGTTTTTTGTTTAGTATTGATTAATGTCATCTCATATATTTAAAACATTTAGTAACCATCTACATCCACAGTTAAGTTAATAATTATGAAAACACTTTTCAAAAATTACTTTTTACAGCCATACAGAAAAAGTTTTTATACATCAATTAATTTGTCGAAAAAAATGTCAAATTAATTAGTGAAATTATTGCATATACTTTGCATTCGGATAATTGGATTAATACTTTTACGGGGAATATAGAAGGTATGCACATTTCGTAGTCGTTTGGGAATTAAGATATTAATTGATTCTAATAGTTTTGGGAGTGTTATACGGTTATTTAATAATTTATAAACAAAGGTTATATCATTAAAATACAAGATGTCCTGAAGTTTTGGAAGATTTAGTATATTTAACAAGGAATCATAATTATAATTTGCTCGAGGTATTGGAGGCAATGCATGGCGACAGGAATACCGTGTGTTTGGGGTTTTTCATCCCTATCATTCCGATTTCGAGTTTTTTAAGTAAACACTTATTTGATGACTCCACCGGATCGAACTCTAGTTGAAGCCACAAAAAAGGATAAATAGACTCCGCCTCCTCCCATTGCCACAAGCCCGCGATGGTGCGGTGTTTAAGGCATGGTGCAAGAGGATAAAGACTCCGGCTCCTCCAAAGCGCGTGCGGTTGTTTAGGCATGGTGTTAGAAGATAAGAAAAACATTTCTCTAAAGACTTACGCTGTCTGCTGCGAGTTCTACTGTTAAGATAATATTTATTTCGCTAAGAACTGAAGGTATGGAGTCTAGTAAACAAATTTTCACCTAATTCTCGCCTTTTTAGCCCCTAGTTTTTCACTTTTTAATTATCTTACATATCCCGCACGAGTGTCCTTTCTGCTGGGGCAGCTTGTTAAATTCCATAAAAAATTTGGGTAGATCTATGTCACTCTCGTTTTCAAAATTAATAAGTTCGGGCCGAGCCGCGTTTGATTTTAGTTCTTTTTTTCGGGTCTTAGTAGATAGAAAGTGTTGCTTCTGGCTCACTGGCGTCAGACAGTGCCAGATGGCACCTGCAAATATGGCGTCAATGAATCAAACATGGCGCCCACATCATTTTTCTTCTTATGACGCCAGCGAATCAAACATTTTTCCCTCAATCATGTTGTGACGTTTGTGAAACGTACATGACGCGTCCCCCTATGGCGTCAGTGAATCAATCATGGCGTCAATGTTAGGCTTAAGCGACATATTCGGCAACGTGGTAAATAACCCTTGTCATACACGCGGTTTAAACGCCATGTCGACTATGAGAACGTGATTGGTCTAAAAAGAGCGCCATGTTTACTGTTAACACTAAATTTGAACTTATATGCGTATTTTTCTTAAATGAATCTAAAATATTACTCTTGTGTATAATTTATCATATAGTTAAGAGGAAGAAATTGAAGTAATGTTGTTTTACATATAAAGTGCATGTTTGTACCTATAAAACTGAAACTAGAACGGGCGCCAAGTAAGGTAAGATAATAGATCATATAAATATGGGAGACCAAAATATCTAGGTATATTGGCTCGAATTTCTTGAATATGACGCTGGAACAGTTATCTTAATTAGTATCCCTACACCTGCCTCAAATAGCGTATCATTAACGTAAGCCAAAACAGAGGCGTTGAATACACTGTGTTTGTCCTTAAATATATAATTTGAATACACTGTGTTTGCCCTAAAATATATAATAGGAATACACTATGTTAGGCTTAATATTTATAACGAAGTAGGCGGGAAATATGAACGGAAAAAAGAGTGTACGGTTTTCGGATACGACGGTGTACGTGATTCCTCAAGAGGACAGGGTGAACCATGAATTTCGTAACCTGCAATGGTTTAGAATGCAATTAAAGTGTAAATACGAATACATATTATCCCCGATATTGGAGTTGAAAATTGAACTTTTCGCTAGCCCCTGCCTTACACGTGACTCGGGGCTTTCTACGCCACGTTGACTTTCGACAACGTGGCGGGAGGGGGGGAAATTATATATGTTAGGCTTAAAGATTAAGCGTCATATCGTCTTTCGTCAACGTGTTTGAGGGTGCCAGGGTAAATACCCGGGTTCAGGACGTCATGGTAAATTTCCGTTACGTCGTTGATTGAGAAAATACACCCATCCTATCTTGGGTGATCGTCTCGCGATAAGACCCTATAAAAGACGCGGTAGTTCAAAAGATAAGTCATTTTACGACTCTTCAAGCTTTTCACCCCAGCTAACGATATCCGCGTGTCATCACTTAGAAATGGACTTTGTTAAATTGTAAGTATACTCCTAACAATATGGTTAACCCTTGCATGTCCATTTGTATCCAGACTTTTAATTAGAGTATTCGACTAATTTTTATTCCATCAGGGACGAATCAAAAGCGTTCTCCGAAACTGACAATACGCCGGACACGCCTTCCTGTCCTATCTGCTGTACTGAGGATGGTAGAACGAATTCACCCATTACTTTAGAAGCCGCCGTTAGACAAAACAACTTAAGACGAATTGAAAATTTTGGTGCTATGGGATGGGATAAAGATTACGGAAAATCCGAAAGGACTACAGGTCCCGAAACGGGGGATTTGCTAATAAACCCCTTACCGAATGAAGTCTATAATGTAGACGATGGTGAAGGTTATATATGGCAATACGATAACGGCCCTAATATAAATTTTGGTTTGAAACACTTAGCGATGTACAGATTACTAACTTCTACAGTACAATTACCCGCAGTTGCTAGACAGTTCCCATGTATCATAAATAAGAAGACCCATCTTTTCAAATTGAAAGAATTTGCGGGAGATACTATCCTCGCATTTCCCGTAAACCTCACACCATACAAAATGTACTGAACGCCAAACCCAAATATTTGCCATTTAGGGAGTTGTCATCCCCGCAATGAAGAGGAATGTAAATTTCGCACCTTTTATTACGGTGGATAGGAATTTCATTGTCCATTACAGTACTTAAGAGTTTTGAACTTAGCTCTTCACATGTGTGTGTTTATGGTATATAAAACTAACATAACCGTAAGGAAAAATTATAGTGATGAAAACGACCTAGCTACGCATTCACCGGTGGGGCGACATATATTCAAGGCCCTGCAGATTTGCAGGTTAGCCGAGTGTCTGTGTGATAACACTCACAATTTAATGTTTTACGAAGTGAATTATCACATGAGATCCAATGACGCGAATAATTATTTCGCGAATAAGTATTTCGCAGACTTTCTTTAAGTTCTACATTTTGTAGACGAAGGATAGTGTTAAATGCTAAACAACATTTGTAGAATCTCGAATAAAAAGAAAATGTTTGAATGATATAGGTTTCTAATTATTTTACGCAGGTTTAGTGTTAAATGCTAAACAACATTTGTAGAATCTCGAATAAAAAGAAAATGTTTGAATGATATAGGTTTCTAATTATTTTACGCAGGTTTAATATAATTAATATTTAAACCCATTTTTAAAACCTTATCTTTGGGTATTTATTTAACTTTCAGCATTAATTCACATATGAAACGATATACATATCATTAATAAGCCTATTTCAAATTTTAGGAGTTACTTATATTCAAATTTAATACTATTTAACGAAATGTATAGACATATTCCAAATTTTAGGAGTTATTTCAACTTAATATCCGAATTTAATACTTCTAAATATAAACTTTAGAAACTATTTCAACTTAAACCAATTTCCCTTTATTTTATATTTATATTTCGCATTTTCATGGATAGGTTATGTAAATGAACGTGAATGGAGAAACTCGGATGGTAAATAAACGGCCTATGGTAATAATTAGAAATCATGATAAGCGCTTGTATGAAACTCTAAAGGCTCGTTTACATGTGCGCGAGAAATGGAAAAAGTCGAAGCGTAAAGCTGAGAGATGAGGCGTATTGGGGTTTGAGTTCCCTAGGCGTACCGTTTACAAACAAGCGAGAACTTTTCAAGTCGCGCTTGTTGCTCATAGATGAAGCGGGTGTTCCGAATAAGCTCCGATCTGCCGCAGTAGAATCTTCAGCTCGTGTTTGCTTCTCGCAAAGAGTCACGTGATTTTCCAAGCCAATAATATCCAAGGACCGAATATCGTTTGATATTTTTGCGTTTGTTTATCTCGCGAAATAGGCCTAGGCACCACCATTGAGAATGTCTTTAAAAGAACAAGATAAATTTTTTGAAATAAGTGTCATCACATTGCCTCATCCTTTCAAGAACGACAATTAAATCAAAATTATTCTCAAGCTCAAGTAGGGAAAATATACGCACCTTGACAAATTATATCAAGTAACGTTCCAAAAGGCGAAAATAGCCTTCTTTGTTTCTATTTCTCCATATAGGA
Organism: Phalangium opilio; assembly: GCA_019434445.1. Lineage (NCBI taxonomy): Eukaryota > Metazoa > Arthropoda > Arachnida > Opiliones > Phalangiidae > Phalangium > Phalangium opilio. The sequence goes on along the minus strand of JAEQBA010003480.1, from coordinate 389,211 downwards.
TGTACCCACCAACGACGTTCCGTTCTAATTTTCTGTTGTTTTTTTGTTATAAATGTCGAATGTTTTTCAAAAGCAATAGTTTCTTTTTAAGCAGAAGTAAACTAACGACAGTCGACGCCATTTTAGTTGTTTACTTTCGACTGAAAGACAACTCTGCAATCTAGGCTCATGCTACCGCTCAGCTCGTATGTAAACGAAGGAGCGGGTGGAGCAGCGGAAACAAACGCTTTTGGCAGACGCGGTTTTTTAGGCGCGAGAAAAAGATTCGACTTTCAACTTCTACTCTCCGCTTTAAGCTTAATTCTCGCTCACATGTAAACGATACATAACGCTGAGTGTCGACATGGGATGATAGTTGAGGTTTCAATGTTTGTTTATGCTAGGAAACTTGTAAATAAACCAACTAGATTGAAACTTGGCGCGAATTTCGAAACACAGCGCGGTTTTCGACTTGCCGTCAACGGAAAACTCATATGATAGTTCGGACAAAGAGTATAAAAGCCTGGCACGTGTCTTTATAACTAGTTTAAAATGTTTATTTGTGATATTTGTAATGCGAAGTTCTCCAGGAATCGTGACGTCAATAGGCATAAACAGGTAAAACACGCGAAAGTTGGTTTCCCATGTTCGGTTTGCAACAAAGTTTTCTCCAGACGTGACATGTTAAAGGCCTTGGCGTGGGTAATTTAAATCTAGGGTACAAAACAAAACCAAACCTAACCAATTCTAAGCCTATCGCACTGCGAACAATCTATTTAAATTGGGATAAAGCCAATCAACTAATATATTTTTAGTAATTTAAGTGGGTGTTTCCGAAACGAAACATATGAGTAATAAAAACTTTGTAAGAACCTTTTGTCAATATAAGTTATAAGCTGGATATTTAGGCGGGGATCTCTCTTAAAAGTGTCGTTAAATGACTAAAAAGTGGTTGAAAGTGTCGTTAAATGACCCAAAAATGATAGAACATTATGTTGTGCCAAAACTTTGACGGGTAATTTGAAACGGTAAATGACTAAAAAGAGGTTAAAATGTCGTTAAATGACGCAAAGGTGGTTACAGTGTTGTTCAACGACTAAATCGTGCATGAATGTGTTGTTAAATGAATAAAAAATCGTTGAAAGGGTTGAGAAAAGATGGTTAAACGTGTTGATAAATGACTAAAATGTGGTTGAAAGTGACGTTAAATGAATACAATATAATAGAAAATGATGTTAAATGACTGAAAAGTGGTTGGAAATGTTGTTAATGGCAAAACACCAAAAATAGGTTTACGTTTCGTTAAAAGTCTAATAAACGTCCCGCTATTCGACTTAAATGTGTTTGATATTGTTATCATATTACTGAAATAAAACTGATATGAAGTTGAATGTCCAAAAAGCGCCCGAAAGTGTTGTTAATTTACTAAAATGTGTTTGAAAACGTTGTGAAACGAAAACATTCAATTGAAAGCAAACTAAAAAGTGGTCGAAAGTGTTGTTACTCGTGGTTCAAATCGTATTCAAAGGAACTAAAAAGCAGTTAAACGTTCATGAAATGACTAAAGTGCAACTGTAAGTATTGGCAAAACACCAAAAATAGGTTTAAGTTACGTTAAAAGTCTAATAAAAGCCCCGCTATTCAACTTAAATGTGTTTGATATTGTTATTATATTACTGAAATAAATCTGATAATGAAGTTGAATGTCTAAAAAGTGGCCGAAAGTGTTGTTAATTTACTAAAATGAGTTTGAAAACGCTGTGAAACGAAAACATTCAATTGAAAGTTCAAGGAAATTCCAGTCAGACTTGAGGCGGATTTTGCGTATATTTTTCTCTGTATAGATGCAGAGGTTTTAAAATGTATGATATTTGCTTAAAATTTGTAAAAGATAAGAGTTTGAACGATAAAATGATATCTGAATTTATGTATAAGAGATTTTTAGTAAAGTTTTTTTGATTGAATTTATGTGTTTTTCTTTAAATCGCGCGCGAACTTATTCCTACACGCGGGAAATTTAAACACGCGCACGCGGCTGGACCCCCGCGCTACCCCTCATTTAACCTAGAAAAATTTGCCTATGGAATAAGAGGGAGGAAATTTGCATTTAAAGAATTTTATTTTGAATGAGAAACCGTGTCACGGAGTAAAACTCATTCGAGAAAAAACAACTTAAAACTATACAATTATACTTAAATATTGAAAATATTTACATTCAATTATTGAAACTATACATTAAACTATGAAATTTTAAAGGGAAAGGGTTGGGCGTGGACCGTTTCGGCCACTTCGCACCAGGCGGGTATGGGAGGGAAATTGGGCGTGGACCGATTCGGCCACTTCGCACCAAAAGGGTATGGGAGGGAAATTGGGCGTGGACCGGTTCGGCCACTTCGCACCAAAAGGGTATGGGAGGGGATAGGGTTACAGAAAGTAATTATACATTTGAAATTTTATTCCTTAATTTCAAAATGTCCATGCGCGTATGTAGACACTCCATCGATGATGAATCTCTTATCATCGCAAGGGTTAAAAGCGAGTTTCTTCTGAGTGATGGAAAATAGTTCGTGTTTAACACTGACTATCCTCTTCATCTCCTCAGTGGTGAGTTTACGTTGAAGCAGGCATTCCTTGTATTGGGCGTGACGTATCTTCTTTTTGACTACGCGACGACAGATTCCCTTCGCCGTCTTCTTTTCACCTTTTGCCGACAAGAAGCTGTACATTTTCGGCCGCAAGCCGCAGAACACTTGAATCTGGACGCTGTTGAGTTCGTCCTTGAACTTTCCAAGGGCCTTCTTGTTTTCCTCGCTGAAGAGAGGATGTTCCTTGGGGTAGGCGGAAAAGTCAAACATCTCCTTCATCTGGGCAAAGTCCCGGGGCAAATCGTCGGTGAAAATCTGATAGGTCAGGCTGTCTGCAATTATACATAAAAACATTTAATTGGTTTTTTAAAATTGAAAGTAGAAAAAAGGATTTAAATCTAGTAAACGTTTCTAAAAAAAAAAACATACCTGTGTCGGTAAAAAGAAGTTTGAGGTCAGCGCCATATTTTGCCTTCATAGTGTTGTAATGGAAGTCGTACATGACCAACTTTGAGAGGTCCAAGATGGCGAAACCGGTGTAAATGGGTCGGTCCAACTTGAGGGATTGCTTCAGACGATGGATCCCAACCAGCTCGTTCTTAAAGATGGTGAACCTCTGGAATGTCGGCGAACTGGCCTTCTTGATTGCCATCTCCCGGGTCTGGACAAGATCAAAGTTGATCCGGTTGCGGAGGTTTTCCATCGTCTTCCCGAAAACACTGTTAATAGATAAAAATTTTGATTAATTTACGTGCCAAATAATAACTTAGCGTAGCGTAGATGCGTACCTATTGTTGGCCAACTTGAAAAAATCTTTCTCAAAGTCGTTCACTGCCTGCTTCCTTTTCTCCGTGTTGAACTCGATAAATGGTTTTAACCATGCACCCTGCTCGAATGTGAGTATTCGATGGATTTTCCCCAATTTCATCCCCTTAGCGATGTAAAACTTGAGGTTCCGGTAATGGAGAACATATTTCTCCCTATCGTAGAGCGAGGGGACTAACTTTGGGAGGCTATCCTGTACGTTAATTTTCAGTTTGTTCAACTGTTCAATCGAATACGGTGAAAGCTCATCCGCGTTAATAACTCTACGTTCGGGTGCTAAGGGTAGATAGTTATGTTCTTCGTGCAAACTTTCCGGGTACTCAAGATGCACCTCCAGGATAAAACCCTGGGGATCATCGTCTGGGTGATTCAAGATAACTTCACGAGTGAAATCTTGACATGGTTGAATCCATCGAAATCCTCTCATCGGCAGGTAATGACACATTACGGTGCCGTAAAGGTTATTACAGTCTAGGTAGGTAATGTAAGAGCTACGTTCTGCCGGGTTGAATGTTTCGGGAGATCCTTATTATTGGCTATGGCTAGTCTATGCGTAATTAAAGAAACACTTCCTCTTATACCCTTCTCAATAAAGAGATGCATATCGGGATCCTGGAGTAGTTCCAATTTCACTTGGGTCATGTGAAGTGCGCTTTGCCAAGCGAAACCAGGAACTGTATATGCGTGTGCACAATCTAACTTGTAATATTCTAGACACATAGCCCTGAAACTTTCAAAAACATCCGCTAGGAGCAGAACGTCGGTCTTAACGTATAAATCATGGTACTCACCTAATGTGATATAATGGACTCACAGATATGTTAAGACTCGTTACTTTATTAACTTCATTCCCCAAGATCCAAACGACATCTGATTATATTTACATTGCTAGACTAAAGGAAAGCTGCCCTTTGTCCCCGCGTGATCTTATCTTATCTATCAACTTGTTATGTCTATTATTATGTCTATTATATATCTATTATATAACATCCTTCCCTTTCGAAATATTGAGCAGAACGAAGTTCGATATTACATATTGTCAAAGATGAATTAAAACTTTTACAACATTATTAAAATTTCTTATCTACATTTAAAATTAAACATTGTCTGTTAAAATCATGATTGTCTGATTCTTAATTGTCCTTCCGGTCTTTGGTTCTTTCTACATCCGGATAGCGAGCAGGGGGGTTAATGATATTCCTGGATCTGGTCGATGTTCTTGGAAATGGTACTGGTCTCGATCTTAGAATTGGTGATGGTGCGATGTTTTGGGAGTTCGGGCGTGGTGGCGATCTATTTCCTTCTTGCGTCTGGAGTTGGTTTTGCCCTCTGCCTATCGTCGCTAATCCTGGTGTCTGCTCTTGGAGATGATCTTGGTTTGCCGCTGGGTCAGGAGTTCGCTGCCGTTTTGTTATGGCTTGATGCTGGTGTTCTACCATTGTCTCTGTGCTTGATTGTGGTTGGTATGCATGAAGCGCGGTAGATTTTGATGCTGCAGGTGAACAATGCCGCATTGGTACGTGCTCCGGGCGTAGATGTTGCCGCGTGCGTCGAAAGATCTGGTTCTCTTCTGTCTGAATTATATAGGACTGAGGTTCCGGGGCTGCCGATATTATTGTGGCTTTACCCCACTGTCTAGGTCGGATATAATGGTACACTTTGGTGCCTGGAGTTAGGTGTAATGGAACTAGTTTTCTTGCCATACGTTGGTTTATGATCATCGTGTTTTGTCTGTCTTGTAAGGTCTCCTGAATGTGCTTAGTTGGGAAATGTGGTCGTAAGGTTGCAGTTGAAGTGGTGAGTGGTGTTCGGATTCTTCTCCCCATAAGCATCTCAGCCGGTGACGGCAATTGTCTAATTGGTGTCGCTCGGTATTCCATTATCGTGTGTTGAGGGTCTTTTCCTTCTTGAATGGCTTTAATTAGCATATTTTTAATGGTTTGTATGGTTCTTTCGACCATGCCGTTTGATTGTGGGTAATGGGGGCTGGATGTGGTATGCTTTACACCCCATTGTTCGAGAAAATGTCGGAAATTACAGGAGTTGTATGGCGGACCGTTATCTGATATCAATACTTGTGGCGCTCCATGGCGGGCAAAGTGAGGATTGAGGAAGTTAATTACGGCGTCGGCGTTTGTGGATTTTAGTTCTTGTAGTTCGACGAACTTTGAGAAATAGTCTACCAAAATTATCATCTTTTTGTCCTCTATTTGAAAAAGATCGGTCGCTAACACTTCCCAAGGTCGTCGTGGAATCTGATGTGGATGCAACGGTAATGGTACGTTTGCGCGTTCCCGTTTTTGGCACGTTTCACAGCGTTTTATGTAGTCTGTTATTTCTTGGGTCATCTGAGGCCAAAAAACGTGCAGGCGAGCTTTAGCAAGGCAGGCTGTAATGCCTTGGTGCGCCGCGTGGATCTCTTGTAATACGCTGGCGCGCAGACTAGTCGGGATATATAGTCGCTCTCCTCGATATATCAGTCCTTCGCTTTCGTGCATTTCCTCTTGTATTCCCCAAAATGGTTTTAATGATTCATGCAACTTATTGATCGCTGTCGGCCATCCTTGTCGTATGTATAACATTAACGTTTGTGCTATGGTGTCTGTCGCAATCGCATTTCGATGTTTAGATATCTTGTTCTCAGGTAGGGCGGTTTGCGTTGCGTGGACCATGACGCATGGCCCTTCTAAGTATGGCGTGTTGATATCCCTCTCCTGGCGTGGGGCCCGGGACAAGGTGTCTGCGACATACAATTGGGCTCCAGGTACGTAAACAACCTTTAAGTTGTACCGTGACAGCTTGAGAACGAGACGTTGGAGGCGCGGAGATAACATGTGAAGCGGTTTTTGTACCACGGCGACCAATGGACGATGATCGGTTTCTATTGTAAATTTGGTTCCCACGATGTAGTAATGAAATCGTTCGCACGCGTACAAGATGCCAAGAAGTTCTCTTTCAATTGGGGCATAATTTTGCTGCGTTGTTGTAAAGGAAGTTGAGGCGTATTCTACTGGTCTGTTTTCTTGCATAAGGACGGCGCCGACTCCAATTTTGCTGCTGTCTACTGATATCGTCGAGGGAGTTTTTGGATTAAAGAAGGCTAGAACAGGCGCGGTGGTGATTAATTGTTTCAGGCTATGAAAGGTATCATCAGCATTTGCATCCCACGAGAAGGAGACTCCCTTCTTTAGCAGGGCGCGCAATGGTGCTGCCTCGGTTGAGTGTTGGGGAACAAACTTAGCGAGGAAGTTTACCATCCCCAGGAAACGTTGCAGCGCTGTTCTTTCCGTTGGCGGTGGAATTGCCTGAATTGCCTGGATTTTTGACGGTGCTATACCAAGGCCAATTGGTGTGATGGTGAGGCCTAGGTAAGTAATCTTCTGGACAGCAAGTTGCATTTTAGTCGAGCTGAACGTGAGTCCGTTTTGTCGTGCCCGTTCTAGGACTGTGACCAAGGTCCGGTTGTGTGCGCTTGTTTTCGTCGCTATCAGGAAATCATCAGTTGAAATATGCGTCGTCGGAAATTGTGACGGAGGGTAAATTGAATGCATGATTCGTTGGAAAATTGATGATGATGTACATATGCCCAAGGCTAATCGTACGAAACGAAATCGACCAAAGGGGGTAGCAAATGTACAGAGAAATGAACTTTCCTCGTCAAGTTCAACTTGCCAGAAAGCGCTTTGCGCATCCAACACCGTGAATATTTCCGCACCATGTAGGTTAGAGAAAATTTCCTGTGCTGTTGGTGTCGGGTACGGTTCCAACCTTATTGCGTCATTGAGTTTCCGTGGATCCAAGCATATACGGACAGGAATCGGCTTGTGTTCTTGGCGAACGACCACCATTGGATGGACCCAGTCCGTAGGTTCGGTAACCGGTACTATGATCCCAAGGGACTGCAGTCGCGATAATTCTTGGGCGACTTGGTCTTGTAGGGCACATGGTATTTGGCGTGGAGCGCTTATCGATGGTGTGGCGTTGGGTTTGAGATGGATTTTATATTTACCAGGGAGTTTCCCTATCCGATCGAAAATGTCCTGGTACATGTTTATAATCTCTCCTGGTGTCATTTCATCGATTTTATGTGGAGGCGGCATTGGTTCCGGTATGGTTACTTTTTCTTGCGGCGGACGGTTGAAAATGATGGACGATGTCGTGTTTCTGGTTGGCTCTCGCTGTATTGAGTCTGTTACTTTTCCTATCGGGTGTTGGTGCTGTAGAGTGGTGGTGGACCTTGCCGGCTGTGAGTTTTTGCGCGGTTTCATGTTCCGTTGAATGAGACCCAGTTCGACAGTTGCTCTTGCACCGAGGATGGGGACAGTCTTGTGGGGAGTGATGTAGAAACATTGGTCCGATCCGGTTACGAAGGACGCGCATCTGACGTAAATTACTCCGATGATGTCGACGAAATGACCCGAGTAGGTGCGTACGGTGTATGGCGGGATGTGGAGTTTCGGTTTTATTGGAAATTTATCATAAATGCCAGAGTGAATTATGTTTACTTGGGACCCGGTATCGAGTTTCATTTGGACTGGAAAATTTGCAAAGTATATAGTTTCGATCCATTCGTCTCTTTCTGCTGGCAGCGCTGTCATATCGTGGCAAAATAAGGTCAATTCGTTGCAATATCTCTGGGACAGGCTGGAATCATCTGTTTCGCCGAATTCGTCCTGTATGTAATCTTCCGCGCCGTAGGGTGTGTGATTTAGCTGTTGGTTTCTGGACCAGTCAGGCTCATCATTGTATGCTGTTGTTTCGTGTACATTTTGCGCGCGACAATGAGAGGCCCAGTGTCCTGATCGTGAGCATTGGTAACACTGTGAGTTTGTCGCTGGGCAGCGGTCTTGACGGGGGTGGGGAGTCCCGCAGTTCTGGCATACATGCTGGTTTTGTCGGTACGTTGTACTTCGTTGCTGTCGGTGGTATGGATGTTGATTATGTGGCGTTGTGACCGGAAGTCGGTTGTTTGTCTCCGCACGTGGCGTATTGCGGCGCCTATTGTGTGGGCGGCCTTGATGCATGGCGTCCAATGCAGCCGGTGTTTGATCTTTTTCTGCTGAGAGGGTTATGGTTGTTGCGTGTTGCGCTGCGGCTTCGTTCGCTTGGCATTTTGCTATTGCGAGATCCAAAGTCAGGTGGCGTTCGGCCAATAATTCTTTTCGCAGGTCTTCTTTGCGGATGCCGCACACGATTTGCGTGCATACGAGAGATGAGGACAAGGCTCCAAATTCACACTGGCGGGCTTTCGTTTTGAGATCCGTGAGATATGCATCGAAAGGTTGATGTTGACCTTGCTTAGTGGTGAAAAAGGTGTACCGAGAGGCTATGAGATTCTTGTACGGTTCATAGTATGTGTCGAACGCGTCATAAATCCGCTCTAGTGTTAGCGCTGGTGGAGTCGGGATTGTCAGAGTGTCGTACACACGTCTTCCGGCCGGGCCGAGAATGTGCAGAAATATTGCGATTTGGACATCGGGATCTTCTGTGGCTAGTTTGGCGGCTAAGGCGTATATTTTAAAACTATTCTTGTATTCGGTCCAAGCTACGGAAGGGTTCACGGAACCGGGGTTGAAGGTATCCGGGCTTTTGAATGTGGTGGATGTCATTCTATCCGCACTTATAAACACGGCGCGACTGGAGTATGGGCGTTAGTAATACGAGGCGAGAAGACTAAATCGGCGCGTATAAGAACAAAGGTTCGCGTACTTCTGACACCATAATGTGATATAATGGACTCACAGATATGTTAAGACTCGTTACTTTATTAACTTCATTCCCCAAGATCCAAACGACATCTGATTATATTTACATTGCTAGACTAAAGGAAAGCTGCCCTTTGTCCCCGCGTGATCTTATCTTATCTATCAACTTGTTATGTCTATTATTATGTCTATTATATATCTATTATATAACATCACCGAGGTTAGTGAGTTGGAATTTTTCCCAAACCTTTTGAGCTTGAGAATAATCTTCCTCACTAACCTCTTCGTCCGTTGCCTACGGGATGAGAATTAAGGCATGTTCAAGCTTGGCTGAAGGTGGGGGACTTTAACCTATCGGGAAGAATCGTTCTTTGATATATGTCCTCGCGTGCTGGCGCTCTTTGCTATCCTTCTTTAAAGGGGTCATTCATAAATTTAAATTTGCTTTGGTTCATTGAGGTTTTAAGAATTATATTATTGTTCTTAGATTTTATCTTGCAGAACTATATTGCAGACACGTAGATGTATTCTGATTTAAATAACACGAAATTTTAATATAATAATTTTACTAGTGAATCGACAATCGTATACAGCGCGAGAACAAAAGCCGAATAGCTTTCTAGGAAACGAACGCCAACCGAAATTTCTTTTTATAAAACGGTTTTGCCAGAGAGGTTTAAAATTCTATTCGTCACTTTATAGTTAACACAGATATGTTGGGGAAAGCAGTCAAAACGGGAAAGAAGAGGATAGGAAAGAAATCCACCCCTTCAGCTTTGGGCGTGTTGCTTCAAGTCAGTCTGCCTGTAGCGCGTCGGCTCGGCGGGAAAAAAAATTCAAATCGTAGCGTCGCGTCACCGAAGGGATAGCTAAGAGCGCGCCTAGCGGATATTAAAGGCGAACTAAAATGTCAGAAATACAGTCTGAAAACCCTACGGAGAACTTGTTATTATTAACTTAGTAAATCATAACGCAAGGGTTAAAGTACGAGTGAGAAAATGTTCACTCTTTTGTTTAATGAAATTTTCTGAACACTGAGGAATGCTCTTTTTACAAACAGTACAAAATATCGTATATCGTACATAGATGTCGCTACATGTTAGAATTCTACAGATCAATACAGTCCGGGAATTTTAAATCACTCCTAACACCCCTCCTGGATCCCTGATCCCCATTGATTTCAAATGTAGCTTCAATCTTGGGCTGGGAATGATCTTAGTCAATTGATCTGCTATGTTGTCTTCCGTTCTCACGTATGTTAGTTTGAGTTTCTCATCTTCTAGAAGCTCTCGTATATAAAACGTTTTCAACTCAATATGTTTGGATCTGTCAGATGTTGTGAGATTTTCAGCTACCTTCATCGCTCCCTGATTGTCTATTTTTACATTCGTCGTTCTTTCGATAAAATCCCTCATTCCAATTTCTTCAATGAATTGTCGCATCCAGATACACTCTTTAGCGGTTTCACTAAGTGCAATAAATTCTGATTCAACGGTGCTGAGTGCTGTGCAACGTTGATTTCTGCTAGTCCAGCTTATAGCTGCCCCTCCTAAGAGTAGTACGTTTCCACTGAATGATTTGCGATCCACTACATCTGATCCCCAGTCAGCGTCGCTAAACACTTCTAGAGGCTTTCCAGTTTTCTTAAATTCCAGCGCTAAGGTCTTGGTGGAATTCAAATAACGTAGCATATGTTGCAGTCCAGAATAATGTTCCTTTGACGGTTTCTTGCAAAAGTGGCTCATGTAAGTGGCGGCAAAAGCCAAGTCTGGTCTGGTGTGTGTCACTAAATATAAGAGACCGCCAATTGCTTTTCGGTACATAATACTGTGTGTTTCATCTAGTTCTTCTCCCTCTTCGCAATTCTTATATTTTGTGCCTAAGCAAAGTGGTGTTGTCACGCTTTTGGCGTTGTCCATACCCATCTCTTTTACTAATTCACTACTATAAAGTGATTGATCCAACAGTATTGAATCTTTGGTTCTTCTTACGCACATTGATAGAATATGTGTAATTTCTCCCAAGTCTCTCACTTCAAAATGCTCTCGCGCCTTATTCTTTATTCTCTCGATTGCTTTTGATGTACCAAATAATACTAAATCATCAACGTATGTTGTAACGATTAGTTCTCGGCTATCACAATAATATACGCATGGATCCGCGAGTGAACGCTCGAGTCCTTGTGCCCTGAGGAACTTGTCAAGATGTCGATTCCATAATCTACCCGACTGTCGCAGTCCATAAATGCTCTTGTTCAGTTGCCATACGTAGTCTACTTTGTCGAAGTCTTTGTTCCGCAATTCTTCGCTTACTTCCGCAAAATACTCGGGTAATTCCATGTAAGTTTCTTCGTCAATGTCTGCATTTAAGTATGCTGCTGTGATATCCAAGTGTTGAATATGCCAGTTCTTCTCAACGGCTATTCCAAATAATACTCTGGTTGACTTATTTTGAACTACAGGCGCGTATGTTTTGTCAGCTTCTGGTCCTGGTCTTTGTGTATTACCCAACGCTACCAGTCTAGCTTTGTGTCTTACTGGATTTCCTTCTTCGTCGTGTTTGGTTTTGAAAATCCACTTTCCTCTAATCACTTTCTTGTATTTCGGTCTGGGTACTAGTGCAAACGTGTCGTTTCGTATCATGTTGTCTATTTCTTCTTTCATGGCTTTCTTCCACTCCTTTCTCATTTTGCAGTTCAATGCTTCATTAGCAGTCTGCGGATCTACTGTTTTTTTGTCCTGTATGAAAACGTGGTTACATTTTGGATCTTCTTCTATTTCACCCGTATACTCCTTCATCCAAATAGGTGGTTTTATTTGCCGTCCCGCTCTCGTTCTAATCTGCGAACCAGCACTGGCGTCTTCATTTCGTTCCAAATGACGTTCCTCTTCGTCTTCATGTCTCTCTTCTTCATGTACAGCTTGTTGTTCTTCTTCGTTGACTGCGCTACTGCTTTCATTAGTGACACTTTCATTTCTTTCGTTTCTATCCTCCATGACATCATATTCTATAGTATCTTCTGTACTTTCGTTCGATGTGACATCGTTGACCGAATCTGCGACTCTCTTGTCTGGTGTCCCGTTGTTACGTTGGGTTTCAATGTTCATTGCTTGCCACATAGTTTCTTCAAGTGATGTACTGCTTTGTGCGGCTGTTTCATATTTTTCCGTTAATGGAAAGATATTTTCCTCAAATGTAACATCTCTACTTATGAATACTTCATCTGTGGATGGGTTCCATAATCGGTATGCCTTTGCTTGTGTGTCATACCCAATAAAAACACATGCGAGTCCTTTAGGCGAGAACTTGCCACTTCTTCTTTTATTGTTAGCCCAAGCCCGGCATCCGAATACTTTCAAGTGAGACAAATCTAAGCTTTTCTTTTTCCATGTTTCCCACGGTGTTTTTCCGTCATTTGCTTTCGTAGGGCATCTATTCCGTACATAAGCGGCGGTGTTTACTGCGTCAGCCCAGAAGTAAGTAGGCATTTTTGATTCTAACAACATGCAACGAGCGGTATCCAAAAGTGTTTGGTTGGCGCGCTCGGCAACGCCATTTTGTTGTGGCGTTCCTGGAATCGTGAACTGTCTTTCTATGCCATGCTGCTCCAATAGTTCTTTAAATGAACGGCTTGTGTACTCCCCTCCGTTGTCACTTCGGATTGCTTTGATACTTGTTCCAATATGGTTTTCCACTCTTTTGCGATAAAGCTCAAACTTTTCTTCTACTTTGCTTTTTCTCTGCATCATGTATACCCCTGTATACCTTGAATAGTCATCTATGAAGGTAACAAAGTATCGACTTCCTCCTTTCGACGTAGGGTCGATTGGTCCTACCACATCCGAATGTATGAGACTCAACGGTTCTTTAGCTATTGTGAAAGTTTTGGAAGGGAACGGTTTCGTCTTCAGTTTGCCCATCATACAAGTTTCACAATTGTTACTAATTATGTCTTCTTCAATGGTTATCTTTGAACCATCTGGTCGAGGCATTTGCTTTACAGCAGCGATATGTAGGTGCCCCAATCTTTGATGCCATAGTTCTTCAGTTTTCGACATACCGTTGTTTGCCTTCAACACTACTGTTTCTTTTTCAGTGTCTGACGCGTTCGTCCTTACTGTCTTTTCTTCATGGAAATAGTACAGTTTGCCCTGCTTCAAACCTTTTGCTACTAGGTTTCCATTTTTCCGTATTTCCGCCTTTTCTTGGAGAAATGTTATTTCCAGATTCTTGTCTGTCATCCGCGAAGTCGATAGTAAATTTCCTTCCAGCGTTGGCACGTAGAGAGAATCCATAAGCGTGAAAGTCCATCCTCCACATTCTTCACTAAATTGGATTTGTACATTTCCTCTACCCTCGGCCAGCAAAAATCCACCTCCTGCTATTCCGACTTTAGTTTGAGTAGGTTCAAAAGTAATGAATTTGCCTTTATCGGACGTCATATGTTCGGTAGCTCCGCTGTCCATGACCCAAATTCCGTTTGAAATTTTGTGTGACTGTCTGGCAGCTAGTAGAGCAGTTTGCCTTATACATGACTGTCTTTCTTCTTGATTAGTCATTGCAATTGCTGCCATATGATTATGACTTGTTTCCAGCGTAGGCCTCTTCTCATTTCCACTTTCACCTGGACAGTCCCTTGCTATGTGTCCAAAATTCAAGCACAGGTAGCATCTTTGGTTAGCATTACTTCTTTCATCTCCGTTTCTGTCTCTGAACGATTCAGTTTCTTTCCTTGTGGCAGTGCTACGCCCAGCATTGGTTCGATCGCCAGATACAGTTTTTCGCCAAGTGGCGTTAGATCGATCTCTTCCCCTTCCTCTACCTCTCGGGTTTCCAGTTTGAACTGTAAGAGCTTTGATGTTATCTTCCAGAGAATGGTTGTCTGTTGGCGAGAATCCTATTCGTCTTTCTTCTTCGGTTAATTTTCCTTTTATCTTCGTCATCGTTAAATCCACTTCCAAACGCAAGCTTCTCGACATGAATTCGTATTCTTTCGGCAATCCCAAAACAGTTAATCCAGCTAAAACTTTTTCTTCAAATTTGAAGCCAGCATGTTTTACTTTATGATACAACGCATTCCGTCTTGTTAGGTAAGCGCTTATCGATTCGGCAGTTTTCTTCTCTGTGATGATAAACTCTTTCAAAAGTAATAATCCATGCCACGTGTCGTATTGAGTGTGGATGTCTTTTAATGTTCGCCAAATTTCGCTCGCAAATTCGCAATCCGATACATCATCCAAACTTTCGTTATTGACGATCATATAAATAATTGATCTTGCCTTGTGATCCTTAACTTTCATATCCGCTGACAGCGTTTCTTCTTCTTCGTAGCCTGGATCCACCGCATCCCAACAGCCTTTAAGTTCCAATAATCCTTGGGCTCTCATCGACCAGTATCGATAATTGTCACTGTTGAGTTTTTCAATTTTATATTCTTCACCCATTTTAATTTACAGAGTTCTTCTTCGTCACGTTCGACAACACTTCTTAACGTCGCAAAATTGCCTGTCATCTATGTTAACCCTTGGTTGATTTACTCACTGCGTTGTTTATTTCTTCTTTTCTTGCGTTATCTTCTGCTTTACACGCTTTTACCAAATAAACTTGATCCTTCTGACTATTACGCGCAGTGCAATCGATACAGGACCCATAACCTGTTATTATTAACTTAGTAAATCATAACGCAAGGGTTAAAGTACGAGTGAGAAAATGTTCACTCTTTTGTTTAATGAAATTTACTGAACACTGAGGAATGCTCTTTTTACAAACAGTACAAAATATCGTATATAGTACATAGATGTCGCTACATGTTAGGCTTCTACAGATCAATACAGCCCGGGAATTTTAAATCACTCCTAACAGAACTGGCCTTAATTCTCATCCCGTAGGCAACGCTTCGTCAGTTAAGGAATTGAAAAAGGCATCCTTGGGTGGCAACTCGGTCTCGTCGAATTTCGTCTCGCAGACGAAGTAGTCATAGGGGTAAACCTGTTTCCTCAGCAGATGCGGTACTTCGTCCGCGCTGAAGGCAGAGTTTAAACACTTGAACTTATCGGCTCCTCCTCGAGCCAAATTCGATACGAGTGTCTCTAGCGATGCCGGCATGAACCTAATTGATTCTAAGAATCGTAAATTACCCAGAGATAACGAAATGTACGTTTCGGAATTCGTGGGGATACACGTAATCTTGTGATCTTTGACCAATCCAATTTTGTCCATAATAAGATGAGCATCGTAACGAGATAAGTTATGCATGAAGACCGGAACGAAATTCCGGGTCTTCAGTTTCAGGTTGCACGAATTATGAGCAGCTCCCCTGTAGGTTCCGTTAGTGTGGTCGTGGTCACGAACTTTACAGTCATTTACAGTGAAAGGCCTGTTACATAAGTAACAGGATTGGGCCGAGGCGAATTGCGCCTTTTCTAAGTTTGATAGATTCATGGGAGCGTTATCTTTAATCTTACGCTGTATAATTGCGTCTTCACGCAAAAGGTTTTCTAAAAACTTTTCCGTGGCATCTATTCCTCGATAAGTAACTGGTTTTGAGACTGTACCATCGTGACTAACGATGACATAACTAAACCCACAGGAGATATGCTGCGAAGTTTTCGTGGTTGAAGAGAGGTCGACATCGGGATCGCATCGGTGTACTTTACGGAGAATAGACTCGAAATCGGCATAGATGACGTATTTAACCTGTGAAAATAGAAATAAAACTATATTAGATAATATGTAAACAAAACGTTATCTCTCCCGCGAATGCATATTATCGTCTGCTTTATTTATCTTGCTATGGGCGCCGTCTGACGTTATCCCTAGTAAACTATTTTGGCGCGTTATTCAAAATACCCTGATAAATAACAAAAGTTTTAGTTTACCTTCTGTTGCCATGCGACGTTTTTGAATTTCAGAATAGGCTCCTTTACTGGCATCTCGATCTTCTGGGGGCCGTGTATACTGCACTCCTTGATGTGTTCCCTGTAGTTCTTCTCCGAGTTTACGCCGGAGAATCGATGCAGGCAATAACGACAATAATGGTCCATGTTTGTGTGTGCGATGAATGCCTTCGCTAGAAGTCGACTCATGCTTCGGATTAAGCAGAAATGCTTCTTCTCACCCTCGGTTAATAGCAATAAATCTACTTGACGTGGATCCTCAACTCTGTTGGAACTCACGTAAAGGGGGAAGACCTCTATCTCGTATCCGAATACATTAATCGAAAGGTTATTCACCCGTTCGAAATTCTCCAATTTACCGGTATTTACTTCCACGGGGAACGTAATACCGGCCATGTCCAATTCATTACTATACTCTAGGTACTTAGTTACACGATTCGGGTTAACGTTTACAGGGTGCAAATGTGCCAAAATTGACGATAAGAAGCACTTATTGTCTGTATTTTGCACATTTAATAGGGCTTTTTTAGCTAGAAGATTTTTAGGGGTTTCAAAGTACGTACCCCCGTGAAGCGGGAGGTACACTATGATATTAATCTGCAGGAAGAGAATTTTATCTAAAACCCACCCGCTACCTTGCGCTTCGTACTCCTCCATTAAACGTTTCAGAGTCCTAATACTAAAGTCTATCTGTCCGGGGATAACGTCGGAGTTCAAAATAGTAAGGTTTTGGGTTCTGTGATAAATTAAATTTTCTACTTCCTCGTCAGTGTCGGCTAACTGACGGGTGTAGCGAGCCCTGACAGTTAAATACCACTTAATCCCTCTATATCTAGCCAGTTTATTGCGTAAGTAATTTTCAATCGCTACCCTATGTCTACCCACGTACAGCTCTACGTCTGTCTCAGTCGCTACAGGTGTGAAACGTGCACAAAAAATAGCCCTACCGTGTACTTCCAGTTCCTCTAGCTCGTCGTGAAGAGGAACTTCCGGTAACGCAACGATGGGTTCCTCCTCCTGCTCTTGACCACCACCACCCTCCTGCTGATCCATAAAGCGATGGATGTCGCGGTTCTCCTGGCTGGAAAGGGCTGGGAAGTCATCCTCTTGGTCCATGAACTCGTTCAGGGCACGATTTCCATCGTCGGACAGCTCATCAAGATTTTCGTAAACGGCGGCTGGAGGAGTTCCCAGTAGAGATCCATTGATGACAACTTCTTCTCGGTTCATGAACGCGTTCAGGGCACGATTCTCATCGTCGGACAGTTCATCTAGGGAAGGAATAGGGTTGGACGTGGACCGTTTCGGCCGCTTCGTCTCAGGAGTGGATGGGTCGGACGTGGACCATTTCGGCCTCTGCGTCTCAGGAGGGATAAAGGTGGAGGTTGAGGGACCCGAGAATGGGATAACAGGAGGAACAAAGGTAGAGGTTGATGGACCCAAGAATGGGACAAAGATAGAAGTTGATGGACCTGCATTGGACATGAGGGGGAGTGGAACCTTAGGGGTAGAGTGTCGGGTAGCCACGTGTAACGTTAAATCCGCAAGTCTGGTATAAACGGCCGGACATTGCGAGCATGGGTATTTAACATCCCCGTGTTTCTCCCTTTTATGTCTCAAAAGCTCCCTGTTCCCTTGGTAGGAACGCTCACAAATATTACACTTAAACATTCTCAATGGGAAATTATACTTACATTTTTCGGATCAGGGTCGGTACTTCAAGGAGGGATGTAGAATGTCTTATCTTTAAACCGTCCTTGTCTTTTATACTTTAATGTCACGTGACTTTCTGACCGTGTTAACATGGCGCTCTTTTTAGACCAACCATGTTCTTATAGTGAACATGGCGTTTAAACCACGTGTATGACAAGGGTTATTTACCACGTTGCCGAATATGACGCTTAAGCCTAACATTGACGCCATGATTGATTGACTGACGCCGTAGGACGACACGTCATGTACGTTTCACTGACGTCACAACAAGATTGGGGGGAAAATGTTTGATTCACTGGCGCCATAAGAGGAAAAATGATGTGGGCGTCCATATTTACAGGTGCCATCTGGCACTGTCTGACGCCAGTGAGCCAGAAGCAACACTTTCTATCTACTGGTCTTGTCGGGCGCATTTTCAAATGGTGTCATGTAGGGTCGAATTCATTTTCGAATTTAATAGGGTCGGGTCGGGTCGGGCTCATTTACAAATTTAACAGGGTCGGATCGGGTCGGGCTCATTTTCAAATTTAATAGGGTCGGGTAGGGCCAGGTTTTTATTTTATTTTTTTTTCGGGGAGGATCGGGCCGGGTTTTTATTTTAATTTTTTTTTCGGGTAGGGTCGGGTTAAGTTTCTATTTTTAAAGTTTGGACTAGGGCCGGGTCGGGTCGAAAAGAAAGTCGACCCGACTCGTCTCTAATTTCTTGGCATTTTTAAATGTTGTTATTCCCTCGATATTGTTGAAATTTTCGCAAGCAGACGATAAAATTGAAAGTTTTGGCGCCAAAAATTCTTTTCCTTGTTAACGCTTTAAGTTATCCCCGCTAGATAGCGCAAATGTCGTTGAATCGCATTTCAGAGTGATATTTAAAATTTGCGTTATGAGGTTTGCGTTACGAGCGTAACGCTGAAAAATCATAACGCGTGATATAAAAAATGTATCACTGTGCAGATGAATCGCACCCCAATATTACTTGATGGGGGTGTATTCTTCAGGGCCGGTAGGCCCTTGTAGATATGACTTGATACTCTTTTGTTACGTTAATTTTCGCTGGGCTCATCCGCTAGTTGTATGTTTCTTTCTAGAGCGAATCTCTCTACTTCTTCGCAATTAACAAAGGTAATCGCTGTAGTTAGGTAAGGCATCTCTATGGCTAAGAGATCAATGGCTTTTTCTTTTGACGGAGGAAGCCATTTTGAATTTTTGAGGGTAAAATATCGGGAAAACCACTTATAACGTTCGTGGTAAACCTATATCGCTAGCAAACGGATGGCGATACGATATCCCCGACATTTGGCGTTATGATAACGCGTGATATCGTACACCGACACGTGAATCGCATTTTTTTAAATTTAACGCAAAGTGATATCATAACGCAAGTTTGCTTGAGTTAAAGCGACATTATTGTTTTGCCAATTTTTTAGGAGAGTTTCAAGAAATTGTCCGTACTTTTTAAAACGCCTGGAGAGTACCGTTCAGCAAAGGTATGACGTCCTTATGACGACATATCTTACCGGTTAAAGGTTTCCAAAATCCGCTGTTTTGCTTGGTGAGCTCTACTGAACGCAGCTAGAATTGGTGATCTATCTTTACCTCTCCAAGTGACGATAACTTCACAGAGAAGAATTACACTGGACGTTTCTCTCTCTGGGTGTGTGGGGGTGTGTGTGTGTGTCTGTTGTTACACCCACGTGACCGCGTTCGCAGTTTCCAAATCGGAGCAAACGTGTTCGCCATTTCCGAACTGCTTTCACAGTCACGGAAATGGCTCCTCTACTTGAGTTCTCACACCACCATCTTCTGCTCTTTGTCTATCCCGCACGGACACCAGTCTGTACTTACTGGCTTCTAATCACCATCTTTTGGTCTTCGTCCATTCCACATGGACACCAGTCTGTACTTACTGGCTTCTAATCACCACCATCTTTTGGTCTTCGTCCATCCCACATGGACACCAGTCTGTACATACAGGCTTCTAAACACCACCATCTTCTGGTCTTTGTCCATCCCACTTGGACACCAGTCTGTACATACTGGCTTCTAAACACCACCATCTACTGGTCTTTCGTCTATTCCACATAGACACCAATCTGTCTCATTGGCTTCTAACTCCATCGTCATCGTTTGGTTTGGTTTGGTTTAAGACATTCGCGGCGATCAGCTTGGGTTACGAGAAACGTTTAGCCTTCCTAGGGTGGGTTGTCCACCAAAGGTTTTCGAAATTGCGGTTGTTTTTGCTTTTAACTGTAGTTCGACACCCTTATATACTACCTATTAGGCGAAGCAACCGGCGTATGCTTCATTTCAAACGCCAATATTAGTCAAGTCTCTCAAGAATGTTTAATTGTTCTTTATCAAAACGATGTAACGCTCAATAAGGCCAACAACTAACGAAGAAAATATTTAATATTAATTATATTTATTTTAATATTTAAGATAATCTTGTTTCTCAACTCAAAATTAATACGGAAAGAGTTAAAAAGCAGTCTATGTTTTTGTCTGTGTGTGTCCGTCCATTGTTACACTAGTGCGTCGCGTTAGCAGTTAGCCTTGTGTTGATGTGTTAAGAAATCATACAGAACCTTAATATTCCCTTTTTCCATAATATAAAGTGAATATGTTGTCACATTATTTTTATATGTTGTAACATTGTTATATTATAATCATCTTTTGGTTAAGTGTTCATATTATGGCCTCGAGCTTCTTGTTTGCTTTTTGATATCTATTGTCCAATTTTTCTAAGAGGAAATCATCATTCGAATAGGCCTGAAATTCAAGTTTTAAAGCGTTTGAAAATTCATCAAACCTATTGAATTGGCTTTGCGCGCTAAACCACTCGAAAGCTGCGCCAGTTAGCATGGAGGGAAGCCAATGTTGAATAAATACTATCTCAGGAATATTCCGGGAGATCAAAATTTGTCGCGCTTTCAAAAGAAATTCCTTCGTGTTGCTGTCACTAAAACTTCCAGAGAAAGATGGGAGGGAAATAGGAGGTGCCCATGATTGAGGGAGTGCGTTCGCACTAGCGATCGCAATGGAAGCTTGAGTATGAGCGGGGGTACTACTTTGTTGTTGCGACGGGATTGGTGTCGTACCAGTGCCGGTGCTGGCCGTAGTAGTCGGTCCAGCACTCTGCAATAACTGAAGTTGGGCAGTTAATGCTGCAACTTGATCCCGCAAATCATTAATAATTACATTTGGGTCTGGAGAGGTACTCATTGTTGCTTTTCTTACGTTTCGAAGGCGCGCCCTTTTATCTCTAGCACTAGACTGACTCTCCAAAAATGCCTTATAACAGTCTTTACAACTGTAAAATTTTCCTAACTGCGGTTGACAGTCAAAACAATGATAGTTTCCAAACCCACTCATAAACTCTTACAACAACACGCCAAAAATAGCATCCCAAAACATTAGAATTGACGGTAAAGGGATGTCTCAAAAATTACGAGAAAAACTGATCAGCACTCGTATCATGGCCAATTAGACGCAATTAAAAATTACATTTAGTTTCGTTACTTAAATATTATCTGGGATGCGATATAATCCCGGCTGGGCCCCCAAAATGCGACAATTTCTTTTTAGCGAGTTCTTAATTTCACTAAATCATGCATATATTAATCTAGGGGACTGAAATTGTCGACATTAAATTAAAAAGAAAACAAGTATCAACAAGTAACAGTAGTTTTAATTGTTCAAACATAATAAACAAATGATTTCAACTCTTTAAATTCAAATCATTAAAACATGGCAGCTGGTAAATAACCCCTTATTAATTAATTGAAACGTCATACGTGTTGTTTCCTATTCTCGTCCAATTTTCATTCTCTTGCTTTTCGGTATACGGTGGTGCGGCCGCGACTTTTCAAAGGACCGAGGCGCGGAGATCTTTTCGCCCACGACTTAAGAACCGTCCGATGCGCGGAGGTGTTTTACGCGACACTCGGACTCTCGGACACCTTATCCCTTTCAACCTTTTTCTACGACTGACGCGAAACAGTCTTTTTGCATTCTACTTCAAACAGGCATACGCCACGAGAAGCACGTAGGCCACTTTTTGGTATGTGGCTTTGGCAATGCTTGGCAATGCCAACGTGTGGCCAAACAAGTTCAGGGGTTTACCAGTAATGTCCCGTAAGATTGGGGTTTTTACTCAGCTTTAAAAGAATTTAAAAGAAATATTCAAACAAGAAGCTCGAGGCCATAATATGAACACTTAACCAAAAGATGATTATAATATAACAATGTTACAACATATAAAAATAATGTGACAATGTGGAAGTATTTTTCGTAATTACGATGCCTTTAGTAGTTTTGTAACTTGAAAGCTCTGTTTCATTTTGATATTCCAAGGACATTTTTTAATATTATTATTTGAAATGGCTGTTTATAAAGTACTTAAGCTATACTACATCTGTATATAGAATAATCCTTGCTTTAGTTATATCAAGAAGAGCGCTAAGGCTTACACTCTGTCGGTAAAATCAAGTATTATCCGTAATAGGCCTAGTGAACTAAAGAGTAAATAATTGAGGCCCAAGGTGTAGTAAACTATGGGTGTTGATTTTCGTCTCTGTATTGAAGAGACATTAACGGTTCAGAGTGAGCCGAAAGTTAAATACACGTTTAAATAATCATGTGTAGATATTATAATAGAAGAAAAGATCATGGTGGTAATTAGACCAGTGAAAGGGCTAATGGTAAACGGGTATTAGCTACGAAGTTTTCATTCTTTTTATGGTGCGCAAGACTTTCAGTGCGTCTAGCCACAAATCAGCTTTGGTGTTATTTAACCTTAACACGCATGTTGGAAAACTAAGAACGTCTTTGAGGTGAGACAAGATGATAGTGTTTACACCGCAAACCAGTTGTGAATGTAGCTATGAGTAAATCGGGTAAACAGCTGAAGCGTAGACAATTGGGCCTTTTCAAACATATAAAGGTTATATCTCTCCAAAATTTATACACTTCATTTCCTAAATGTTAAACTTTTTCGAAGCCATAGTGTAACGTTAATAATTAAATTTTGTTAAAAAGAAGAGAGGACTTATGGCAATAAAATATAAGTACTTTATTAGGTGTAAATTGCCTAATGAAAATACACTTGAGATGAGAGCTTTCGGCTCGAGAGCCTTCATCAGTCATACTAAAATCTAAAACGCGTGACACACACGAGGTAACCTCGGTTTTTTAAAAAATCATATCACGCCCTCTTTTGAACAAGATGCCTGTCGTCTATGACTCCCCAATATTTGGCTTCAGCACAGCCTTGATTTAAATTTAATATCCCTGATTTTTTAATAAATATACCTTCAATGAATTTTCTTTTTCGCCAATTTTTTTCCCGATATAAAACTTCTGGATATTTAAAATCCATTACGTGACCTTTCGACTCCCAAACATGAACCGCTATGCCGTTTTCTTTATCAAAATTTTTAATGCATTGCTTATGCCCTGAGAACCTATTTTTTAACGTTTGTTGTGTTTCACCAACATACGTTTCGCCGCATGTTTCACATTTTACTTGGTAAACAACGCAGCGATTATCCAATAGGTTAATATCTCTTTTAGGCCTATTTTTAACTAAGTGATTGTTTAAATTTTGTCCACCTATATTTAATAATTTAATGTTGAATTTATTTTTTAATAATCTACCTAATTTTTCACTAATTCCCCTAATATACGGAACCGCTAAGCATGGTTGAGAGTCTCTAGGTCTGTTGTAGTCGTTATTAACAATATTATTTTTAAAAATCGAATCAATTAAACCATTTGGGTAATTACTATTAATTAACTGATTTTTAACGATGGCTTTATCAGTCTCAGGTTCGTCGGAGATATTTTCTATGCGGTGTTTTAAGCTTTTTACTATACCTAACTTTACAATTTGGCTATGGCAGGAGTTATAATCTAGAAATTTTTTACAGTGAGTGGGTTTTTGAAAAAGAGTACATTTTAAACTATTGTCATTATTTAATCTTTTGGTCATTATGTCTAGAAAGGGTAGACTGCCATTATTTTCTAATTGGATAATCGCTGCGTTGTTTACCAAGTAAAATGTGAAACATGCGGCGAAACGTATGTTGGTGAAACACAACAAACGTTAAAAAATAGGTTCTCAGGGCATAAGCAATGCATTAAAAATTTTGATAAAGAAAACGGCATAGCGGTTCATGTTTGGGAGTCGAAAGGTCACGTAATGGATTTTAAATATCCAGAAGTTTTATATCGGGAAAAAAATTGGCGAAAAAGAAAATTCATTGAAGGTATATTTATTAAAAAATCAGGGATATTAAATTTAAATCAAGGCTGTGCTGAAGCCAAATATTGGGGAGTCATAGACGACAGGCATCTTGTTCAAAAGAGGGCGTGATATGATTTTTTAAAAAACCGAGGTTACCTCGTGTGTGTCACGCGTTTTAGATTTTAGTATGACTGATGAAGGCTCTCGAGCCGAAAGCTCTCATCTCAAGTGTATTTTCATTAGGCAATTTACACCTAATAAAGTACTTATATTTTATTGCCATAAGTCCTCTCTTCTTTTTAACAAAATTTAATTATTAACTTCATTTCCTGTTCTTTTCCCCATTGACTGATTTCCATGTGTTCAAGATTTATCCTTATTTGATGTAAAATGTCGTCTGCTTTACTGTATATTCGCATAGCTTGGAATATTGCTTCAATAATTCGTAAATTTTTACTTCGAAAAAAGAGAAATAATTCCATATCTAGGTAAATAAGTTTGTAGTAGTAGACCTCTTGACTCGGAGAGGTAATATTTTGGTTTTTCCAACTTGTATTTTTCTTAACGAATAGTTTTTTGTACTTTTCTTCTGCAGGTGTTAACTGGAAACCCAAAAAACCTTTGAGTAACGCCGTATATGTCTTATGTCTGTATGCTAGCGTAGTTATTGCGTTTGGCTTTTCTGGAATACTAATTGCACTATTCGCTTCGTCAAAAGAAATAGTTATTGATAGCTTAGATGATGTTGCAAAACTGCCTGAAATAAGGGCAACGGCTCCTAAAGACAGCATGTTCAAGACTATTTCGAAGTAAGTCAAGATTACATGGTGCTTATGAGTTGCTCAAAGGATCAAACAATGAAAAAGAGATTGCTTTTAGTCCTTCTAAAACAATACTATGATCAAGAATAATTAACACATAAGTTCATAAGACATGTTCCATAAGTTTGTCACTGGTTAATGAGAGTTGTCATGAAGTGACGTAGGTGAAACGTCATAGATTTTTGGAAGATAAGATTCTGGTGAGGCGCTGGCAATGGCTTAGCACAGATTTAATAGGAAGATGGACTGCAAAACCGATTGTCGTCGATTCTCGCGTCACTCTCGATCTAGCTCTCAGTAAGTCTCTAGCATTACGAAGCATAAAGTGTCATATACTTATGGAACATATTTTATAAACTTATGTTAACGAAATTATTGTGTTAACGCAAATATGCTTATGACACCGCTTCGTAGATTGTCTGTGCTGACATCTATTACCCATATTTTTTTTGGATAACTTCGGTTCATTTAATTCTGATCAGATTAATTTAAAATTCTTTCAGTTTTCACTTTTTGAAACAAACCTCAGAATTTGGAAAAACATGAAAAAGAAAGGCGGTTGTTTGTCAGTGCCCCAAATATTGGGCCAGAAAAATATGGACGACATCACACGAGGAAAAAGTGTTATCATTTTCGAAATAATACCCATCAAGTTTGCCATTTCTAAGATGTGCGATACGGATAAAATGTACCATATTTCGCAACCACTCTTTTGGATTCCCCTTTCCTTGGCGGTGAAAAAAAAATATGCCTCCGTCTGATCTTGAACGACTGAATCAGGCGTAAGTAGTCAATCACTCAGGAAAAATTAGATAAAGATAAGCAGGAAAGTTACATAGAGGGGAATTACGTTGCCCTTGTACCACCATCAGCGGCTTAAAAATCGCCTAATCATTCTCAGCGTTTTGGAAAATTGTTTTTTAGCACCTTTATGCTAAAATATAAAATAATTATCACACAAATCTAATGAGAAAACGTTTTCCAAAAAATGATGCAAAGGGGCAGAACTTGTTACGCCCCAATCAATTTGCAGGGAATTCTGGGAATATTTCTGCACACCTGCCTCCAAGCTCTATATACCAATTCCCACGTGGTTGGAATGCTAGGATAGTCTAGTAAAACGTTTATACCATTAAGTGGTGTCCTCCTTCCTAACACACGGCCTTGTTTGAGAAGTTATCGTCACTTGAAAACTAACAGGGAGTTGCAATTATGTGAGGTTTCTATCTTTGACAATTTTATTTCAACTATGATATGTTATGTTTTCTCCATGTTATCAATGAAAGTCTTAAATCAAATCAAAAGTTAGCAATCAATATTGTAAATTTCACTTCGTCCTCCAAAACCTTTTTTATCATCGATATGAGAGTCTGAACGCTTTCCTTACCAAATTCAGTTTTAAACACTTATGAAAATAATGGCTATGAAATTTTGGTCTATGTAATTTTTCACACATTTAAGAAAAACAAACATACGTAAAACTAAAATTAATGAGGTTTTACTGGGTATTGCCTCCAATTACCAATATCAGATTTCATATTTTACATTTTAGAATGAAAACATTAATAATTTTCAGTAGGATTTTGCGTTTTGTGGAAAGCAACCGAATTCAGATAATTTTGGACAAACTATTTCATCTTTGAAGAGAATGTATTTGGATCAAGAAACCTCCAACAGTTGGTCGTCTTGGACTCAAGGAAATATTAGGGTTAATGTATTTCTTGCTGATTGGATATTTAACATCAATTGTCGTATTTGCCATTGAACTAAAATTAAACCTGGGTAGGAAGTAATATTTCGTTGTATAAGAAAGCTGCGCCAAGGGTTATCATATTTAGACCATAGTTAACAAGCATAAAATGTACTTTGATGTGTGTAATCATTCTCATGGCAGTTGGCAAGCACCCCCTAAAAATAGTTGCATATTAAACCTTATGTGCATTTCGATTGATCATTTGAAAAAATTGTAATATTTATTTGCTGATAAACACATGTCGTTTGCTTTGACTTTATTTGCGTCATTTATTATTCCTTTGTCGAAAAATGCATCAGAAAATTAGCGCCGTATTCTAAATGATATTTAGCGTGATAGAAGCAACCTTCAGAAAATTTCTGATAATTTTGTGCGTAAATAGAACCAAAAACTTAAGTAATTTTAGCTCCATTTTGAACTTTTGAAGATAGAATAAATCATTATATTTTTGTCAAGTTTTAACCGTTTGGTCTCCGATCTTTATTTTCTTATATACCGAACCGAATCACATGCACATAATGGAAGCTAAATCTGCTACAAATACTTGTTCAAAATAAAGGTGCAGTTCGGATTAAACATAGTTTTAATTGCGTATAAGTGTAATATTTGAAAATTATCAGCAAGTGCATTATGTCGATTATATAAGGGTTTTGCTGTATGATTGAAATCGTGTTCATGTGAAATGCCCCTGGTGCAGTATTGACTCCTCTTGGTTGAATACAAATTACTTTCGAGGTCCTATGTAAGAATATTTGAAATTGATTAGTGTTGGCACTTATCATTAATCTTATATGAGAACAGCTATGCTATAATGATATCGGACACCAATTAGAAATACCGAAATTATACGATGTCTAAATATAAATTGTTAAAGTAATAGATTATTTTTAAAATAGGAATGCATGACCAAAGTCGTAGAATTGTAATTTTAAGAAATTACGGCTCTATTTCAAATCATTCTTTTGAGAACTAACGGTTTCTAATCCTTTATCAAACGTTTTACGGAACTTTCAGGTCTCAAAGGGTCAAAATCAAAAACTCTATATTTCGTGCCTAATCATAACGCAATATTTGATTTGAAAAGAAAAGCATATTTTTTCTTTAAACTATATACAATTAAACAATAAATAATCGAAAAAATTGAGAAATCTTACTGGCTATGCAAAAAAAGTTGTATAAAAACAAAATAAAACAGAAAATGTGATTAAACTAAGCATAAAATTAATAAACATAATCGAAACTTACGGACTATGCAAAATAAAATGTTTAAAGAAAATATAAAACGGAAAATGGGTCAAACTAGGCTTAGAAAAGAAATTTTACCAACTATGCAGAAAACAATGTTCAAAATAAAATAAAAAAAAATATGTTCACAAATAAGGCATTAACTTAATAAAAATAATCGAAATAAAAAGAAAAATCTCACAGTCTATGCAAAAAAAATGTTTAAAGATTAAACACGAAAAATGTTATCAAACTAGGCATAGAATTAATAAATATAAATTCGAAATAAACAGAAAAATCTTACCGCCTAGCCAAAACAAAATGTTTAAAGATAAAATAAAACAAAATGTTATAAAACTAGGCATAGTATTAATGAAATAATCGATGTAAACAGAAAAATCTTACCTTCTATTTAAACACATGTTTAAAAAATAAAATAAAATAAAACAAAATGTTATAAAACTAGGCATAGTATTAATGAAATAATCGATGTATACAGAAAAATCTTACCTTCTATTTAAACACATGTTTAAAAAATAAAATAAAATAAAACAAAAAAGATAAGAGTTGAACCTAGTAGGCATTGAATAATTAAATAATATTTGAGATAAGCAAAGAAATCTTACCAACAACGCAAAGCACAATGTTCAAAATAAAATAAAATAAAATTAAAAAGCATGTTCTCAATCTAGGAATATATTTAATAAATAAATAATCGAAATAAACTGAGAAATTTACTTGCTGTTAAAATAATGTTTAAAGATAAAATTAAACGAAAAATGTTATCAATCTAGGTAAACAATTAATATAAATTAATAGTTATAAACACAATAATCTTACGAACTATACAAAAAAATGTGCAAAGAAAAAATAAAACAGAAAACGTTATCAAATTATAATGTATTAAATAAAATCTCGTAATAAACTGAAATATCATTAATCATACCTCCTATGCAAATGAAAATGTTAAAAGTTAAAATAAAACCGAAAATAAAAGAAAACAATTAAATGAGAATTCTTTCTAGTTTTCATTGAGTAAATAAATAAATAAATAATTGAAACAAGTAAAGAAATTTTTCCAACTATGCAGAAAACCATGTTCAAAATAAAATAAAAAATATGTTCACAAATAAGGCATATAGTTAATAAAAATAATCGAAACAAAAAGAAAAATCTTACAGACTATGCAAAACAAAATGTTTAAAGATAAATTAAAACGGAAAATTAGTAAATAAAAACTCGAAATAAACAGGAAAATCTTACGTTCTATGAAAAACAAATAGTTATAGATAAAATAAAATAAAAAAGGAAAATATTGAAAAACAAGGCAATTAATAAATAAAAACTCAAAATAAAAAGAAAAATCTTACCGTCTATGCAAACCAGTGTTTAAGAAAAATAAAAGAGATAGGAATTCCTACTAGAACGATTGAATAAATAAATATTTTAAAGAAGAAAAGAAATCTCACCCACTATTCATAACAAAATGTTTAAAGTTAAGAGAAAAAAGTACTTCTCATTCTAGGAATGCAATTAAAAATACAATACTCGAAATAAACAGAAACATCTTACATCCTATGCAAAACAAAATTTTTAAAGATTGATAAAACGGAAAATGTTTTAAAACTAAGTAAATAAATAATAAATAAAAGCTCGAAAATAAAAACACAGAAAAATCTTACGTCCTATGCAAAAAAAAAAGGTTTAAAGAAACAAAACCAAAAAAAGGAAAACGCTATAAAACTGGTTCCCTACCATTGAACCGAATTCTTTTGAGAACTAACGGTTTCTAATCCTTTATCAAACGTTTTACGGAACTTTCAGGTCTCAAAGGGTCAAAATCAAAAACTCTATATTTCGTGCCTAATCATAACGCAATATTTGATTTGAAAAGAAAAGCATATTTTTTCTTTAAACTATATACAATTAAACAATAAATAATCGAAAAAATTGAGAAATCTTACTGGCTATGCAAAAAAAGTTGTATAAAAACAAAATAAAACAGAAAATGTGATTAAACTAAGCATAAAATTAATAAACATAATCGAAACTTACGGACTATGCAAAATAAAATGTTTAAAGAAAATATAAAACGGAAAATGGGTCAAACTAGGCTTAGAAAAGAAATTTTACCAACTATGCAGAAAACAATGTTCAAAATAAAATAAAAAAAATATGTTCACAAATAAGGCATTAACTTAATAAAAATAATCGAAATAAAAAGAAAAATCTCACAGTCTATGCAAAAAAAATGTTTAAAGATTAAACACGAAAAATGTTATCAAACTAGGCATAGAATTAATAAATATAAATTCGAAATAAACAGAAAAATCTTACCGCCTAGCCAAAACAAAATGTTTAAAGATAAAATAAAACAAAATGTTATAAAACTAGGCATAGTATTAATGAAATAATCGATGTAAACAGAAAAATCTTACCTTCTATTTAAACACATGTTTAAAAAATAAAATAAAATAAAACAAAATGTTATAAAACTAGGCATAGTATTAATGAAATAATCGATGTATACAGAAAAATCTTACCTTCTATTTAAACACATGTTTAAAAAATAAAATAAAATAAAACAAAAAAGATAAGAGTTGAACCTAGTAGGCATTGAATAATTAAATAATATTTGAGATAAGCAAAGAAATCTTACCAACAACGCAAAGCACAATGTTCAAAATAAAATAAAATAAAATTAAAAAGCATGTTCTCAATCTAGGAATATATTTAATAAATAAATAATCGAAATAAACTGAGAAATTTACTTGCTGTTAAAATAATGTTTAAAGATAAAATTAAACGAAAAATGTTATCAATCTAGGTAAACAATTAATATAAATTAATAGTTATAAACACAATAATCTTACGAACTATACAAAAAAATGTGCAAAGAAAAAATAAAACAGAAAACGTTATCAAATTATAGTGTATTAAATAAAATCTCGTAATAAACTGAAATATCATTAATCATACCTCCTATGCAAATGAAAATGTTAAAAGTTAAAATAAAACCGAAAATAAAAGAAAACAATTAAATGAGAATTCTTTCTAGTTTTCATTGAGTAAATAAATAAATAAATAATTGAAACAAGTAAAGAAATTTTTCCAACTATGCAGAAAACCATGTTCAAAATAAAATAAAAAATATGTTCACAAATAAGGCATATAGTTAATAAAAATAATCGAAACAAAAAGAAAAATCTTACAGACTATGCAAAACAAAATGTTTAAAGATAAATTAAAACGGAAAATTAGTAAATAAAAACTCGAAATAAACAGGAAAATCTTACGTTCTATGAAAAACAAATAGTTATAGATAAAATAAAATAAAAAAGGAAAATATTGAAAAACAAGGCAATTAATAAATAAAAACTCAAAATAAAAAGAAAAATCTTACCGTCTATGCAAACCAGTGTTTAAGAAAAATAAAAGAGATAGGAATTCCTACTAGAACGATTGAATAAATAAATATTTTAAAGAAGAAAAGAAATCTCACCCACTATTCATAACAAAATGTTTAAAGTTAAGAGAAAAAAGTACTTCTCATTCTAGGAATGCAATTAAAAATACAATACTCGAAATAAACAGAAACATCTTACATCCTATGCAAAACAAAATTTTTAAAGATTGATAAAACGGAAAATGTTTTAAAACTAAGTAAATAAATAATAAATAAAAGCTCGAAAATAAAAACACAGAAAAATCTTACGTCCTATGCAAAAAAAAAAGGTTTAAAGAAACAAAACCAAAAAAAGGAAAACGCTATAAAACTGGTTCCCTACCATTGAACCGAATTCTTTTGAGAACTAACGGTTTCTAATCCTTTATCAAACGTTTTACGGAACTTTCAGGTCTCAAAGGGTCAAAATCAAAAACTCTATATTTCGTGCCTAATCATAACGCAATATTTGATTTGAAAAGAAAAGCATATTTTTTCTTTAAACTATATACAATTAAACAATAAATAATCGAAAAAATTGAGAAATCTTACTGGCTATGCAAAAAAAGTTGTATAAAAACAAAATAAAACAGAAAATGTGATTAAACTAAGCATAAAATTAATAAACATAATCGAAACTTACGGACTATGCAAAATAAAATGTTTAAAGAAAATATAAAACGGAAAATGGGTCAAACTAGGCTTAGAAAAGAAATTTTACCAACTATGCAGAAAACAATGTTCAAAATAAAATAAAAAAAATATGTTCACAAATAAGGCATTAACTTAATAAAAATAATCGAAATAAAAAGAAAAATCTCACAGTCTATGCAAAAAAAATGTTTAAAGATTAAACACGAAAAATGTTATCAAACTAGGCATAGAATTAATAAATATAAATTCGAAATAAACAGAAAAATCTTACCGCCTAGCCAAAACAAAATGTTTAAAGATAAAATAAAACAAAATGTTATAAAACTAGGCATAGTATTAATGAAATAATCGATGTAAACAGAAAAATCTTACCTTCTATTTAAACACATGTTTAAAAAATAAAATAAAATAAAACAAAATGTTATAAAACTAGGCATAGTATTAATGAAATAATCGATGTATACAGAAAAATCTTACCTTCTATTTAAACACATGTTTAAAAAATAAAATAAAATAAAACAAAAAAGATAAGAGTTGAACCTAGTAGGCATTGAATAATTAAATAATATTTGAGATAAGCAAAGAAATCTTACCAACAACGCAAAGCACAATGTTCAAAATAAAATAAAATTAAAAAGCATGTTCTCAATCTAGGAATATATTTAATAAATAAATAATCGAAATAAACTGAGAAATTTACTTGCTGTTAAAATAATGTTTAAAGATAAAATTAAACGAAAAATGTTATCAATCTAGGTAAACAATTAATATAAATTAATAGTTATAAACACAATAATCTTACGAACTATACAAAAAAATGTGCAAAGAAAAAATAAAACAGAAAACGTTATCAAATTATAGTGTATTAAATAAAATCTCGTAATAAACTGAAATATCATTAATCATACCTCCTATGCAAATGAAAATGTTAAAAGTTAAAATAAAACCGAAAATAAAAGAAAACAATTAAATGAGAATTCTGTCTAGTTTTCATTGAGTAAATAAATAAATAAATAATTGAAACAAGTAAAGAAATTTTTCCAACTATGCAGAAAACCATGTTCAAAATAAAATAAAAAATATGTTCACAAATAAGGCATATAGTTAATAAAAATAATCGAAACAAAAAGAAAAATCTTACAGACTATGCAAAACAAAATGTTTAAAGATAAATTAAAACGGAAAATTAGTAAATAAAAACTCGAAATAAACAGGAAAATCTTACGTTCTATGAAAAACAAATAGTTATAGATAAAATAAAATAAAAAAGGAAAATATTGAAAAACAAGGCAATTAATAAATAAAAACTCAAAATAAAAAGAAAAATCTTACCGTCTATGCAAACCAGTGTTTAAGAAAAATAAAAGAGATAGGAATTCCTACTAGAACGATTGAATAAATAAATATTTTAAAGAAGAAAAGAAATCTCACCCACTATTCATAACAAAATGTTTAAAGTTAAGAGAAAAAAGTACTTCTCATTCTAGGAATGCAATTAAAAATACAATACTCGAAATAAACAGAAACATCTTACATCCTATGCAAAACAAAATTTTTAAAGATTGATAAAACGGAAAATGTTTTAAAACTAAGTAAATAAATAATAAATAAAAGCTCGAAAATAAAAACACAGAAAAATCTTACGTCCTATGCAAAAAAAAAAGGTTTAAAGAAACAAAACCAAAAAAAGGAAAACGCTATAAAACTGGTTCCCTACCATTGAACCGAATTCTTTTGAGAACTAACGGTTTCTAATCCTTTATCAAACGTTTTACGGAACTTTCAGGTCTCAAAGGGTCAAAATCAAAAACTCTATATTTCGTGCCTAATCATAACGCAATATTTGATTTGAAAAGAAAAGCATATTTTTTCTTTAAACTATATACAATTAAACAATAAATAATCGAAAAAATTGAGAAATCTTACTGGCTATGCAAAAAAAGTTGTATAAAAACAAAATAAAACAGAAAATGTGATTAAACTAAGCATAAAATTAATAAACATAATCGAAACTTACGGACTATGCAAAATAAAATGTTTAAAGAAAATATAAAACGGAAAATGGGTCAAACTAGGCTTAGAAAAGAAATTTTACCAACTATGCAGAAAACAATGTTCAAAATAAAATAAAAAAAATATGTTCACAAATAAGGCATTAACTTAATAAAAATAATCGAAATAAAAAGAAAAATCTCACAGTCTATGCAAAAAAAATGTTTAAAGATTAAACACGAAAAATGTTATCAAACTAGGCATAGAATTAATAAATATAAATTCGAAATAAACAGAAAAATCTTACCGCCTAGCCAAAACAAAATGTTTAAAGATAAAATAAAACAAAATGTTATAAAACTAGGCATAGTATTAATGAAATAATCGATGTAAACAGAAAAATCTTACCTTCTATTTAAACACATGTTTAAAAAATAAAATAAAATAAAACAAAATGTTATAAAACTAGGCATAGTATTAATGAAATAATCGATGTATACAGAAAAATCTTACCTTCTATTTAAACACATGTTTAAAAAATAAAATAAAATAAAACAAAAAAGATAAGAGTTGAACCTAGTAGGCATTGAATAATTAAATAATATTTGAGATAAGCAAAGAAATCTTACCAACAACGCAAAGCACAATGTTCAAAATAAAATAAAATTAAAAAGCATGTTCTCAATCTAGGAATATATTTAATAAATAAATAATCGAAATAAACTGAGAAATTTACTTGCTGTTAAAATAATGT
Organism: Phalangium opilio; assembly: GCA_019434445.1. Lineage (NCBI taxonomy): Eukaryota > Metazoa > Arthropoda > Arachnida > Opiliones > Phalangiidae > Phalangium > Phalangium opilio. The sequence goes on along the minus strand of JAEQBA010003480.1, from coordinate 354,624 downwards.
TTAAAGATAAAATTAAACGAAAAATGTTATCAATCTAGGTAAACAATTAATATAAATTAATAGTTATAAACACAATAATCTTACGAACTATACAAAAAAATGTGCAAAGAAAAAATAAAACAGAAAACGTTATCAAATTATAGTGTATTAAATAAAATCTCGTAATAAACTGAAATATCATTAATCATACCTCCTATGCAAATGAAAATGTTAAAAGTTAAAATAAAACCGAAAATAAAAGAAAACAATTAAATGAGAATTCTGTCTAGTTTTCATTGAGTAAATAAATAAATAAATAATTGAAACAAGTAAAGAAATTTTTCCAACTATGCAGAAAACCATGTTCAAAATAAAATAAAAAATATGTTCACAAATAAGGCATATAGTTAATAAAAATAATCGAAACAAAAAGAAAAATCTTACAGACTATGCAAAACAAAATGTTTAAAGATAAATTAAAACGGAAAATTAGTAAATAAAAACTCGAAATAAACAGGAAAATCTTACGTTCTATGAAAAACAAATAGTTATAGATAAAATAAAATAAAAAAGGAAAATATTGAAAAACAAGGCAATTAATAAATAAAAACTCAAAATAAAAAGAAAAATCTTACCGTCTATGCAAACCAGTGTTTAAGAAAAATAAAAGAGATAGGAATTCCTACTAGAACGATTGAATAAATAAATATTTTAAAGAAGAAAAGAAATCTCACCCACTATTCATAACAAAATGTTTAAAGTTAAGAGAAAAAAGTACTTCTCATTCTAGGAATGCAATTAAAAATACAATACTCGAAATAAACAGAAACATCTTACATCCTATGCAAAACAAAATTTTTAAAGATTGATAAAACGGAAAATGTTTTAAAACTAAGTAAATAAATAATAAATAAAAGCTCGAAAATAAAAACACAGAAAAATCTTACGTCCTTTGCAAAAAAAAAGGTTTAAAGAAACAAAACCAAAAAAAGGAAAACGCTATAAAACTGGTTCCCTACCATTGAACCGAATTCTTTTGAGAACTAACGGTTTCTAATCCTTTATCAAACGTTTTACGGAACTTTCAGGTCTCAAAGGGTCAAAATCAAAAACTCTATATTTCGTGCCTAATCATAACGCAATATTTGATTTGAAAAGAAAAGCATATTTTTTCTTTAAACTATATACAATTAAACAATAAATAATCGAAAAAATTGAGAAATCTTACTGGCTATGCAAAAAAAGTTGTATAAAAACAAAATAAAACAGAAAATGTGATTAAACTAAGCATAAAATTAATAAACATAATCGAAACTTACGGACTATGCAAAATAAAATGTTTAAAGAAAATATAAAACGGAAAATGGGTCAAACTAGGCTTAGAAAAGAAATTTTACCAACTATGCAGAAAACAATGTTCAAAATAAAATAAAAAAAATATGTTCACAAATAAGGCATTAACTTAATAAAAATAATCGAAATAAAAAGAAAAATCTCACAGTCTATGCAAAAAAAATGTTTAAAGATTAAACACGAAAAATGTTATCAAACTAGGCATAGAATTAATAAATATAAATTCGAAATAAACAGAAAAATCTTACCGCCTAGCCAAAACAAAATGTTTAAAGATAAAATAAAACAAAATGTTATAAAACTAGGCATAGTATTAATGAAATAATCGATGTAAACAGAAAAATCTTACCTTCTATTTAAACACATGTTTAAAAAATAAAATAAAATAAAACAAAATGTTATAAAACTAGGCATAGTATTAATGAAATAATCGATGTATACAGAAAAATCTTACCTTCTATTTAAACACATGTTTAAAAAATAAAATAAAATAAAACAAAAAAGATAAGAGTTGAACCTAGTAGGCATTGAATAATTAAATAATATTTGAGATAAGCAAAGAAATCTTACCAACAACGCAAAGCACAATGTTCAAAATAAAATAAAATAAAATTAAAAAGCATGTTCTCAATCTAGGAATATATTTAATAAATAAATAATCGAAATAAACTGAGAAATTTACTTGCTGTTAAAATAATGTTTAAAGATAAAATTAAACGAAAAATGTTATCAATCTAGGTAAACAATTAATATAAATTAATAGTTATAAACACAATAATCTTACGAACTATACAAAAAAATGTGCAAAGAAAAAATAAAACAGAAAACGTTATCAAATTATAGTGTATTAAATAAAATCTCGTAATAAACTGAAATATCATTAATCATACCTCCTATGCAAATGAAAATGTTAAAAGTTAAAATAAAACCGAAAATAAAAGAAAACAATTAAATGAGAATTCTGTCTAGTTTTCATTGAGTAAATAAATAAATAAATAATTGAAACAAGTAAAGAAATTTTTCCAACTATGCAGAAAACCATGTTCAAAATAAAATAAAAAATATGTTCACAAATAAGGCATATAGTTAATAAAAATAATCGAAACAAAAAGAAAAATCTTACAGACTATGCAAAACAAAATGTTTAAAGATAAATTAAAACGGAAAATTAGTAAATAAAAACTCGAAATAAACAGGAAAATCTTACGTTCTATGAAAAACAAATAGTTATAGATAAAATAAAATAAAAAAGGAAAATATTGAAAAACAAGGCAATTAATAAATAAAAACTCAAAATAAAAAGAAAAATCTTACCGTCTATGCAAACCAGTGTTTAAGAAAAATAAAAGAGATAGGAATTCCTACTAGAACGATTGAATAAATAAATATTTTAAAGAAGAAAAGAAATCTCACCCACTATTCATAACAAAATGTTTAAAGTTAAGAGAAAAAAGTACTTCTCATTCTAGGAATGCAATTAAAAATACAATACTCGAAATAAACAGAAACATCTTACATCCTATGCAAAACAAAATTTTTAAAGTTTGATAAAACGGAAAATGTTTTAAAACTAAGTAAATAAATAATAAATAAAAGCTCGAAAATAAAAACACAGAAAAATCTTACGTCCTATGCAAAAAAAAAAAGGTTTAAAGAAACAAAACCAAAAAAAGGAAAACGCTATAAAACTGGTTCCCTACCATTGAACCGAATTCCCATTCGATCGAAGCCAAAGTTGGGAGGTCCCAATCGACCGAACTCTCGCACTTTGGGCGGTTTTCGAAAAGCTGCACTTAACGATGAACAATGTTAAATTATCTCCGATCATCATTATAAAATATATTTAAGGGAATTTGCTAACAAAACCAACATAACTTTTCTTCATTTAACTGTTATATTTTTAGTTTGAGTTAAATAACCTAAAATAGTTTGACCTAATCATCAATTACCTGGCTTATTTTAGCCCAGACGAAGAAAAACTAGCCCAGGCTTCAAGTTATTGTCGGGAACAATATTTTGGAAAAGACATCATAATTCTGCGAAAGTAACTAAGTGAAAGCAAAGATATTTTGGAAAAGGCGTCAAATTACTACGCAAGTATGTAATTGTAATCATCAATATTTTGAAAAAGGCATTAAATTATTCTAGAAGTAATGTAACTGAACTGTACGAAACAGTGACGTGTTCACCAAACCTAACCTAACCTAGCACTAGAGATAATAATGAAATTATAATTTTGCGAAACTAAATGCCAATTATGAACGTCAATTACGCTACCTATGTGAAAGTTTAAAGCAAAAATAAATTTTTAATTGTGAATTACTTCATTAATTACGCTAAATGGAAATTATTTTAAATCGACGTTCTACGTAAATCCCAGTGGTTTGAAACCCGTCATTCTGCTAGTTTTGTATTTTATTTGGCGCATTTCGGTCAAATGGGTATTCGGTCTACTGGGAATTCGGCTCATTGGGAGGATATAAAAACTAGACATGATAGAGTTACTAAAAACTCGAACGAAGAAGAAAAATCTTACTGGCTATGCAAATAAAAATGTTTTAAGATAAATTGAAACGGAAACTGTTACAAAATTAGGAACAAAATTAATAAATTAAAAACTTGAACTAAACATAGAAATCTTACTGCCTACGCGAAGAAGTGTTTAAAGATTTAAAAAACGGAAATGTTATCAAAAAACGCATAGAATCAATAAATATAAACGAGAACTTAACAGAAAAATCTTACGGCCTAGTCAAAACAAAATGTTTAAAGATAAAATAAAACAAAAGTTATATGAAACAATCGAAATACACAGAAACAAGTCTTACCTTCTATTTAAACACATGTTTAAAGAATAAAATATAAAAAACATAAAAGATAGGTGTTGAATCTAGTAGGTATTGAATAAATAAATAATTGCGGAAAGCAAAGAAATCTTACCAACTATGCAAAACACAATGTTCAAAATAAAATAAAAAAACCATGTTCTCAAACTTGGAATAGAATTTATAACTAAATAATCAAAATAAACTGAGAAATTTACTTGCTATGTAAAAAAATGTTTTAAAGATAAAATTAAACGGAAAATGTGATCAATCTAGGAAAACAATTAATATAAATTAATCGTGATAAACACAATAATCTTACGGACTATGCAAAACAAAATGTGTAAAGAAGAAAATAAAATAGAAAACGTTATCAAATTATAGAAGTATTAAGTAAAATCTCGAAATAAACTGAAAAATCATTAATCATACCTCCTATGCAAATGAAATGTTAAAAGTTGAAATAAAACGGATAATGAAATCGAATTATTCAAAAATTAACAAAAAAATATTACAGAATATTCTTACGGACTAGCAAAAAAAGGGTAATAGAAAAATAAAACGGAAAATGTCATCAAACCATCGAAATATTAAATACAAACTCAAAATAAACAAGAAAATCTCACAGGCTGTGTAAGACAAAATGTTTAACCATGAAATAAAACCGGAAATAATATCAAACTTTAGAAATTTTAAATAAAACATAACAACTCGAAGTAAACAGAAATAATCTTACGGGCTATGTAAAAAAGTTTAAAGATAGAATTAAACGGAATATGTTATGAAAAGAGGCAAAAATTAATAAATTATATATAATCGAAATAAACAGAATAATCTTACGAACTATCAAAAATAAAAGGTTTAATGAAAAAAATAAAACGGTAAATTTTATTAAACTACGGAAATACTAAATAAAAACTAGAAATAAACAATAAAATATTACCTTCTATGCAAAACAAAACGTTTAAAAATAAAATGAACCGGAAAGCGTTATTAAACTATACAGGGTGTTTCTGGAAAGTCTGGCACAAATTAACAGGCATGTTCCTTGGGTCAAAAGGAGTCCGAAAGGTCCTATGACGTTTTGGGGTAAAGCGCTCCGTTGCGACGTTATGGGCTCTCAAAAGTAGGCCGAAAAACAAGGCGATTTTGCAGAATTATAGCACTAGTATTGTGGTTTTGACCCAATTGTTTTCGATTATTGAGCATAAGGCAATGATCGAAAAAGTTCAAACCTAGTGGAAGACCGTGAACGTGTTAAGCGGTCAAAAATGTTAATCCCTTTGTTTTTATTAATGATTGTAATTAAAGGTAAGGAAAGTAGCTCGGATATCGGCTACTTGTTTGTTCAGATGTACTGGTAACTGACCAGTCTTTCATTCTTTATTTGAATTAGACACATAACCTTTACAATAATTCGAATCGAACCCCATTACTTTTACAATAATTCGAATGAAACCCAATTACATTGTTCTACAAAAATTGTTCAAAATGGGCACCATCAACGTTTAAGCAAACTTGCGCGCGTACGCCATGAAGCACGTTAAGGTACACACATTTAAGCCGTCTGTAAAAAACCTACAACTTCTGACGTTTAAAACTACCCTACTGTTTAGACCAACACAGCAGAGGGGAAATTCGAATTATTGTAAATGTAATGGGTTCAATTCGAATTATTGTAAATGTAATGGGTTCAATTCGAATTTTTGTAAACGTAATAGGTTCAATTCGAATTATTGTAAATGTAATGGGTTCAATTCGAATTATTGTAAATGAAATGGGTTCAATTCGAATTATTGTAAATGTAATGGGTTCGATTCGAATTATTGTAAATGTAATGGGTTCGATTCGAATTATTGTAAATGTAATGGGTTCGATTCGAATTATTGTAAAACTTAAGGGGTTCATTCGAGTTATTGTAAAGGTTAAGGGGTTCATTCGAATTAATATTGTAAAAGTAATGGGGTTCATTCCAATTATTGTAAAAGTAATGTGTCTAATTGAAATAAAGAATGAAATACTGGTCAGTTACCAGTACATCTGAACAAACAAGTAACCGATATCTCAGCTACTTTCCTTACCTTTAATTACAATCATTAATAAAAACAAAGGGATTAACGCTTTTGGCCGTTTAACACGTTCACGGTCTTCCACTAGGTTTGAACTTATTTCGATCATTGCCTTATGCTCAATAATCGAAAACAATTGGGTCAAAACCACAATACTAGTGCTATAATTCTGCAAAATCTCCTTGTTTTTCGGCCTACTTTTGCCAGCCATAACGTCGCAACGGAGCGCTTTACCCCAAAACGTCACAGGACCTTTCGGACTCCTTTTGACCCAAGGAACATGCCTGTTAATTTGTGCCAGACTTTCCAGAAACACCCTGTATAAATAAAAAGTATAGACTCGATATAAACAGAAAAGTGTTACCTCCTATGCAAAACAGTGTTTAAAGAAAAAATAAAAAGGGAAATGTTATGAAACTATAGAAATATTAAATTAAAACTAAAAACAAAGAGGAAAATCTTACCTGCAACGCAACAAAAATATGTTGAAAGATAAAATCAAACGGAAAATGTTATCAAACAAGGGAAAAAATTAATAAAAAATAATTCTAATAAACAGAATAATCTTACGGACTATCAAAACAAAATATTCAAAGAAAAAAAATAAAACGGAAAATGTTATCAAACTATAGCAATATTAGGTGAAAACTCGAAATAAACAGAAAAATCTTACCTCCTATGCAAAACAATATGTTAAAAGATAAAGTTAAACGGAAAATGTTATTAAGCTAGGAAAATAAATAATAATTGTCATTATAAAAAGATGAGTGAGGGACGCCAAGGAGGATAGTGAACTATGGTCTCTGTTACTGTATAGCCTATTTAAATATTAACCTCTCAGCTTATGAAGGAGAATTAAGTTATTCGAGATGAATCATTCAATTGTTTTTGGAACAGATCAAAAAATATTTTTACTACCAAAATCCAACCCCAAAATACACCATCTACACTTTACACCTTGGGTACCGGGGTCGGGCAAGAATTCCGGGGGTCCCTCTACTAACACTGACTTGGTGTTATCAATATAACATATTTTCTTTCTATACAGGGTAGAAAACCTTGGTCGGCGACCAGTTTCGTAATCTCCCCTAACAAATCAGATAATAATTACCTTGAGATTCGAGATTTTGCGCCATACAAAAAATGCATAACATCACGATGATAAGAAGCAAAGATAAGAAAACGAGAGTCTGAAGGAATGACATCTTTGTTTAACTGTAACAAGATGACCCAAGGGTTGCCTTCAGACAAATTTTCTCTACTCATAATATTAGCGACATCGTGCCGTACTTAACATGAGTAGAGAAAATTTGTCTGAATAGCTAAAATTATTACCTGTAATCCTAACATTATTTACTTATGTTATAATTATAATAGTGCGAAACAAATAGAAAACTTGAGTTATGACCCCCACGATGCGCAGCCTTTAACCCTTAATAGTAGTACACTTTTCGGGGACACAATCATTCAATAAATTTACTCAGGCTATAGGCCTAATTGTAATATCCCGGTGCCATTCTAAAAATAACCCCAGTATATTTTTGCTTTTGCTCTTAAAATTCCCTTAGATTTCTTTGAATGTTGAAATAGGGGAGCGGTATTGAAAGCGTGAAATCTTCATTGTCGACAGGTGAGAGAAATTCTAATGGGAGAGTATATAGCTTAACCTTACAATCACAATGCCTTTCCTTTTAAGTAGACGAACGAAAAATATCACCTCACTACATTTCTCTCCCTTTCACTTTCCTTTCAATGACGAACGAAAAATTTTATACTGTCAAAGGTGGTATTGTGACACACCTACTACGACAACAGGGCATGTCAAACTAAGAGCCTCATAGTAGATGCACATCATACGATGTGGCTAAAAAATAGTATATTCATGGTAAGATAAATGCATTTTGCAAGTTCCTGTCCTGAACATTTTGTTGGAATGGTGCTAAACTTCACTAATTTACGTGCATTACAAGTAGGGCCGGAAATATGCTAATGGGTTAACAAAAAATTAAACATTAAAATTGAAAAAAAAGCCCATCAAACCAGTAACCTCTCAAGTTTCTAAAACGTTATGATATTTTACAGAAATATCTAATGATACTTAGTGAATTAAAGCTTATTAAATGACTGGATATTTTCACAAACTTAAGCTATAAAACTTTGAATATTTTAAACGGCAACGAATTATGCTCCAAAATACTTACATTCGAGATACGTTTTGGGTATAATAGTAGGAGCAGACCCTTATTTACAATTTCAAGTACTGTTTTTTAAATTTTTTTTAGTCTGAAACGTGTGTTGATCTAGATCCTTTCACACTCGTCCTATTTATATATATTTTTGCAATAAGCCTGTTTTAAAACGTCCTCTACACAAAATATGTAGCCGGGGGAAAGCAGAGATGGAAGGCATTTTTCCCTCCCTTCAAATGCGGTTTTATTAAAACCGTCAACTAGGAAACGAGACTTAAAACCGTGCAGTTCTAGATCATATCATATTTTTGCTAGGTGTGGTTATAACACCTAGAATTGCGATAGTGTTCTGTGTGTGGCCCCGGACACACGAAAAACAAGCGTGGATCGAAACCGTTTAAGGCAAGATCCACAACCACCTTAAAAATAGTTATGTGGAAGAATTGCGAAACGAAATTTCTATGGTATGACTTAACAGCAATTTTCCGACTTCGGAAAAACGTAAAACAAGTTTGTCTGAACCCTTGTTAAGAAAAAATCCTCTTCCCGCTTTTGGAAGTATTGGGAAAGAAATTAGATTGGCATCGTCAAAGAATTCACCCGGTTAGATTGCGGCAACCCTGAAGTTTAAAGTTAATTTGATGGTCGGGTGTATCGAAACAGATTTATTGGAAAGCGAAATATATTCTTTATAGATGGGTTTTTTGGGTAGGCGAGTGGGATGGGAATGTGGGCACGGTTGCTAGAACGAGTGATCATTTTCATACGGAAATGACACTATGTGTAAAGGCTGGGTCGTTGTTATTTATTTATAGTTATCGTTGAAAACAAACATCTCCTGACCCTTCAATGTGTGTATATGTATATATTTAGTTGTTATAGGTTATTATCTACGTTGTGAAAGACGTACTGGGTTTTACGATTATGATCTGTGAGTGTGTACGTTTGTGGTGTGTCTGTGGAGGCTGGATAGACAGAAAAGACCATTTTAGCTAGGTACAACAACCGTTGGGCCATCTCGAATATTATCTTAGCGAGTTAGAAAACATGAATACTGTCAGATACTGTACTACATTTTAGTTGATTAAGATCAAGTTCGAAGTCATTTTCGAGTTCCTTTTTAGGTTTGATTAGAAGTCCATTAAATTAGCCTAGAAAGTAACCAAAAGCGGGGTTTGGGACTGCCCTCTCTTGTGTAGCAATACCAGAAGCGCATGACATACGAAGTGATTTTCTAGACTCTTTGGTAGACCCGTCTCATACGGAAAGATTTTTATTTGAGTCGGCACTAGCCACCTAAGGGGGATACTGACAAGAACTGCATCGATTTATTAGGGTTGCCGTCTGGCGAGAATAAGGGGAACTATTTCTAGACGGTGATATATGCGTACGCACCTACAAAATCCACCCGAACCCCACCCGCTTGGATTTCTCGGCGCGAGAGGAAAAATAAAGTTGGAAAGGGGGCTGACATTCCCCCCCCTTGATGGTAAAAGCTTTCCGTATAAGACGGCCGCTATGTTATGCATAATAGAAAATCACTTCGTATGTCATGCGCTTCTGGCAATACTGAAGAAGGGCGACACATTCACCAGCTCGCGATCATTTTTCTCAGATCCCCGGTTTAGGTGCGACTCGTGCGCCAAAATTTGCCCTATTGAGAGAGAGAAACTATACGCTGCAAATGAACGCTGTATCTCTAAAGGGACCGGAAAACGCCCCCTTCCACCGTAAAACCGAGCCCTCTTTAGCATAGAATCAGGAGAAGGGATGAGGGGGGTCTAAATTTTGCAACATCGAGTTTTTTATGACTCCTCAAAAACCTATTGAAGAAAAAAAACTATTTAACGACCGTTGTCGATCCTTTATTTAATATTTTATAAAGCAAACTATCTACCCTTTAGAGATCCAGCGTTCATGGGCTGAAGAAGTCACGCCCTGCTCACGTCAAGAAAGACTTCCTAGAGAGGAGTTCGAGAGTTCTAACAGTGTTAGGAAAGGGGGGAAAATTTAACCCCCTATCCATGGAGTTAGAAGGAGTTCTTATCCCAGCAGAGACGTACGCCATACCAGCTATTGTAATTGTTTATTTCCTAGGCTAATTTAATTGACTTCTGGTTTGATTGATTAAATGACAAGTTTTAAAGGCGGTTCCTGGTATAAACTAGATGGTTTCAGGTAGAGTTTTTACCTCTCCGAGTGACGTATGTCACGGAGAGGTTCTGTGACGATCGTGTGTGAGTGTGTGTGTGTGTGTCTGTCTGTCGATGGAGTGTATCTGTTACTAAACCCCCGGGGACTGTGTTTTCAATTTCTGGACCGAATTCTACGTACACAGAAATTTGGAAAATTTTATTTCATTTCTTTTTCTATTCGTCTTTAAGTACCAATCATTAACTAGCCATAATTCCACAAAGACACCAGTCTGTACATATAGACTTCTAACACCACCATCTTCTAGTCCTTGGCTATCCCACAAAGACACCAATATGTACTTATTGACTGCTAATACCACCATTCTGGTAATTGTCTATCTCAAATAGACACCAATCTGTACTTATTGACTGCTAATACCACCATTCTGGTAATTGTCTATCTCAAATAGACACCATTCTGGTAATTGTCTATCTCAAATAGACACCATTCTGGTAATTGTCTATCTCAAATAGACACCATTCTGGTAATTGTCTATCTCAAATAGACACCATTCTGGTAATTGTCTATCTCAAATAGACACCATTCCGGTAATTGTCTATCTCAAATAGACACCATTCTGGTAATTGTCTATCTCAAATAGACACCAATCTGTACATATAGTGTTCTAACACCACCATCTTCCAATCCTTGTCTATGCCACAAAGACACCAATCTGTACTTATTGACTGCTCATGCCACCAAAAGTAAATAGATATCAAAAAGTTAATAGCTTTAAGTCAATCATACCTTACCGCCTGCATGCTATGTAAAATGAGTATCGAGTATCACGTGTCTTGCTTGTAACCAATAGGATGTTCGCATGACGTCATAGAAGCGAAAAGAGATATTGGAAAGCACTACAAATTACTGAGCATCATGGGAGTAAATTTAGAGCAATATCATTGGTAGCCGCGCTTACGTGATGCGGGTAGTGCGGGTAATTGCTGAATTATGGTAAATTATATTAAAATACTAAAGTCTAAAACTGTAATTAGTTTCATAATGCCGCGTAAAAAACGATTTTAGTTTCGCCTTCGGTATCGACCCAGTGCAATTTTTATCTGAAACCTACGAATAATACCGCATACTCTTCCATCATGTTGCAAACAAGTTTTCAAACGTCCTTGGCTCTAGCAACATTGTAGTATTGTTTTACGTTCATCTTTTTGTTTCACGAATTCGTCATAATCATACTCCTTATCCATTTTTCATATCACATTCATAGGCAATCACATGTAGTCTTCACAGATTTTGTACTAGGCCTAGGCTATACTGTCACAGTCTCACAGCAGACAGCTGATTGAAATTACCTTTAGAACGCATGCCCGTCGATTAAACCATCAACAACCCGCACTACTTTGTCTGAGCGGCGCGACACTAGATACGTTAGGTACATGTCAAGTGGTTCGCTAGGTGCTACGCCATTTGTGCGCTGCAACAACTTTCATAACGCGCCCATGCCGGGAGATATTAACTTCTTGTTTATAATCTATTTACTTCTGATGCCACCATTCTGGAAATTGTCTATCTCAAATAGACACCAATATGTAATAATTAGCTTCTAACAACACCATCTTCCGTTTTTTGTTAATCTCACATAGATACCAATTTGTACCATTGTTTTTTTTTCTCCCTCATCAACGTTAGGGTTAAGACTTACATGGCGATCGGCTAGGGTTACGCGAAACGTCCAGCCTCCCAATGGCAGAGTTTCATGCGCTTGCGCTGTTCTTATCCTTAGCTGTGATTCGAAACCATAGCATATTAACGATTTATGTAAGAGTTGTTGGCAAACAAAGAATTTCTTTGAGGCGTAACGAGAGCATGACTACAGGCCAACCTAGTTGTCAATACAGCCTTGAATAATTCATTAATTTAACGCCTGCAGTTGCTTATCAATAAAGAGCAATAATAGACCCAACCAACAAATCTTTTGAATTTTTATAACGGCTCAGATCTTGTTCTCGGGTTTTTGAGCCGAGAAAGGGATAACCTGATTGACTCTATTTAGCCATGCGCAGAACCTGTTTTACACCAAGAGTTAGACTCTAATCCAATCAGAAAGATAAGATTTATTTTTCCGCTCAACGACAGATGGTACTACAGTCAACTTTGTTAGTCACATGATCCTATCCCTTAAATGGAGCCGAGACCATGGACAAATACGTTTTTAGATCTCCGTCTCGACTAGGAGATAAAATATTTTGGTTTTAGCAACTTGTTTTTTTTATGCGGGCGCATTATTGCAATATTTCGAATCCCTCAAACTTTCAGGCTTCTAGCGTAGAGAGAGTTTGAAAAATCAAAGGCTGTTGTAAAAAGTGAAAATGAATTTTAATTCGCAGGGCTGGTCGAACAGAACATTTTGGCGCGTTGCGATCATTGTAATGACAGTATGGTCCTCAATTTCGGTGGTTTATTTGTCTTACAACCGTCTCAGCTGTCTTTCAATCTACCTACAAGATGCACCCACAAGGGTGGGATATAAAGAAGCGATACTTAGTGGCTTCGTTAGAACGTACTCGTTAACGATTGTTTTTGTCTACTTCTGCATACGTCAAAAACAATTGAAATTCCTTATAAAGGACATTTTGCGACAAATGTACGAATCGTCTCTTCGTAAAATAACGCGGCAACTCAAGTTGGCTCTATTGTTCGTATTCATTTACTTTGCTCTTTATTGTCTAACAATTATTCACACGCTACTGGATACAAAAGAAATTAAACGTCGATCAACGAAATATATTGCTAGATCAATTTGTTTCGGATGCGAATTGAAATTGTCCAAAAGAGAGTTGGAAGTAGCGTTCACGTTGATACAGATTGCGTTCCCTGTATCTCTAATTGGTTTAACTTCTCCTTCAATTTTGTTAATTTGCTTCGTGTTTGTTGCGGTATCGGAGATTCTGAATAATTGTTTAAAAACTTTCGTTTCCGTCAAGCAACACTCAGTAAAATTAATCCCCAAGTTACACCGCGAGCTATTGGATATCTACCACTTGCTTGACCGTGTCAATTCTCTATTTCAAATGGTAACGCTTATAATTATCGCGTCGTCATTGTTCACAACATGCCAGAACTTTAACACGGTTGCCGTTAGCAGTTTGACGGGGAAATCACAGTACCACCTACCGTATTTTGCTTATTCATTTATGGATTGGATCTTAATCGTTGCCCTTGTTCTCAGCGCATCTAAGGTACCGGATTCGATGGAAAAATTGAAAGAGTTTCTACCTGAACTTTGTAGGGATATTTACAGCACAGTACAGGTGAAAGACGTGCAGATGTTAGCTTTGGTACTAAACTCTCGTATAATTGGTTTTAAGGTCGGTTCGTATTTCATCATTACAAAAAGCCTGTTGTTGTCCTTGTAGCAACCTATACTGTTATTTTCATTCAGTTAAATCCTCGATACACGAATCCGGTTGTGGTAGTGAATGGTACTACAATTTAGTTTCGGAAGGTGAAAATGGTAGCAGCATTGGGAATCTTTATTTCCTCTTCTTAGCAGTGTAACATCTATAAGAATGATCGTTGCACCATAAAGATTCACCTTGTTGCGTCCATTTTTTGCTGTTTCAGATATTAACACCTTTGAATGTCACTTTCAAAATCGTGGTAACTGTCCTTGTTAACTAAATCAATAAGTTCGGTGTAGCTTTTTTTCTCATAATTTATGGCGTAGGTTAAATATGAATAATTTTAATCTATGAACTGAAAAACAAAGCTACCTTTCGTACACGTGAACCTTTAATTCTACAGCATTGTAAATGTCTAACGCCAAGATCCTAGCAAAGAACAAGTTTGATAAATATAGAATTTCCCTAAAAACTCACCATGAAACGATTATCAAGATTGATTGTCACGCGTAATATTTTTCGGTGCTGCGAATCCTTCGATCATTGTAATTTGTCTTACTTCCGTCTCAGATCATTGTATACGCAACAGATGCGCGAAAACTCGCGGTATTTAATGTCTTCGAACATACTCTTTAACCATCGTTTTTGTGTACTGTTGCATTCGTCAAAAACAACTAATTCCTCTTTAAGGTTATTTAAAAATCAAATTAACTACTAAGCGTCTCTTCGTAAAATATTGTGACACTTCAAATTGGCTCTTTTGTTCGTATTCTTTTACTTGGTTGTTTGTTGTCTAACAGTTATTCATTTGCTGATAACTGCAAATTAAATTGAAATCCAATCTACGAACTAAGTTGGTATGAGCATTTCTTTAGGATGTGAACTGAAATTGTCCAAAATACAATCACCGAAAAAAATATTACTTAACGCATGGTTATAATCATTTAACATCTCTGATAGGTTTTTGTTTATCATTTGAATGACGCTAGACTCTTATAAATAAAGAAAAACCTAACATTTTAATTGAAAATATTTATCAGAAATTTATTGAAAAATTCTATTTCACGTTTTCATTAAATTAGTTTTAAAATATTTTTCACGGGCTCTAAAATATTAAAATAGATTGCAAGGGCTTCTATTAAAACTACCAGAATAAAAAATAATACAATAAACCGTAAGTTGGCCAACCCAAGTGCTTATTGTGTACTTGATGAGTTACATAAAGCGGTGTTTGAATATAAAAACCAGAACCAGGGAGGCTATTCTCTAAGGTCCTTTTGGAGGAATTTCGATCCGAATCTTTTCATTCGGAGTCAATTTCTCCGAATGAAAATAAAACGTATTCTGTAAGCACCTTATCCTAATCATACGGTGATAACCTCTCCGAATCATTCGGCGGGCGTAAGAGACGGCCGAATCGGGCATTCGGAGATTTTACCGCCTCTCTTCCCTCCATCAATCTTAGATTCGCGGAACTTTCGCCGAAGTTTTGGCTGCGGTTCATATTTTTATTTAGTATGGCTGCTTTGTTTTTTCAACTCAAGCTTCATCGTTTGCGATTTGAACATGGTAATCGCATTGCCCGTCGCGATTTACGAGTTGAAAGGGTTTTTCGAGACTTAAAATCAAGCGTGGGCAAAATTTTAGGTTAAACTTTTAAAGCGGGAAATGGCTTTAGGCCTTGGCGGGCCTTGGCGAAATCTACAAGGTAGATCGACGGCTTTTTTTGGTAGATTAAAGGTAAAAAACGTCGTTGAATTTATCCTACATTTAAGGGATAATTTCACGAGATCCAATTACTTAACACAGATTTAATTGTTCATTTTAATATTTTTTCTACCGGGGCTTGTAAGTTAGAGCCACCTATTTTTGACCAATTGCATCAATTATTAATAATCGCTAGATTAAATTTGGTTATTTCGTTTAGCATCTATTTAAATTATTAAATTTTGGTAGGTGTGTAACCATTGATGGGGGCTAATGATCTACATTAATGAATTTATCATAATCTCACGAGATCCACACAATTGGATTATAATTTGCGATTATTTAACGTTGTTATTCTAGGTTCTCATTGCCTCATATTTAACCCTACCAAAACTTGCGCTAAGTTTCATTCAAAATTCGACGTATATTAACTGTTGTTTAGCGTGTTCTTTAATACCATTTTAAAAGAATATTATGAAGCAATTTAGGAATAAATAATTTTTTATCAAAAATAAATAAATAAATAAAAAAGGAAAAAAAGCACTTGTTTCTATCTTAAGAAAAGAAATAGAAATTTGCTTTGTATTGAATGTGTTCCCAATACAAAGACCATTTCCCAAAATTTCCACTCCTTGGAAAAAACCAAAGTTTCCATCCCTTCAATTTGAAAGCGCGCCAAATAAAATTGTCCAATAAAGAAAAAGTGGGCGTCAAAAAGTACACGTGGCTTAAGAGGAAGTGACGTCCATTTGGATTGAGAGAAAATTTTCGAAGTATCCGAATGACGATAAGGATTGGGGTTAGAGAATACGGTTTGTTCGGTGCACTCCGAATGAGCCCGATCCGAATCATAAGGATTCGGAGTGATCCGAATGATTTTCGATTTTTAGAGAATAGCCTCCCTGGGTACCTTTCGATAGGAGATGAAAACTAACACTATAGTGATATGGTTACGCTCCAAAATACTTACTTTCGAGTATAGAGTAGTATCTGCTAAGGAACGAAGGAACGTTTATCGTATAATACTGGGAGGCAGTCTGTTACATACAATTCTTATTACTGTTTTATTAATAAAACCGTCAACTAGGAAATGGGGATAAAAAGTGTGTTGTTCTAGATCATATCGCACTCGTCCTATTTTTTGCTTGGTGTGGTAATTTAAACAGACCTAAGTTCGCGATGGTGTTTTGTCGGTAGGGGTGTGTGTGTCTGTGTGTGTTTGTAGCCCCGGGTACACGAAAGACTAGCGTGGATTAAAACCGATTAAGGAAAGAGCTAGTAATGTGATAGAATGTGAAGAAAGGAAGTATATTAGCACAATGGTACGAGTTTACAACAGTTTTCCTGACTTCGGAATCCTTGTTAAGAAAAGATCCTCTTTCGGCTCTAGGAAGTATTGAGAAAGAAACAACATTGGCATCGTCAAAGAATTCACCCGGTTAGATTGCAGTAACCCTCAAGATTAGGTTTAATTTGAAGCCGATTTGTTGGAAAGCTTATATAGGAGAAATATTTTCTTTATGGACCAGTTTGTTTGGCTGGCACGGGGGATGGGGAATGAGGGCACGGAAGCTGGATTGAGAGATTCATTTTCAGATGGAAAGGGCACTATGTATAAAGGTTCAGTTGCTGTTAGGAAACATGAATACTGTACTACCAGGAATGAATGAAGGGGAGTTAGAATGGCTAAAATCAAATCATAATAGGCGTAAAATGATCTTGGAAACATCTGGCGTGGCTTATTTTATTTTAGCGACGAAATACGATTATTTTCCGCTTAAATATTTTCATTGGCTGATAAAAGGGTGAAAATTCTTCCGCTAACTCCGCCCTCTATCCGCTCGGTCACTAGTTTGAAATGAACAGATACTTACCGCCTTCAGGACATGGCTAAGCCGACGATGGGGGAAGAGCTACACTTTTCAAAAAAATAAGGCCTCGCCATATGTTTCCACTATCAAGGGACCACCGTGAGCCCCTTTATGCCATTCCAACCCCAATCCATACATTCCTGGTACTAGATTAGCACATACGAAACTAACACGCCACCCCCAACCACACCTAGCTAATACGGAAAAATGTTTTCCGTGACTTGTTGTGAGTTAGGAAAAAATGGAACGTTCAATGACTTTTGGCAACTAGATCAACTTCATCTATTTTTGTGCCAATACCTTTATTTTATGGCAGACGTACAATTTACTGTAGAGACAAAGCTTCGTTCCACCATGGTTCCACTTAAATACAATACAATAATATCTAGGTATGGAATATTCCTACTGAAATGCTGGAATGAACTGAGTCCACCGACTCTGTACTCTCGCGAACTGGGAACTCAATTTACTAACGGAAAAATTACCATTAATTGTAGAAATATTAATCCATATACTATTGGATTACTGATTATTAATCGGTTTAAAAAACACGCAACTTTCAACAAGAGAAAAAAGAAGTTTTCATGATGAAGAAATGGACCCATTTTCAACCTAAAATGTCTGGCCATAATTGACTTAGTACAACCAATGGGAATCATTTCCTTATAAAAAATTACACAATATTCACTGCAAAAAACACAAGGCCTAGCTATCCCGACAAACCCAGACGCGTTGGTTTGAGTTTCCTTCCAATGGAGTTCATTGCAAACCAAAACCGGTAATATTTAAATCAACTTTTAGGGCATCCATTTTTACTCCGTGTATGTTATAACCAAGAAGTTATATCAGTATCTTAGAGAGAAGGTATAAGATGCCTTTGTATTCGCGCACCATAGTCCCAGTCCCCCTTTCAAAATACAAGGGGGGACGTAAAAGGAGGCGCCGGGCTATTTCGTCTCTCCTCAGTCGGAAAATATGACTGTAACTTTCGTCACTCGCGTCGTCGCGCTGACGTGAGTTTTCAAGAACCAATGAGATGCTGGTTGTAATTTAGAGACGGGGATGAACTCCGGACGTACGTTTGGACTGGAGATAAAGCTGGAAGTCTGGCGAATTTACACCTTCTCTCTGAGATACTAGATATAACTTCTTGTTATAACCAAGTGGGTTGTGGGACGACGCCCAGTTATCTAGTTATGGATTACAAGCACAATTTGTTTCAGAACCTTCAAGATATATAAAAATTCATAAAGATTAAAATGTTTTTAATAAAACTTATGATGCACCAATGCCTTTTGGCTATTCTTTCTGAACTTCACAAGAACTAGTTTTTCAGAAATATTATTATTATCATCATAATCACTCTAGTGAGATGTATACTCATTATATACTCGACCTGGATGGTATGCTTGATACTCAAAAAATTTCTCTCACGCCACGAGAGAAAGAGGCAGCCCAAGCTCACTACATGTAAATTATCCAGTTTGGAGGCTTGCCCCTGGAAGTTTGTTCCCTGCATGTAATATTTGTATTAGTCTATAATGATAGGTACGAAAAAAGTCTCAAATTAATGTATCATTAAAAACTATGACAAATGAAGTTTACAGTTATTAAATTAATTAGTTTAAGTTCAAGGGCTAAATATTATCAAAGTCGAAAATATGAAAATTCAAATCGGTTCCATTTTTTATGCCAAATCAATATAGCGCCTAGAAGTAAAAACGTGTTAGTGCCATGTGTCCGGAATTCCCACGATCTAATTCGAAGATAATTGCGGAAAGCGACCAGTCATTAGGTTATTCCAACGTTAGAAAGGTTAAATATTCCCGTAGAAAACCTGATATTTTCAATGCAAAACTCTACTCCTACTAATGTTGCGCTTGTTTTCAGTTACTGTTCAAAACACTGGAAACCAATAATGATCAGACTGTCCGTTGGGTCACACGAGAAACTAAGTAATTATACGACAGCAATAACGAGTCAGGCCTCACGATTTCTCCAAATTTATTAAAACCTTTTATGCCCCATGCAGAAGCAGTTCAATAGTCGGGCGTGAGCGGTTAACAACAAGCGCAGTTAATGACGCATTACCCAACCTTTGCGTGCTGATCTACAAATACTGATTCCAACATTTCAGAGATCAGTGTACAGTTCGATTCGAGAGATTTCGAAGTGCAGACTAATTAATACTTGTCTTCGTCTTGAATATATCCCGTAACTTTGTGGCTGCATTCAAGGGAAATTAATCGACACCTATCAAATCAAGAGCTTCGATAGAGCGCAACTTTTTTCTAGAAGCTAATTTAAAATAACAAAATTGTTCGTAATTATTTGTTACATAATTTGTTACTTTCGTCACAAAGGAGTATGAAATGGCTATTTTGTGTTATGTTTAAAATTAGAAACGTTTATTAAAGGGATTGTAAAGAAGACATCGCCAGGTGAGTAAAAACTATTTGAAATTCTTCGCAGGCCCCATGTGAATCCAGGATACAAAGACTAAACGTGGGTGGGACTGGGAAATTAGTTCTTGTTTTTCGCTACAACGCAGCACCAATTCCTCGAAGTGGTATTTTTCGATAAAAAAAAGTTGCCAAAAGAAGTGTACCATCAAAGAGGAGAGAGAGAGAGAGAAAGGGAGATAGAAACGCGCTTTATAAAATCCGCCGAAAAATGGGAAAAAAGGGGGGGTAGTAAAAACAATTTTCGGTACGTTTAGTTTTAGGACGCTCATCCTTTGCGCATGGGGGGATTGACCTCCTCGCCTTATCTCTGTCATCCCGTACGTCAACTGTGCGCGAGAAAGCAGCGCACAGGCGCCGCGGTGTACCGTAGATTTACCCCCGTTATCACCACGCATGGATCACGGCTACCTATACTGATTCTCTCTCCCTCTTTCTCTCCTCTTTGATACCATAAGAAGACTTAAATTGTCCCGACTTTTGGCTTCTACTCTTGCGCAGGTGTGAGTGGACAAGTAATCCCCGCTCCTTTCATGTCCATCATTGCTCTGCGTTTTCCCATTGAATCCTGTGCGGATAGGTCATATAGACGCGAATGACGTATTCCGACTAGAGAAAAAAACCTCGAGCAAAGTAAACAGAAAATGGAGGCTTCCCGAGGTGATGAAACTGTACACCAGTTGTTTTTAATTAACATTAACAAGTTAGTTAAAGATTTTGAGAATAACTTGTTGGATTTGGAATATGTTTCTCTACAGGAATATCGTTCTATAATTATTTCTAAGTCGAATCAAGTGAGATCCAAAAACCAAACCAAGGCTTAACGAAAAGGTAAAAGATAGAGTAAGATTCCTCCTACCCACCAATGAAGAAGGGATTGTCGATTATCAAGAGAGCTAATTTAGGTCTACTTTTAGGTATATTTCTTCTTGACCACGCCTATCCTCGGTAACTGCAATTTTTTTTAATATTTGAGTCTAGGCAGTACTTGTTAAAAAAGGACGCGCTTTTACGTGAACTTCAAAATGGCACTGAACCAATTTGAGTTTCTTGGAAATGATCGGTATTTTAAATACAGGTAAAATTTAGTCGGCATTTCAAATCTTAAATGTTATATCCGATTTGAAAATTAATTACTATAGGTACAACCAACAGGAACCAATGAACGTGACGACAATTGCGGTTAGTTTATGAACATTCGATAGAGTGTCTCAGATCGAATTATTTTTCTTGATGGCAATTAAAATTTAAACATTTCTTGACAGGAAACGTGGGAGATGGAGAACCACGCGTCATTTTACAGTATCATGACGGATTATTTCAAACGATCCCTTAACATGAAGTATTTTTCTTAGTCTCTGAAATTAGATTCGAGAAAATAGATCGAACGAGAAAGAATTGTGTTAACGAACTACGTCTAGCTCTTTCGGTCAAATGGGTGTGAAAATATTAGGGAAATTGAATATTTGTCGCCTGTTTCGACTCGATAAGTTGGAAAACGGATTGATGATTACTCGATATGTTATATCATTTTTTTGGGGCCAAAGTTTGGAAGTCAATATCTCCGTAACTAAACGTTGTCGACCCGATGTCTTTTGACACTATCCAATCTATTTGACTTAATGGAACTGCAAAGAAGGCATCGGCGGGTGGGTAAAAATTACTTGAAAAACGTCACAGACATCACGTGATGCCAAGATACAAAGACTCCTCATGGAGTGGAACTGGATATCTAGTCCATGTTTTTTGCAAGATTGCAGCGCCAATTCCATGAAGTGGTATTTTTCGAAATAAAACGAACTAAGCTTCTTTGAGCCACGCCTCTCCTCGGTCACGTGCCTCTGGCGTATTTCAAATAATTTTTACCCACCCGCCGATGCCTCTTTACAGTCCCTTTAGGAAAACATCCACTAATTTATGGCTGACTTATCAAAACTCCCCTATATCTTACTTTAATTTAATTTTGATTGTGTTAGGGTATTTTACGAATTACATAAAGTGGACGCTTTCGACGTTGCGAAAATAATTACTGAGCCCCAAGCTTTTAACGTAAGTGAACAAGAAATCAGGCCGAATTTAAGTATTCTTAAGAAGAAATTTACAATAATCCTTACACTTGGTTTAGAATGCCAATGTTATGATTTTACCCAAGCAAGGCTCATTTTTCGAAGGCCGACAAGAATATTTCAGTCCATCTCCGGTGTTCGAAACTGCCAGGACGATTATCGTGTCAGCCGCCCCGAAGAAAGTGTTGTCCGCGACCATGTCCTTTTTAAATATAGATTCTCAAGTAAATTTAGCCCAAAATACAATACAATCAGTACCCAATGCATTGATTTACATCGCTTCAATTAGGTGTTGATTTTAGCGGTGTCAGCCGTTATCCTTTTATCACTTTTGCTCGTCCTTCACTCCATCGTATCGAACAAATTCAAATCAATGCCCACCAAGAAAGTTGCCAAGAAACTGGCCCAAGAAACCTTGAGGAATGTCTGGGAGAACACGTCACTCTTGTGTGCCGAACGTAAGCAATTAAGTGCTCGCTTAAATTACAAAATAATGTTTTCCAACATGTCATATCGTAACGTTGGATTATGTTAACGAACTTTAATCCAAAAAATTATGTTTTGTAGCGATTCCTGACGTTTTACCCCACATTACTTGTCGTCTCCTCGTTACGTCGTGGCTAATTGGAGTAACTTTTATTCTGTTTTTCTTGGGTTGTTTCTTGAGAACGGAGTTCACAACGGAAAGCTACAATTTCATTGATACCCTCTCGGACTTGATTAAATCCGGTATTCCACCTACTGTGGTGAAAGGAGGCGGAGTTTTAGACTATCTGGAATATTTGGTAAACAGGTGATTCATTGTGAAGTCCTCTATTCTTCTGACGTTATTGGTACTTATCAATAGGCAGCCAAGGACCCAGTTGTTAAAAAATGGTTAGACGCACTCGATAAGGAGAAAATTTCCAGTAATCTTCTGGATTATCTGACGCTTGATGGATATCTTCCAATTCTTTCGGGAAAAAAAGCTCTAATCACAGAGGACACCTACCTGATTTGGATAATGGCGGAATTCCTAACAATTGATTCTGAGAGTAAAGAGTTGATTGAGGACAGTGGAGGTCTTTACTTTTCGCAGCACGTAATTAGCTTTGAGTACTTACACTTCATTTGCAACACCTCTTGGATGAGAAGCACACCACAATTGCACGAAAACCTCCAGCTAAGGTTGGTTGGGACGAATTTTATCGTAAAATGATTCACTGGCTTCAAGACAGTTTTTGTTTCAGCCTGGTACCGATGTTCGAAACGTATTCTTTGAAGTATCTGGATTTTGAAAAGCAAAACTTAATTGAACAAGTCAAGTGGAAGAGACCGTTGAAAAACACGGCTGACTTGGACTTAAGTAGCGTCTTCGTTCCTTTCTACTTGCTTTTCATGCTATTGTCAGGAACGGTAGCCGTTATGATAATCGAAATATTCTTGAACCAATTTTCTTAAACGCTGAAAATTTAGGATGTCATCACTTGAAATGGAATTGTTTGACTATTGCGAGAATTCAAAAATAACACCTTCAAATTGGCTTTTTTATAAAGATGGTTTTAGTTTTAGAGGAAAAGTTGTGAAGAATAGTCCGCAGTTCTAGTTACCAGTCGAAGCTTTAAAAAGGCACATGCTGAATTTGAATTTCAAAGAAGTGGTCGACAAACGAAAGTTTTCTAATGTAAAATGTGTTGATGATTTGCAGAATTGTTTGGCGTTTGGTTACGGTAGAGAATCAAATTAACCATTCGTGAAAAATAAGATAATATTCCACTCGAGTAAAGCTTATATTTATTAAATAAATTTAATTTAATGATTTTAAACATTAAATTGTACCAATTCTAAAATGTAAAAACTTAAACCTGCTCTATTAGTTTGTCAAACCCATATAGCGTCTACTGAAATAAATCCTTCTCATATATGTCAGGTATTACCACGTTCTAACTCTACGAATAGTGCATAAAAGCAACCAATCGTTCTTATATAATGTAGTTCAATAGTTCTCGTTAAAATAATTACATGCTTCACACCTTGAATAAAGAGCTCACCGCTCTTTGACGCTACCAAAGTGAGGTAGAGTATAACGTAAATAGCAAGCTCCTACTCTTCAAAAACACTGATTGTTGGATGCTATCACCAGCTGAGTGACTAAGTTCAACGAGTTCTTAGAAAGATTTGAAACTCTCTCAACTTACGGACTGCCGATTTAAAGTTAACTCACCCATTCGCGCGAATTTTTTAGAATCAGCGTGAAGACAGAATCGCATAATGACCATTCACATGTACCGATATCGGATGTAAGCTGACTGACTGCCTTGACGTTATATCGTTCTGTCACTTTGTATTGTTCACGTTAGGGCTCGGGGATCGGTTAACTATTATTCAAACATATTAACATACCAAAATTTGTTAAAGGAACATTATATAAAAGTATTCCGTCTCGATTTGTTTTAGAAAAAGGTAGATTGATGCAATTATTAATCGTAAGTACTTTTCCCGAAAAACAAAAATTTTCAACATAATCAGAAGAATTTTACTGAAAAAAGTTTTTTTGCCATTAGTTTCATATGATTTCCAATAAAAAATTATTATCCATACGTTTCTTAATACAAACGTGGTTTTGGATTCAATTTCGATAAGTATTTGGATTTTGGACGAGTAACCGCCACTATTATTTTCTGCGATAAGCTTTGATCTTTTTTAAATTGTTTTAGCTCTATATTCACCAAAAAGAAACGCAAATTTCAAATCATTGACAAATAATTGTATTAAAAAACCTGATAATGGTATGAACTATCAATAAAAACATTGTGATTGTAATATTTTCAGAAGTTTAAAATACTTCTCTTCGAGAGAAGTGTAACACAAAGCGTGGTACCAAAAGCGCATAGATCAGAAAGTGAAGAACATTAAACCTTTCCAGCCTTTAGCAACGGTATTCGTGTAAAATGAGAAGCAAGGGGGGACACAAATGGGTGGTTGGTGAGCCTCGTTTTCAACTACCAATCGAATCAGAGATATATTAGGTCATCGTTAATGTCACGTGACAAGCGGAAAATAGTTCGCGATTGTACCGGCTCCTGGGGATAGTGGGGAATACTATTGAGAAATCGGCTGCTTAACTAGGCTTAACGGTTGTTCTTTAGCGCTCTTTCGGTTCAATCGTCGTGGAATTCTCAAGTTTCGTTAAGTTGAATTTTGATATTGTTTTTCATGCACCCTTAAGTTTTCCGTCTTTATCAATCAGGAAAAAGTGATCCTTTTCGTAGCTTTCTAAAATGTTTGCTAAATTCAAATCTGACATTTTGACAAATGTGCCGATTCCCGACTACCTAAGTGACTAGATTATATTAAGCCTTGGAATTAAACTATAGCAGACGACATGAAAATAAAGAAATAAGGGAACTATATTTTCGAGCCAACTTACGCATGTACCTTGTGTAAAACTACGCGAAAGTAACTCTGCGCCGCGGCATAAGACCAACTCTTCCCGTCGCTCTGTAAGGGGGACGGAAATCTTGAATCGACTATGGGGGAACTCATTTTTCACGTTGCGGTTTAGGCTTCTCGTTCTTCACTTTCTGGTTTTCTATGCGCTTTTGGTGGTACCATGAGAACATTAAAAGCAACGTTACTAAACCAAATCACATACGCGATAAATAGTATCCTCGTCATTACTCCAGAGCTGTGCTAATTAATTAGTTAGCTAATTGAATTCCTAATTAATTAGCAAAATTTACTAATTGAAAATGGTAATTGTATTTTAATTACCTTAGTGCTAATTGAGAAGTAATTCTAATTAATTAGTATGAATCGGAAAGGTAATTATCTAATTAAAATTTAATTAGATTTAGGATTAACTAATTAGCTAATTGAATTTTCAATTAATCTTTTACGCCAATTTGTTGTAAAAAAATCGAGGAATTAACTCTTGATTCATCTATTTGAATATGAAAAAGCCTTATTATATCGATGAGGAAACCTTAGTGCTACTCTAAATTTTTCAGCTCCTCAATTATGAGAGAATACTAGTACTAGTAGAAAATTTCGTAGTTCGCAACTGCCCCATTTCGAAATTTCGACTGTTTTACCTATTCGAATTAATAGCAGTGCGCATGTATTTACTACTCAGGGGTCCATTATAGGAACTGTGCAAGAAAATGAAGAAATGAGAGAAATGACGGAAGGCTCGAGGCTTGTCTCATTTTTCGAGAATAATTCATGGCTTCCGTACCCGTTTTTCAATGACATTAAAACATTAAACTTTGCATTACCAAAGTACTAAATCCATGGGCACTTTTAAACTTTTATGTTTACTTATGGTCTCTTTTTTACCTTAATTAGACAAGTAATTAATTAGAAATTAGTAATTCTAATTAATTAGTTTGATAAATAAATGCCTAATTTCTAATTGAATTGAATTAGTTTCTATGTCTAATTGCTAATTGGCTAATTAATTAGTTCATAAATATTTCCCTAATTGCTAATTCTAATTCAATTAGTTGTCAGCTAATTAGCACAGCTCTGCATTACTCTATTAGCACTTGACTGTTTCCCAAGGCGTGCACTGTTAAACAAAGTTGTCCAAAATTGGATGTAAATGGATCCAAACTGACTCTGAGACAGCACAGTTTTCCATCTATTTTTGAATAACGTAACTAGTGCCCATAAAGGGACTGTTGATTGATAAGCCAGATTTGGAGTCTCATCCAAAATAGGATCCAGAATTATCTATTCAGGGATCAATTATTACCCAGAAATGGTCAGTATATTATCCACACATAAATCAAGCCCACATTGGACAAATTTCTGACCGATATAGGACTAAAATCAAACCCACATTGAACAAATCTCTAACCCATATCGTTCCAATATCAAGCTCATATTGAACTAATATCTAACGGATATTGGACTAAAAAAGGCCATATTCGACAAATTTTTAACCAATATTGATCTAATATCGAGCCCATTGGACTCATATGAAGCCAATATAGAAGCTAGATTTTTTAATTCACCTATTGATGAATGTCATGGAGAAGTTCTGTTCTCGACGTATTCATCATTCTGTCTCCCGTACAAAAATTTACGGCTGCATTTTGCTTTTAAGTAGATTTTGTTCGATCTGCAATATATTGCAAATGTACTGGAATATTCTGGAATAATACGGAAATAAACCTGAAAAAGGTTCAACTTCAGACAAGGTTTAGATGCATTCCAGAGAGCACTGCAAAACATTTCAGAAGTTTTGCAGAAAAAAATACCTGTCGCTAGAAAACTCAGTAGAGCAGATATACATACCTAATTAAGCTACTCTACAGTCATAAAATAGCTATCTTACAGCTAGAAAACAGAGGGGTAACAGTAATTCCCGTTTGAAATCAGATTGTTTGAAAGCTCATTACAGGTACCTTTCAGATTTTTTATATGCATGTTACAGTCAGAAAGAGGTACGTTTGTAGGATAATTGCAGGTGCGTTTCAGATTTTTTGTAGGGTCATTGCAGGCGCGTTTCAGATTTTTTGTAGGGTCATTGCAGTCCCGTTTCAGATACTTTGTAGGATAATTGCAGACGCGTTTCAGATTCTTTGTAGGATAATTGCAGACGCGTTTCAGATTCTTTGTAGGATAATTGCAGGCGCATTTCAGATTCTTTGTAGGATAATTGCAGGCGCGTTTCAGATACTTTGTAGGATCGTTGCAGGTGCGTTTCAGATACTTTGTAGGATCGTTGCAGGTGCGTTTCAGATACTTTGTAGGGTCATTGCAGGTGCATTTCAGATACTTTGCAGCATCATTGCAGGTGAATTTCAGATACTTCGCAGCTTCATTGCAGGTGAATTTCAGATACTTTGTAGGGTAGTTGCAGGCGCGTTTCAGATACTATGTGGGATAATTGCAGGTGCGTTTCAGATACTTTGTAGGATCATTGCAGGCGCGTTTCAGATACTTTGTAGGATCATTGCAGGCGAGTTTTAGATACATTGTTGGATAATTGCAGGCGCGTTTCAGATACTTTGTAGGATAATTGCAGGCGCGTTTCATATATTTTGCAGGATAATTGCAGATGTGTTTCAGATACTTCGCAGGGTCATTACAGTCGCTTTTCAGATACTTTGTAGGATCATTGCAGGCGCGTTTCAGATACTTTGTAGGGTCATTACAGGCGAGTTTTAGATACATTGTTGGATAATTGCAGGCGCGTTTCAGATACTTTGTAGGATAATTGCAGGCGCGTTTCATATATTTTGCAGGATAATTGCAGATGTGTTTCAGATACTTCGCAGGGTCATTACAGTCGCTTTTCAGATACTTTGTAGGATCATTGCAGGCGCGTTTCAGATACTTTGTAGGGTCATTACAGGCGAGTTTTAGATACATTGTTGGATAATTGCAGGCGCGTTTCAGATACTTTGTAGGATAATTGCAGGCGCGTTTCATATATTTTGCAGGATAATTGCAGATGTGTTTCAGATACTTCGAAGGGTCATTACAGTCGCTTTTCAGATACTTTGCAGGCGCGTTTCAGACGCTTTGCAGGGTCATTGCGGGTTTTCTTATCAATTATTGTGAATCAGTCGCCTTATATACCCTAAATTTCCAAAAATTGTTAAAGAGGCCTACGCTTGAGTTGAAACGTCAACAATAGCTATGTTTCAAATGATTTTAGGAATAAAGTTTCTTAAAACGATTTAACTACAATTAAGGCAAACTAATGACGATTAAATTAATAAATATCAATTATATTTATTTAAATATTTAAAAATAGCCTCTAAATTGCGTCTCGACTTGAAGAGGTTTATTTTGGATTCCCAACTTGTACTCATCCCTTACAAAAATATTAAGCTGTAATTCATCTGCATACGCGCTTTTTTATCGCTCCCACGCTCTAATATGTATACATTAAGGCTAGATTTTCTGCAGCTCAAAAAACGGGAAAAATTCACAGCATATCTAAAACTGCAAATTGACTGCCGTTTTTACATTTTCATTTTGTTAAATGTTAAGTGTCTAGCCTGGCAGAAATATGCACCGCAATTCTGCAAACGCTATGCAAAAGTAGAAATCCAGCTGCTAATTTAAAACTGCAATTTGACCACATTTATAGACATGTTTCTTGTCTGTAAAAGCGATGGAAAAGTAGAAATGCAACTGCTAATTTAGAACTGTAATTTGACCACTTTTATAGACATGTTACAGGTCTGCAAAGGTGATAGAAAAGTAGAAATCCAGCTGCTAATTTAAAACTGCAATTTGACCACATTTATAGACATGCTACAGGTCTGAAAGAGTGATGGAACAGTAGAAATCCAGCTGCTAATTTAAAACTGCAATTTGACCACATTTATAGACATGTTACAGGTCTGAAAGAGTGATGGAAAAGTAGAAATCCAGCTGCTAATTTAAAACTGCAATTTGACTACATTTAAAGACATTTTACAGGTCTGCAAAAGTGATGGAAAAGTAGAAATGCAGCTGCTAATTTAAAAGCAATATGTTACAGGTCTGCAAAAGTGAAGGAAAAGTAGAAATTCAGCTGCCAATTTAAAACTGTAATTTGACCACATTTAGAGCCATATTGCAGGTATTCAAAAGTAGGACATTTTACTTGAATTGAATACCTGCAATATGTCTATAAATGTGGAATAGTTACAGTTTTAAATTTTAAGCTAGATTTCAACTTTTCCATCACTTTTGCAGACCTGTAACATGTCTATAAAAATAGTCAAATTACAGTTTTAAATTGGCAGCTGGATTTCTACTTTTCCATAAGTTTTGCAGACCTGTAACATGTCTATAAATATGGTCAAATTACAGTTTTAAATTGACAGCTGAATTTCTACTTTTCCATCACTTTTGCAGACCTGTTACATGTCTATAAATATGGTCAAATTACAGTTTTAAATTGGCAGCTGGATTTCTACTTTTGCATCACTTTTTCTGACTTGTAACATGTCTATAAATGTGGTCAAGTTGCAGTTTTAAACTAGCAGCTGGTATTTCTACTTTTTCATCACTTTTGCAGACCTGTAACATGTCAATAAATATAGACAAATTGCAGTTTTAAATTGGCAGCTGGATTTCTACTTTTCCATTACTTTTGCAGATCTGTAACATGTCTATAACTGTGGTGAAATTACAGTTTTAAACTAGCAGCTGTTTTTTCAACTTTTGCATCGCGTTTGCAGAATTGCGCTGCATATTTCTGCCAGTACATACAATTAACAGTTAATAAAAAGAAAATGTAGAAACGGCAGACAATTTGCAGTTCTGGAATTGCTGTGAAATTTTCGCGTTTTTAGAGCTGCAGAAAATGTAGCCTTAATGTATACCTATTACAGCGTGGTAGCGGTAAAAAAGCGCGTATGCAGATGTATTACAGCTTAAAATTTTTGTACGGGCTGTGTTTCTTTCTGTCTGTTGTTACACCCCAATGGATTGCGTTCGCAATTTCCTAATCTGAATTCACAATATCTGAAAAACCAGTGGCGTCGCTTGGCCTTTTTTGGGGGGGCTATCCCCCCAAATTCCAAACTTAGCCCCCCCCCCAAAAAATTTCCGTAAACCCTACCAAAAAAATTGCTGTTAGCATCCTAAAATTCTGTAGCAATATAAAAAAATTATAATGATAGATTCGTTAAGTTTCATCTCTGCAGAGATGAATTTCAATATCAAACAGTACAATTTTGAAGAAAAGAACAGATGGAGACAAGTAAAATGTTTCATGTTCTTTCGAAAGGAGTCCCAATAGTGTGGACTAAAAGCTAACCAAAACCAAAAATAAACTTAAAGTGTTAGAGTCACCAAAAATCGCTATTTTTAAAACTAAAAGGTTTTAATCCCATCTGAAAGATCAAATCTGTCTGATTCAGAATATCTATTTATATAATGCATTATAATTTTCCAAATATTATTAAAACCCCGGCTTTCGGAACCTACTCGCACAATTTTTTAAAACTATTTTGACAGTTGAATACTCCATATACCCCTGGTGACGTCACGATTCGAGCGCGCGTGAGCACGCGGCACGCGCGACTCCGCAAGTCCTATTTTTTTATTGATACGTGGTGCTTTCAAAGTGATCGAATTTGACGCGCGCGCGATGTTTAAAAACTAGGCTTAGCTATCGTAATGAAATCTGTCTCGCGCTGGTCAACCTCTTATGACGTCACCAGGGGTATATTTATAATTACGTTTAAATGAGGTATGTGAAATATCAATTTTCTTTTTCATATTACAAAATGAATAAATTTCTATAACGCTTTTTAGAGAGTAAGGATGTCCCTATAACCCAGGGTTTACCCCCCTTCTTCCCCCCTTGGGGGGTGGGGTAAAACCTGGGTCTACGGTGGTAGTTGCTGACATTTTAATAATCTACAATTACGTTTCTATTTTTATCGATTTGAATCATGCTTTGAAATTCGGCGTATACAATGCAGACTGCGGCTTCGGGCAGAGGTTTAGCGAGTCCCATGTCCAATCTTAATTGTCCTTGCTTAACGGGGTTCCAGTGGTTTGTTTCGCTAGCCGATAGGTCCGGTGTCAGATCAAAAGCGTAGAGAGTTAACCCGTTGGCAAACTCGTTGGGAGTAATATCGTTACCGTCGTCTTTATAATGAATACCCGTGCCCGCGAACAATGTTTGATAAGCTTGTATATACAAGTTTTTAGCGAAATCAGGAGTCAACGGTTTCGAGGGTATTTGTTCGTTATCGAGGTACAGAGACAAAAAATTTAAATCCCAAGTTTTAAAGTTAAAGGGATTCAGAGTGTAACTGCCCTTGAACGCCGCGTTGGATACTATTCCAATAATGACGCGATTAGGCTGAGGGCCTAGATATACAGGGTGTTTCTGAAAAGTCCATCACAAATTAAGGGGCGTGTTTATGGGACCAAACTGAGCGGAAAGTACCAAAGAACATGGGGTGTACAACATTTTGTTACGGAGATATGGCATTCCAAACATTCGCCCCTAAAACAAGGAAATATCCAAAAATGAGGAGTAACACTTAAGACCGACTAACCAGCTTGTTTAAAATTACTAGACAATTTCAATAGCCTTTAATCGAACAATTGATTTCTACCTTTACTAATCAGAAGCGTATAAATGAGTAGAAGTATGCCTACGGTGGTAATGTAAAATTAATCCCAAGTGACATGATGTTTCAAGATCTTCCCAGCACCAAGTAAAATGGTTCTGATTGAAGGGACTTTTATTAGCACAGCGTAAACAACGTTATTTTCAGGAATTAGTCCAAATGTCCACGGGCGGCATTACAAAAACGAGGCAGTCTTTCGAATGATACTTGGACATGTTGGAAGATCCCTGGCTTGTTCCTGTTATCTCAAACCGTAAAAAGCTACGCAAATCTTCATCATCACGGACAACACTCTTGTACGTTAGGTATGACCTTGAGAAAACCTAAAAGGACATCTCGAATGTATTTGAAAAACCCATCTCCAATTAAGGGGCGTGTTGTTTGTTTCCAACAGAGTAAACTCGCCCAGAGAACAATTACAATGCAGAGCCACGTTTCGGCGTTAATGGCCCACAAAGGTGGTCCCAAAAACAAGAACAAACTTTAATTTGTTTCGTTCAGTAAGTGTTTCATGTGTCATAGATAAAACGCCATGATTAATGCACGAAGAAAATGAATTTATTGACAAGTTTTAACATTTAATTGCAACTAGTTACAAAAATTGTTCAAAGTGTTCACCACCCGCGTTAAGGCACACATTAGCACGTCTTACAAATGATTCCCTTACACGTTGAAAAATGCCTGGAGTTTCGCGAATTGTTTGACAGCCGTGAATTATTCGTCGACGTAGCTCTTCAACATCGGGCACTTCAGTCTGATAAACTAAGTCTTTCAGGTGGCCCCAAAGAAAGAAATCACAAGGGTTCAGATCGGGTGATCGAGCAGGCCACTCCACAGGTCCACCTCGACCTAACCACCGCAAAGGGAAGGTCGCGTTAAGATAATTTCGGA
Organism: Phalangium opilio; assembly: GCA_019434445.1. Lineage (NCBI taxonomy): Eukaryota > Metazoa > Arthropoda > Arachnida > Opiliones > Phalangiidae > Phalangium > Phalangium opilio. The sequence goes on along the minus strand of JAEQBA010003480.1, from coordinate 321,578 downwards.
CCGCGATGCTGAAATGTGGTGGTGCACCATCGTGCATGAACCACATTCTGTTTACCAAACCTAAGGGTACGTCTTCGAGTAGTTCCGGTAAATCGTCCCGTAAGAACTGCAAGTAAGCCACACCGTTTAACCTGGGCTCTAGGAAATATGGCCCAATTAAATTGTCACCCACAATACCACACCACACGTTTAAACTGAATTGTACTTGGTGACTTCTAACGCAAGTTGCGTGGGGGTTTAGCTGGGACCATTGATGTTTATTATGTAAGTTAATAATACCATCCCGTGAAAAGTTAGCTTCGTCAGTAACCAACAAATCCCGTGGGAAATCGATATCGTTTACTTTAGCCAGAAACCACTGACAAAACGCCGTGCGTCGTGGGTAGTCCGCTGGATTCAAACCTTGAACTTTTTGAACATGGAAAGGATGAAACCGGTGGCTTCTGAGGATTTTCCACACGAGCGTGTGGTTTACGCCTAATCGGCGACCAACTTGGCGGGTACTTGATTCAGGCTCGTCCTCGAAAATGGTGAGAACTTCGTCTTCTACGGCCTCTGGGATGGCTCTCGCTCTAGGTTGAGGTCCAGCCGGTTGGATTCGTCCATCTTGCCTCAAACGTCTGTCCACAGCCTCGAACGTCAGTCGATTTGGTAGTCGCCTCTGCGGAAATCTTTCCTGATACAAGCGTACAGCTGCAGCGGCATTCCCCTCGGCTAGTCCATACATTAGGTGCATATCCGCATATTCGGCATTTGTGAAGAAAGGCATTGTAACAGACTTCGTTGAATTATGAGTTTAATAAAACAAACACATGTACGTGAAACCTCTTTTATTCCTTTCTTAAAAAACATAGTGCTCTGTTTTAGTGCTCTGTTTTTTAAGAATAGGCGAAGTTCTCACTATTTTCGAGGACGATCCAAAAACAAGCAGCCGCCAATTGGTTTGCTGATTAAGAAAAAACCACACGCAACTTGCGTTAGAATGCACAAAGTACAATTCAGCTTAAACGTGTGGTGTAGTATTGTGGGTGACAATTTAATTGGGCCATATTTCCTAGAGCCCAGGTTAAACGGTGTGGCTTACTTGTAGTTCTTACGGGACGATTTACCAGAACTACTCGAAGACGTACCCTTAGGTTTAATAAACAGAATGTGGTTCATGCACGATGGTGCACCACCACATTTCAGCATCGCGGTCCGAAAACTTGTCAATAACATTTTCTTTGTGCATTAATCATGGCGTTTTATCTATGACACATGAAACACTTACTGAACGAAACAAATTAAAGTTTGTTCTTTTGTTTGGGACCACCTTTGTGGGCCATTAACGCCGAAACGTGGCTCTGCATTGTAATTGTTCTCTGGGCGAGTTTACTCTGTTGGAAACAAACAACACGCCCCTTAATTGGAGATGGGTTTTTCAAATACATTCGAGATGTCCTTTTAGGTTTTCTCAAGGTCATACCTAACGTACAAGAGTGTTGTCCGTGATGATGAAGATTTGCGTAGCTTTTTACGGTTTGAGATAACAGGAACAAGCCAGGGATCTTCCAACATGTCCAAGTATCATTCGAAAGACTGCCTCGTTTTTGTAATGCCGCCCGTGGACATTTGGACTAATTCCTGAAAATAACGTTGTTTACGCTGTGCTAATAAAAGTCCCTTCAATCAGAACCATTTTACTTGGTGCTGGGAAGATCTTGAAACATCATGTCACTTGGGATTAATTTTACATTACCACCGTAGGCATACTTCTACTCATTTATACGCTTCTGATTAGTAAAGGTAGAAATCAATTGTTCGATTAAAGGCTATTGAAATTGTCTAGTAATTTTAAACAAGCTGGTTAGTCGGTCTTAAGTGTTACTCCTCATTTTTGGATATTTCCTTGTTTTAGGGGCGAATGTTTGGAAGGCCATATCTCCGTAACAAAATGTTGTACACCCCATGTTCTTTGGTACTTTCCGCTCAGTTTGGTCCCATAAACACGCCCCTTAATTTGTGATGGACTTTTCAGAAACACCCTGTATATTGTTAAAACTCTCAGTGCTACTTCCGGTAGAGATAGTTTTAGTTTTAAGTTCGGTGCGCGTAAAATTATATTTGGCAGTACCGTTATTAAGCGCTGCTTCATGCGCTAACAATATTTTAGGACTGAGTTTAACTTTACGTACCGCGAGTGCAGCGTCTAGTATCTTGACTTTACAGTTTTTGAGAGTGGCTGTTTCTTGGCACATTAAGGCAAACTCGTCCTTGTTGCGAGTAAACACGACTTTAAGGTCCACCCCGTTTAAGAGATATTCGGGAATATTAAACACGTCACTGAACACGGGTGTAAAAAATTAATCACGGCCGATTTAGCAGTTTTAGCCATTCGGGCGAGGAAACCTTTATTTGAAAAGTCGTCAAACTTTCCGGCTTCGTCCATTTCCCATCGGGCAATCATAAGGTGAGATTTTTTGGCCGCGGGACCGTAATTTGAGACAGTTTCGATAAAAGACGTGAAGGCGTAGTTTTGGGCGGCTGAAGAAACTCGGGTATTGTTCAAGAAAACATCGCAAGTTCTCCACAATGCATGGCCAGCGTTGTTCACGAAAGCTACCACGGCGGCATCAGGAAGATCACTTCCATCTTCGTTGGAGATTTTGACTTTGTTGTAATGCATGGTGTGGGCTACATCGATGTAGCTATCTCCATTGCCCGAGATGAGGTATTCGAGGGTAGAGCTAACACCAATGGCCGCCAAGGGTTTGACCCATACACCTTGAGCATGCTCGACACTAGTTTGAATCGGCACAGGGGCAAAAATGTCCAATTCATAGGGCTCGGAGTTTCTATAATATAAGCCATTTGAATGATGATGGCTATCATGTCATTATACATAATACGATATGCATTAATGGATTGTAACTGAAATAGACGATTAAGTTGCTTATATACAAATATCTATAAACATGCAATAGAAGTATATATTTATTCAATTTACTGTTATAAACAGTGATAATCGAAATACGTTATCAGTTAAATTATCGTAACTTTAGACTTGATTACAACCAACAAAATATTAACAAGGCTTATCAAACAAAAAATGTCGGCGTTCATTCGTATATAGCGTTTTTTATAGATGAAAAAAAATAATTTCGTCATATACTGTATTATCCATTAGAAACATTGCAACTTATTACACATCTTTTTATTGCTCATAAAAATATTTTCAACTAATAGAAATTGTATATCAACAATACGTTATATTTTGAAGTAATATCTGCAGACCTCATTGACAGTTTAAAATCTTCATGTTTTTATATCCTACGTTTTGTCTACTCGTTTATGGTTTCATAACTTAGTTGCGATCGATTTTCATTTCATTAACAATTGCCATCATAGCGGAGATTCCGGTATAGGTTAACGCATCGTGGCTTCCGCGTACCCGCGTCAGTGTTTGGCAACACTTTCAAATATTATGTGAAACAGTCCGTAATAAAATGAACGTGTCGCGAAATGCAAATATTGTACGAAGTAAGTTTCCGAGTAGTAAGTGCTAAATGACATCGATGTAGCTATCTCCATTGCCCGAGATGAGGTATTCGAGGGTAGAGCTATCACCAATGGCCGCCAAGGGTTTGACCCATACACCTTGAGCATGTTCGACACTAGTTTGAATCGGCACAGAGGCAAAAATGTCCAATTCACTCTTAAGAGCTTGGAGAGAAAACATGATTTTTTCAGGAGCTAAATATATCGCGTGGCGTCTGCTTTGAATGACGGTGATAAACTGACAGGCGTTTAACTTTGCGTCTCTTTATCTTTAATCCTGAACCTTGCTGAGCAGCAGTCATGTTCTCATAAGTTTCCTGCAATCTCTTTTTCGCGGCACTTTTCACATTCTGACCTTGCATTACGTCACCAAGAATCTTTTGTCCCGTACTAATGGCTCTAGGTGCCAGATACTTTGCACCTCTAATTAATAAGGGGCGTGCCCATCTAAATAACCCTTTCAGGGCGCTCCCAATCCCGTGACCTTTTTGGTGGGGGGTCCCGACAAATACTTTTGACACCCCTCCACCCCCTACCTGATAAAAATAATACCTCCTATACTCGCAACGAGACTCTAATGTTTGGGGTTTTGGCATGGTCTAAAGAGTAGTTTACAGGTCGACGTTCCAAACTCGAATGACGCGGCTTGGCCTAAACTATTCCTTATATCAATGTCTATAGTATCAAAGTAACGTTTAGCAACTTTAACGTAATGGGGAGAGTTAAATGATTTAGTTATAGTCGAACCGTGAGGTTTTTCGCTGTCTACGCCTACTATACGAAGTAGCGGGGCTACCGTATCGCCTATAAATTCATTAGGTACTATATCGGAATAAATAAACAATTGGTCGGGAATATAATAATTTAAATTAGCGGGAATAGAGCTTCTATACGATTGGCTGGTTTTGTCTGAAGGGCAAGAGAAAGACGTACTTTGGCCTTTTGGGGTTTTAAATCCTAATATCCTTTTCAAAGTGGGAGAAAGAGCCAAGATACCGTTAGGTTGAATAGTTAAAGAAATGCAATCAGAGAGGGGATCCGAATCAAATTTAAACTTTGAACCTTATTGAAAGCCGCTTAATCCGGAAGCTATTTGTTTAAGGACGGCTTCTAATGATTTGTAATAGCCCCCGGGAACTATAAAGGCCTCGGCTTTAACAATAGGCTGTGATTTTCCGTCCCGACCTTTTTTATTTTCATGCGAGACCACCTGCACGTGACCTTCCTCACTGGGTATGTTAAAAAAGGACATTGGGTACAAAACGTCTACAAGAGCAACCTCCCAGTCATCAACGTTGTTTTTCGGTTAGCCTGTCTGGCGCGTAAGATTCTAAAAGAGGCATGCTTTCCCTCAAGACATAATTTGTACGCGTAGGATCTTTTGTCAAACACGTGTTCGGGAACAAAGTTCAAGAGCAGGTGGGGGAAATGTCCCTTATTTAAACTAGGGTCTAAGCCAAAAGTGGATACAAAGCTAGATAAGGGGGAAGAATGAAATTTAAACTATCTATAAATTTCAAATTCTCATATCGAATTTGCATAATCTTCGTTCCCGTCATTATCACTTGAGGGCGCCACGCTTTGATGGCTAACATGGCTTTGTACAGAAATTGTAAATCATAGCCCTTCACATTATGTGCGATAACTGTTATTTTGGGAGAATTGTGGAATTCTTGAAGATAATTTAAAAAATCCAGAACAGGATCATTCCCGAGAAACACCCGTTCTCGAGGGCCGCAGGTGGCGCTAGTAAATTGATCAGATTTCTCGAGAATGCATTGATCACAGATTTTTTGAGAAATACATAAGATAGGAGTATGTAGGAAAGCATTGGGGTTTGAAGGGTCTGGGGTATTATGAACACATTCGAGATCATAAAAGATAGTAACGGAAGGATGGGTCTTAGCTTTTTTAGTTGCAGGGTTGGCTTTAGAGTCGGTAACCTGCATGAAACAATAGTGGGGGTGTGGGTTGAATTTGTTACAGATGACGCAATAAACTTCTCCGCAGTTGTGAGGTGACTTGCGCTTCCCCATATCTATTGTTTTTGCGCAACGGGGGCAATTAAACACCCTTTGGCAGACGGTTAAGGTTTTGCTTCCACTAGCCTTATGGGCGTCAAAGCATTCTTGCCCCCTAAAATCGCGATGGCAGGTCCCGCATCTAATTTCTCCCCCCTCGCAATCTTCGGCCCTTTGACAGGAATAACAATACTTATTGCAAGCGTGGTTAAAATCTAAGTTGTTATACCCCACAAGGCACCTTTCGCAGAAAAAATTAAAACGGAAGAGAGGGCTAGGTTTGGTGATGATGTCAAAATGATTTTGATAGTTGAAAAGGTATAGCCGAGGCTTTGGATTACCATCGGCACCGGGAATAAAATCTGGTTCCCCGAAAATACGGTAGGGGACGTTTGCTCTAACTGTAAATACTATAATTTGGTATTCAACCAAGTACGATTGAAATCGAGGTAGAGCACCCGCCCCCGAGCATTCGTCCAATGGTATTTCCGCCGCCAGGGCTAATTCCTCTGCCATCTTCCTAAGCCTCTCCCCTTATTTTTTACTAATATTAGGACGGCATAGTGTTTTGAAATCTGCCTCGAGGCTTTTGTCAAGGGGATGCATTGTATAATCCCTGTGTATTCTAGCAAAAATTAGAGCATAAGGGAGGCATAGCCGATCGTTGTTCTTGATCTGAATAATGCATTATTTCTCCCTGGCAAAAGTCTCGAAGGTACAGATACCAAGGGCCTTGCAACGCTTGGCGCCTTGGGGCAACCTCACGCGCTGTATAGTTATTCCTATAGGACCTAGAAAAAACTTGGATCCTCCTTCAGAATTATAGGCTTTATCAGCCACTACTTCTAGTATGAATCCAATATCTATTTGATCCCTTCCTCTAAAACTAAAGTCTGCGGTTTGAATGCCTGGATTATTAATGCTTGTCATTGAAATTGCAATCATGTCATCGGGTAAACAATCGTCCAAAACGTATTCTAGGAAGTCGCTTACAGATTCGACGATGTTGTGGTCAAACTGTACTTCCATTTCCCATCCATCAAGATTAAAATTGGGGAAGGACACTACCCCGCTAGAAATCACGTTTACACCTGGTGGTGCAACCAGCGGAGATGGGGGTGGAGGTGGAGGAGTAAGAACCCCACCTCCTACCTGTCCTTCCCCCAAATCCATTGACTCATTCTGAGATGGAGCTATAGGAGGGGTAGTATAACCGTCTAAGAAAGAAACATCGTCGTTTTGTAACGCCTCTTCCAGAGGCGATAAAGGAGGTAGATGGCTATTGTTTGCCATAGACAGGGTGGGAGACGGAGAGCTATTGATAGACGGGGGTGTAGAATAGTTTGCCATAAACGTGTCATCGGCATTTAAAAAGGCTATTTCTAACGAGTCTGGAAAGTCGACTAAAAAACTATCATCTTCAATAGGGAGTTCAATTTCTACATTAGAGTTGGCCATTGCGATAACTTAAAAATACAAATACCACAAAATACTAATACTAAATCACAAAAATATACTAAAACACTAATGCTAAAACAATAAAACAGTAAAGTACTTATAAAAACTAAAATGAAAGTACTTATAAAAACTAAAATGAAAGTACTTATAAAAAATTGAAAGTACTTATAAAAGTCTAAGTTAAAATAAAAATACTAAAACACTTGTAAAACACTAAGTTAAAAATACTAAAACACTTATAGAAAATTTAAAATACTTGTAAAAAATTTAAAATACTAGAGTCAAATACTAAAACACTTGTAAAAAATTAAGTTAAAATACTAAAACACTTGTAAAATACTTGTAAAAAATTTAAAATACTAGGAGTCAAATACCAATACTAACAGTCAAAAATACTAAAGCACTAAGATATGAGCACGGAATAACTCACAAGTTATGTTTGGGAGCAGAAGATTTCTTGGCTTGCATCAACAGCGGTCAGAAGTAAACTGATGAGTAGCCTAGAGTGATCCGCCCTTTTATACTTTCGTGATACAATTAGAAAAAAAAATAGATCACCCTCAATGTCATAAACATGTCTTAACACGTTTGGGCTAGTCATAAAACACTCTAAATATAAATTCCATTGATAACAATACAACTGGTTCGACCACGCCCCCTTTTAAGGTCCTAAACCATCTGGTGTGGGGTCCAATTAAAGAATTGACAAAATAAACTCTTTTTTTCAAGTTCAGCCCTCTTTTATGGCCATAGAAGTCTTGGAATGACCCAAAAAGACAAAGGGAATAGATGCTTTTGTTCAAGTTCAGCCCCCCTTTTCAAGGTCATAAACCACCCTGTGGGGTGGCCCAATTAAAGAAAAATAAATTCCAATGCATCTCAGGGACCCGAGGTCATTCACCCCCTCCCTAAAGCCATAAATGATTTTGAGGAACTGTCAAAGACCAAATTGAAAATAGGAATGATTTTGATAAATTTAGTTAGAATTTATTTCAACGAGGTTTTATCAAGACTGTAGTAGGTATAATAGCATTACAAAGAACAAATTAAGGAAAAAATTATATTTATTTATTTCGAGTTACATTTCAAGTTTTTTGATTGGTTCTTTTATAATTTAGAAACGTAATAAGGTATGGAATATATTACAATAATAGGATCTAACTTTCCTGTCGCAAAAGTTCTTGAATAAACATTTCAATTATAGCTTTCTCGAGATTAACGCGTTTTATTCTTAGTACAATATCGTCATTCGGAGTAAGTGTTGTTGGTATGGGTTGAGTTGGCGGAATGACTTTTTCTTTCTCCCACTCTTCTTGAGGGACATCTCTGTACTTTCTGTTTGGTGGCATGTCTTTAGTCAGTGGGTTTTGAATGAATATAGGCATGTTATTTGTTGGTAATCCTTGAAGTAATGGACAGTCTGCCTTGAATTTCTGATGCTCTTCGAAAACATTGTCACAAAAATGGCATTTAACAGCGTCTGTCCCCGAACTTAAATAGTAAAACCCATGACGGGCTAGTTCTACAAACGTATTCGCAAATGCACCAAACGTTTCTAGACGGGTAATTTCTCGATTCATCTTATCCTGGCGGTGTCTAGCAATCTAATGAGGTCTGTACCAAATCAGACGCTATTTATACCCCAAGTAAGGGGATGAAAGGCTAGATTGCAATGGATGTTGTTACTAAGCAGACGTTAATTCGCGAAGCTCTTTCAAAGCCAGGGAAAATAGTGGCCGTTACTTTCATCGTAGTAACTGTATTTCTAGATGAATTTGCATTTTGGTATTTTAAAAATATTACTTTAATTTCGGGTAACGCAACAAAGACATAACATGTTGAGACTTGTCAGTATAATGCCTTAGGGGCAAACACCTGGAAACAATTAAATGTTTCGTGGTAGGAAGAGTCACCAACTAACAAAGCAATAAATCCGAAAATAGATTCCATTCATAACAATACAACTGATTCGACCATGCCCCTAAACCCATTAAAACACGTCTTTATAGTAAAAATAAAAACGGATGGGGATAAATTCTTTTGTTCAAGTTCTGTCCGTTTAGCCACGCCCCCTTTTAAGGTCCTATTGGGTGGGCAATAAAGGGCAATAAAAAAAGAAAAGCATCAGTCAATATACCCTCAGGCTAATTATCAACCCTGCACTCTAGAAAATATCGCAATAAAGATCATTCAGTCCTCAGCTTTTAAGCCGTAAAGACCTGTCGTAAGAATGACCACCAAGATCAGAGATTACCGCGTGAACGCCCGTGTTAGACTAAGTAATGAATGTTATGCCGTTTTCGGGGTGAGCGGGTACGAGCCAAGCTTACTTTTGACAAAGAAGGACGGGACTATTCTCGCAATCTCGGAAGACGTTTTGACGGAATTTATGGAGGAGTGGACGGAGATCTATTCATCTATAGAAAGTGGCGACTGGGGTAATTATCGTTACTTGAACTTGAAAATAAAAATAACCGTTATGGAGGGGAATATAGTATTCGACGATGGCAGCGTATTCACTCTAACAAAGGCCGAAGCAGGGAAACTGAACGAGAAATTTAGTTTTATGAGATTTCACTTCAAGCTTTTAAATGATCAAGCCGAAGTTATTATATGCATGTACGAAGCTATTGTAAAACGCATGAATGATATATATCAAAAATATTATGTAAGTCGCGGTACTATGTCTCACAATGATTACGACCGTGTAAAAAATTTCCTAGCGGCGTGTATAGTTCCTTCGAGCATTTTCGAAGATTTTTGTAACTTGGTTCGTGACAAAAACTTGACGCGTAAACTACAATTATATAATTTATTCTACATTTGCTTAAATAACGACGCGTACATTCGCGAATTAATTGGAATTTATTTTGTTAATTAAATGTTTTTGACTAAAAACCCGATTCTTAATAATAATAAGCCTAGAATAACCTAGCATAAGCCTATCTTGCAGGATCTTATATAGCATAAACCAACCAGGATCTACAATAGCATAAGCCTATCCCTACAGGTATCATCCAAGTGACGTCATAAAAAAATTAGCCGTGACGTCATCAAGAAAACCACCACCATTGTGGCTCAACAATTCAAATTTCCCGCCAACAACATCACGTGACGTCATCAATCCCCCATCTCATCCCCCCAAACACCATCACAATCCTCATCTCATCCCCCCCAACACCATCACGTGACGTCATCAATCCCCCCTCAATCCTCCCCCCCAACCCCCGGGATGTCCCTATAACCCCCTTCTTCCCCCCCAAGGGGGGGAAGAAGGGGGGTAAAACCTGGGTTATAGGGACATCCTTACTCTCTCTTTTTACCTTGGATCTACTGTTATTATAACCCAATTGATGTTTTAAAACGAAAATTAGCCACTTTTCAAAAAACGTGGCACTAACACTTTAAGACGTGTGAAAATCCTTCATAATAATTTCACGTTGACACAAAATTACGTAGTTTTAAAGGTCTACACATTATCCAATGAACCCATTATGCAATTTTTTTATTAAATTCTTATAATAACTAGTTTGCCCAGATTTAGCCCCCCCCCAAATTTCAAACCCTAGCAGTGGCGTCGCTAGGCCTTTTTTGGGGGGCCTCTCTGAAATATAGTAGCCGGTAGGGACGAGTGGGTTTATACTTCTCCTGAGAGACAGGCTTTGTACCTAACGTGTCTGTCTGTGTTTTGTTTTAACTTCAGCAATTGCTTATCAAAAATTAGAAATGATTACATGTCTAGGTAAATAGGTGTGCTGGTAATCGTCAAATATTATTTCACTTCCCATTTTTACCTTACCCTTTTATATTCCACAAAGCAAAAGTAGTTTTCAAGCCCGGAAATCAAAGACGTTAAGTTCATACAACCTTAATTCAGTTTGCCCACTAAAACCTGTGTAATTTGGTACTAGTTTAAAGGGATAGAATCGGATTTATCTGAGTTGGTCAAACTAACATTGGTTTTCTATAAATTAACCAACCCTAAAAACATGGGGGTCAGTAGAAATCGCGAGAAACATTTATTATTTAAAATAAACGTGAACAAAAATTTAAATTTTGAACGTCAGATTTAAAATCGGTCGCCATTTTCAACCCATTACCTACGTAGGTAAAGTTCGGCCTATGATTGGTTGCTAGTAGTTGGAATGAAAACTGTCGTTTTAGGAGTAAAAAGTAGTAGGAACGAGAATTAGCCTTTTGACACTTATGGCCGCGCATGAGCAGTTGTAATGTTTGGCGCCTTGAGTTTTAAGCTTCTATGGAGTTAACGTGTAAAATAAACTACGATGGACGAGTTTTAGAATATTTTGTGATTTATTATTAAAATAAAATGCCTAGTATTTAAACCGAGAGAGTAAAATTAAAACCACGTTAAGAAATAAACAGTGTTTAAGTTCTAACGGAAACGGTGCAATGATAATAATTGGTTTAAACTCACTAAGCCTCGGCGAACGTATGGGATCGCCGATGCCGTGCCGAAAGTCGGCAGCGTTACCCCGCGTAGTGACGGAACTCACGTCAATCTGTATCATACTGCGCTCACAGAATGAATCCCCCTACAAGTAGGAAAAACACTACGGAGCCTAAGAGACTTATGACGTCGAAATTGGTAGAGACGAACTAGTAACGTTTTTCGGTGGTTCGACTCTGTATCACCAGGTGTCCTCATGATCGAAAAACAATAGCATTTTGGATCTTTTAATCGTAATTTAAAAATCAATTATTAAACTAAAATATAAAAACATATATATTTCCAGAATCCTTATTTGTCTATCTATCGAAATAAATTAACCTTATAAGGATTTATTGCAATGAAATTAAAAGAAAGTATCCCTTTAAGGTGGTATCGCAAGATCCCTTTGGCGAAAATATCACAGATATATTTTTTTGGTGTTTGGAGGATGGTATTTTGCCATATAATCCACCACACCAACGTAATTACTATGGCTTTTAGGAATTGGGTTTTATCGAAAAGATTGTAACAATAAGTGAGTTAGGCGATCTTATCATAAGTAACTGATTCGGAGAAAAACGTATACATGTTAAATTCTAATAAAAAATAATAGTGACAATATTCCAGATGAATGTCTACTACAAAAAAATGATTTGGATATTTTTTACAAAGCTTAAATTACAAAATATTACGCTAAAAGTTAGACTTCAAAGCAAGTGGATTTGATAATAAAAAATACTTTCAATTTAATCGAACGTAGAGTACGACCCTGTTTTCTACATAATTTTTTTCGGAAAATTTTGTCGATTGAATAAATTTGTCGGTTAAAATCTTACTAAGATTATTCAGTCTCAAAAAATATCGTCTAAAATTGTTGTAATGTTTAAACGAATAATTTTCTGAATAGTTTTTGATTATTTGTAGTTAATCGTATTTTTCGAAAAAATCGATCAAAAAACCCCGAGCCCTATGTATTACACTTAATACACCATACTTTGCAATATTTCAATATTACGAATATACTTCACATTACTTTTCGGTATTTTTTCATACTTCAAATATTACGAAACCAAATGTACACCTACTTCACGTAGTGGTTACCCCCTCGGACAAGAGGGATAGCCCTGCTTTCGCTGACAAGTATACACACATTATACTGTATGTAGCACTTGTTTCGTGTCTAGTCATAGTTCACTTACATTTGATTGTAGGACGAATTTTAATAACTTGGTTGAAGTGCTTTATTAAATTTCCTAAAACTTTTACATATGAAAACTAATTTATTAAAAACAGTAATAATAAAATTAGCTTCAATGTTAAAAGTATTTCTTCCTTAATCAAGGAAATTGAAATCAAATTGTTATAAAAAACAATTTATTGCCTTTTTCGGGAATCCTTTTTTTACGGTGATGGTAAATTTGGGAAACACCTGTGCTTAATGATTTTTCTACCAAATATAAATGGTCCTGCAGCGGTACACGCTAGCTGATACCAAGTAATAATACCGTTACTTCAGTGAACATTGTTCAGTCAACTGTTCAAATCTAATTTAAGCTCCGTTGTTTACAAGGTTCTGTTGATGGATCAGTCAATAAATGAAGTGATTTCATAAATACGTTTATACATTTATATTAACGTATATTTGTTATGACATTTATACATTTTTAAATATTCGATCTTGTAAATTAATTGCTAAAAGCGGGATTTTGAGAATGGACATTGAAATTTCCATCGAATCTATCTGCCTAGTCGTTCCACAGTAACTGTCAAGCGTCTTGACACTCCTCTTTAAAACGCATTGTACATCTCTTTAATTGTAATAAATATTTACCTCATGTTCACTTTGAATCGTATAGTTTACCAAATAAGTGCCATAAGACCGCTTACACCATCCGGCCCTGGTTCATTAAGAAAAGGCACCTGAAAATATAAATCCTTTTTCTATCGAACGTGTTCACACAAGAATTATTTCAACAATTGGATTTACATGTGTTGCTACTCCTTTCATGTGCATCTCGAAACAATCTTTAGTTAATCACTGAGAAAACCGAAATGTTAGAAAATATGGGTGATGCGTTATTCCATCACATATCATCCGCTTCGACTTATTCAAAAGCCTATATTAAATCTTAACTATTGTTTCTGAAATGAAAATCAAATTTTCACGGAGGAACTTAAGAAAGGAGGGGCAAAAATGGAAACGGGAAGGTAACTCGTATGACTAAGTAGTTTCTGTCTCTCACACGCAAGCACCACGGTGGAAAGCTGAGGAGCACTACTACTTCACGTGATCCTTTAAGAGGGAAATCAAGGAAGAGCAGAACGTCACGTGATCCTTGAAGAGAGAAACTAAGGTTGAGGAGTATGTCACATTATCTTTTAAGCGGGAAATCAAGGAGGAGCGGTTCGTCACGTGATCATTTAAGCTAGAGACCAAGGAGGAGCAGTACGTCACGTGATCCTTAAAGCGGGAAACCGAGGAGAAAGTAGATTTGTAAACAATTTAACTTGACACTCGTACCAACTTCTAAGCGTTTACGCTGCGTGCTTCCCGTTTGGTCTATACGTTGAATCTTCTTCTCATATATTTAGTTTTGTTTTAAAAGTTGGAGCTCTTTTCAAAGCAAAAAACTTTAATTAAAGCAAGATACTAATTTTCTGATGCAAGCAACATGGAAAAAATCTAATTAACTAAAATGGAGGAAGTTCATGAAAGCTTGGATTTCTTACTAATTAAATTAATACTTTTTTCCTATCCGTGAGACAAGCATGCACTAAACTTCATTTCAGATAAATATTATACGCTAGTTAAGCTACCGGGCGTGTCCCGATTGTTTTTAGTGTAACGATGGATTGTCGTCTCTTAGAATTTCCCTCTTTTGTAAAAATTGTAAAGCGAAAACACCTAGCGTGTTTTCGTTAAGAGAGAGAGGAAACTTTCTATGCCTATGGAAAGTTTCCAAAAGCCCAAAAACCCATCCTCGTGTGCAGGAGCGAAAGCTCCGGGCTTTGGTTCCCACGAGACCCCAGATTTGGCTTAGCTCTAAGAGAGAGCACTCGTTGTATTTTTCGACTGAATAAAATGTATCAATGTATTAAGACTTTTTAAACGTTCCCCCAACCGGCTCATTATTTCCTTACGGATAGTAATATAATTTAAATGCTGACTTAGCAAGTTATTTTGTAGCGAGGGTTTAAACTAGGCTATGAGCCCCTTAACTTTAATCCCCCGCCACAAATTTGGTGGAGGCTGCCGGCTGGCACTCGTTGTGCCCTTGATGTTCCCTTTGTCTTGGTACGCCGCTGTATCGTCGTCCTAGGCGCCATTTTTTGTCGACGACTGGATTTCCGGGCTTCGTTCGCCTTTCGACGTCTTTTGCCGGTGAAAACTGCGGGATTCACCTACGCTTTCGTCGGACGCTACCTTGCCGCTAACCCTTCGTTGATTTTGGACTTGGTAGGACTGCGGGACGACCTTCTAGGACCCCTTCAGCGCCATTTTTTTTCGGTCCCCGTGCAAGCCCACGCGGACTCCGTTCGGACTGCAGGACGACGGACTGTCTCGAAATCGGCGCCTTATCTCGTACGTGTTCGCCCACGTGCACCCCGTTCGGACTGCGGGACGACGGACTTTTTCCCTGTGAGGGACCCATTTCCCTCCCGTGTACGACCACGTGGACCCCATTTGGATCGCGTGCTTCACGCTGATCCCAGCTGACTACTGGACCTGCGTCGACAACCCGTTGAACTTTCTCACTGAGATAAACTATCGTCTTCCAGCTTACGTTCAGGTCACGTTGCCTTACGGCCTTCTCTATATATTTTTTTTGGATATTTTTTTTTTGTTGTTTTGTTTTTGTGGGTTCCCTATAGTTTTGTATTATTTTTGGCACTTTTATGGCTAAATAGCAGCCACCCCTTACCCGCATTTACTCTACGCGTAACCGTCCTGTTACCGAGTCTTCCATAACCGCCCTTGGGGACGAGAGTTCCGGTGAAGATACCGACTCTTTTCACGATAGTGATTTGGATCAGCCAATTAAAATTACTGACCCCATGGCGTCCGGGGGTTACCGGTATCTTCGCCTATATCTCAGTCGAGCGTGGTTGCTTCTTCAGGTGCTAGCAATCAAATTATAAACTCGGTTAAAACTTCAGTAAGTTGTACCACGTTGGCAACCCCAGTTACAACCTCAATGAGTACTACTCAAGTAGCGCCATCTGCCGCTGATTTTGCCCAACTGCAACAAATGTTGGCTAATTTTATGGTCATGCAAACGTGTTGTGTTTTCGTATCCCCTTAACCTAGATGTCGCTAGCGTTCCCATTCTCGGATATAAGTCTAGACGAGATATTATCTCTCCGTTGTTTATTCAGTCACGCGGAATACGCGCTCACCACCGGAACGGGGAAAACACTACGCTCGTTTTAAGATTAGTATTTCTTGTAACGTATTAGCCTCTCAGCACAATTAAACTTTATGTCATTAATTAACTGACTAGTTATTTTATTAGCTCAGATCACGGTTAACAAACCATTATAGTTAGATTATTTAGGCTCCAACTAATACTCAGACGCAATATACAACAAACTGGCGACGGAGATTTTTTTTACCGACCCCACCCTGTTTCGGTGTCTACAAAATGGAGGCTTCTTCGCTCTCGTCCGTCGAACCATTCGACGCTTCTTCTTGTGATTGGTCTACCTACATCGAACGCATCGAACTGTATTATGTTGCCCACGATGTCCCTGCTGCAAAACAGGTAGCCACGTTTTTGACATTATTAGGCCCGAAGACTTATTCGTTAGTGCGCAACCTTACCGCTCCCGCGGCTCCTTCTACGAAGACTTTCGCAGAACTTAAAACTGTTTTGGGTGATCATTTGTGCCCTAAGCCTTTGCTCGTCGCCGAACGTTTTCGTTTTCACCGCTGTCGTCAGTCCGCGTCTCAACCTGTGTCCGCCTTTGTTGCGGAAATTAAACACTTGTCCGTCCGTTGCGATTTCGGAGCCACTTTAGACGACCAATTTATATCTGGTCTGGCAAATGACGCGATTTTGAAACGCCTTCTCTCAGAAAGCTCTTTGACTTTTCAACAAGCGGTCGATATTGCGGTATTAATGGAAACGGCTGCACGTGACACTCGTGAATTACACGGTTCAATTACCACTTCAGTTGCCAACCCGGTACATGCTATTCGCTCTGGTCCGGCCCGCACTCCTTTTCGTCCGGCTCGCGCTACCTCAAGTTTCTCGCGACCCCCGCGCTCTTCAGTTTCTGGTTCAGCGCCACGTAATGATTCGCAAACGGGTCGTCCCGCGTGTTTTCGCTGTGGTAGCTCTGACCACACGGACACCTCTTGCCGATTTAAAAGGTCCAAATGCAACCGCTGCCATCGTCATGGCCATATTACTCGCGTCTGCGACGTTCGTTCTAAGCACCAACGCTCCACACCTTCCCGTAAAACTCCCGTACATTCGCTGGACTCTGAGCCCAAAACCACTGGTTCCTTCCAAAGCTCTCTCTCTGAACTTCGTTCTTTAGCAATTGGGGAGGACTCTCCGATCATGGTTGATCTAGTAATAAACGACAAACCGCTATCTATGGAATTGGATACAGGCGCTTCGGTTTCCGTCATCTCTAAACAGGTCTATGACAGATTTTTTGGACATATTCCTTTAGACTTTACTCGCAAGAGACTATCAACCTACACAAAGGAATCAGTACGACCCGCAGGGGTCATGTCAATCAAGGTTCGCTACGGCTCCCAGGAGATTCGGGAATTACTTTACATGTTGGAAGGGGACGGAACTCCACTTTTTGGACGGAGTTGGCTGGGAAAACTAAATCTCAATTGGAAAGACTTACTTGGTACTAGAGGAAAAGTTGCAACTCTATCCTCTACGGACTACAAGACCCAACTAAACAAAATATTAGAAAAGCACAAGAATGTGTTCGGTTCTGAAATTGGGAAACTACAGTCTTTCAAAGCGCATCTACATCTTCGCGAGGGCGTTAAACCCATCTTTTGTAAGGCCCGTACGGTAGCTTACGCTCTTCGACCGAAAGTAGAACAAGAATTAGAACGCCTTGAACGTGAAAACATACTCACACCACTCGATTTCAGCGATTGGGCTACGCCAGTAGTTCCTATTGTAAAACCAAGTGGCACTATTCGCCTATGTGGCGACTACAAAGTCACTGTCAACAAGTCTTTGCAAGTGGAACAGCACCCGATGCCTCGCATTGAGGAAATGTTCGAACAACTATCACGAGGAACAAGGTACACAGAAATCGACCTAAGTGAAGCTTTTATGCAAGTGCAAGTAGATGAAGAAACTAGCAAACTCCTAACGATAAACACCTCCAAGGGACTCTACCGAGTTAATCGGTTAGCTTATGGCATTGCTTCATCGCCAGCCATATTTCAAAAGGTGTTAGAACAAGTTCTCTCTGGACTGAAATCCACAAGTAACTTCCAAGATAACATCCTAGTAACTGGCGAAACCGACGAAGCCCATCTAGACAATTTAGATAAAGTACTTACTCGTCTGGCAGAATTCGGTTTGAAAGCAAGAAAGGAGAAATGTCAATTCTTTGTGGACTCATTAGAATGTCTAGGACACATAATTGACGCTACAGGTCTACATCCTTCGCCTAAGAAGATAAACGCTATCAAGAACGCACCCCCTCCAATAAATGTATCTCAACTACGTTCCTTTATTGGACTCGTAAATTACTATGGAAAGTTCATCCAAAATCTTAGTCTAAAATTGTATCCATTACACCGCCTACTGCATAAAGACACTCCGTGGATCTGGTCAAAAGAATGTCAAAAGTCGTTTGACGATATCAAGTCTGACTTGTCTTCCGACCACGTATTGGTTAATTACAACCCGGCATGGCCATTACTGTTGTCCTGCGATGCCGTACCTTACGGAGTAGGTGCACTGTTGGCCCACATTATGCCAAATGGTGATGAACGACCCATAGCTTACGCCTCAAGAACTATGACTAAAACGGAACAAAATTACGCTCAAGTAGAAAAGGAAGCTCTATCCATTATTTTTGGAATAAAGAAGTTTCATTCCTACCTTTATGGACAACATTTCACTCTATTTACGGATCAGCGCCCTTTGACGAAGATTTTCGGGCATCACAGAGGTCTTCCGGTTTTGGCCGCTTCTCGTATTCAACGATGGGCAGTTATGCTCGCGGCGCATAATTACACAATCAAGTACAAACCGGGGAACTCTCATGCCAACGCTGACGCACTGTCACGTCTTCCTCTCGCCGTCACGGTCACAGACAAAGACGATGGGGCCGAATTGATCCAAATCAATCAACTCAGTTGTTTGCCTGTAACAAGTCGGGTTATAGCATCCGCTACCCGCACAGATCCCCTGCTGTCCAAGGTCATGGACTATACCCTTCGCGGTTGGCCCCATAAGTTGGACATGGAGGAGGATGAGGATCTCAAGTTTTACCACGCACGAAAAGAAGACTTGACTGTTACACAAAACTGCCTCATGCGCGGAATGAGGGTGGTTATCCCGCATAAATGTCGTCCACAGGTCTTGGAAGAACTTCACCGCAACCATCCAGGAATTGTTAATATGAAAGGAATCGCCCGCAGCTTTATCTATTGGAAAGGAATAGATAAGGACCTAGAACAAAAGGTTAAATCTTGCAATGAATGCCAGTCACTCAGCAAGAACCCAGTCAAGGGTCTTTTACACCCATGGATTCATGCCGACCGTCCTCTCCAACGCCTCCATATAGACTATGCGGGACCATTTCGAAATCACATGTTCTTTGTTGCAGTTGACGCTTATTCAAAATGGCCAGAGGTCTATATATCCAAAACCTCTACATTGGAACAGACCATTGAATCCCTCACTAACATTTTCTCACGCTTTGGACTAGCTGAGACGATCGTAAGCGATAATGGAACATGCTTTAGTAGCTCTGAATTTGAAAAGTTCACCTCCACTAACGGTATTAGACACGTCTTTTCGGCCCCGTTTCATCCATCTACAAATGGACAGGCCGAAAGATTCATACAAACGTTGAAAAGGAATCTTAAACATACGTCAACAGCTCCTTCTATTCAACAACAACTAGATGACTTCCTACTCACGTACAGAAATACCCCTCACTCTACAACAGGAGAAACTCCAGCAAATATGTTTCTCAAACGATCTCCGAAAACAAGACTAAGTCTAATCAAACCGGACATTAACACCACTGTAAGAATTAAACAAACATCTCAAGTTTTAAGAAGAAACACAGTGAACAACAAAACCTACGAAGTTGGTGACACAGTCTTTGCACGAGATTATCGTACCGTAAAACCTAGTTGGACACCAGCTACGGTTATAAAACGTACAGGACCAGTTTCTTATAGAATTCAAACTCCTGACCAAATGATTTGGAAACGACACCAGGACCAGCTAATTGAACGCCAAGAAAGTCCTGAACCAAATTCTAGTCAAATACCTGTCAGCCCAAGAGCTCAACCAACCAACGTGACAATCTCCCCAACACCAGTTCCTACACCGGACAATTCTAACGTTCCGGACCAACCAACCTGTAATATGGGTACTCCTAAAGTTCCTACTCCCAAACCGATAACACAAACACCCGGACTAGAGATTACTAAAGAAACTATTACTCCTACTACTCCAGTGATCAGACGATCAAAACGTGATATTAAACCACCTAAAAGACTAAACCTTTAAATCTGATCTCAACAATTAATGACGAATTAAAAGTTCCTAATTCGCAGATTAAAACTAAAAAAAATGATTATTTTATATATTTGTACCGTAAAGTAACGGGTGATAAATTTTTGTTACTAAGAAAAAAAAATATATTGGAAAGTTATTGTTCTCTAAAAAAATTAACATTGTATTATCATAACTTTTATAACTGGTATTTTCAATTTAATTTGGGAGGAGTGTTGTGTTTTCGTATCCCCTTAACCTAGATGTCGCTAGCGTTCCCATTCTCGGATATAAGTCTAGACGAGATATTATCTCTCCGTTGTTTATTCAGTCACGCGGAATACGCGCTCACCACCGGAACGGGGAAAACACTACGCTCGTCTTAAGATTAGTATTTCTTGTAACGTATTAGCCTCTCAGCACAATTAAACTTTATGTCATTAATTAACTGACTAGTTATTTTATTAGCTCATTATAGTTAGATTATTTAGGCTTCAACTAATACTCAGACGCAATATACAACAAAACGCAGAACCAAACTCAATTGCTAGCAGCCTTAAAAACAGCTCTTCCACCCCCGACCTCAGGCAGTTTGCCCACAGTATCGCTAACGCCCGTTGTTAGCTCCCAAAGTGTTACCTCTCCCTATCTGGCTGGTCCGGTTTCGGCAAGTGTAGCCAACTTAGTCCCAAACTGGGGACAGGTTACGTATAGCGTGCCACCTGTTATCCCTAGTGCGCCGCCTATAACTAACAGTTACGGCAATTTTACTCCTACCATGCCTGCCTTTACCAGTTCAGTAGGAAGCGGTAGCAATAACACTGGTTCTTTAAATATTACGTCACCGAACCAGGTGCAAAATTCTATAAATCACAATTTTTTGCAGTCAAATTTGCCAATGAATAATGTCGCGTTTCATCAGAACCTTAATGTTCCGAATAATAATGTCGCGTCTAATAATTTGCAAAATAATTTTTCTAACTCAACCAATGTAATTCCTAATCTTGGAGGTCGAATGTGGAATGTAGGTGTTCCACCCCCAAATGTTGGCAGAATAGAGCCACCCCCAATACCAAAATTTCGCCCAAACTCGGATCCAATCGCGTCTTTATCAAGCGATGAACGTTACAAACGTGTATGTCGTTTAACGGATCCCCAATTATTAAGCTACATAGAACTTATGTTAGACGGCGATACGTTATATTGGTGGGACAGGGTTTCCCGTTCCTTGCAATCCTGATCTCAATTTAGAGATCTCTTTTGTCGCCCTTTTATTGGGGTCAACTATAAAGATGACCTATTAATAAAATTAACTCAGAGAAAGCAAAGGGAGGATGAAAGAGTTCTTCCATTTATTTTGGAAATGGAACGCCTTTGCATTCAAGTTGACCCAACGATGTCTCCACAACAGATTATAAATCGCACCACACAGGGTTTGAATCCTCATTTACACGCTTTTCTTAATCTCCCTCCAAACGCGAGTTTGCTGGAAGTGCAAGACGCGGCTCAGCACGCCGAAACGCTATACAAGACTTGTAAAGAATATGATTCACGTGGAAATCACCGCAAAACTGTTCCACAGCCCTTTAGGCCTAATAACCGTTTTCAAAGTAACGGATTCGGGGGTCAAATTATCCCTGATAGCCACACTTTAAAGTCCACTCCTCCACCAGGGTTCAATGTGAATTCACAACCAGCCCCACCTCAGTCGGAAAGTGTTATTCACTGTTCCAACTGTGGTGAAGCCAATCATAAATCCTACCACTGCCCAAAATCCCATTCCAGTAACAGAGGTACTAAATCCAAAAACAAAAATAGGTCTAACACTGGCAACATGGCTTCGCTCACCGTAGATTCGAATTCTGCCCAGATTCCAGGTGTTCGTTCAAAGCGCACTCGATGCCATTGAACAAAATTCGCCACCTGGCGACAATGTAGTCCACACCATTGCGCCGATTAGCTCAAACGAAATTTCGTATTCATTTGACCCCATTCTATATCAGGAAATCCCTTAGCTCCAGACGAGGTTGACACTAGCGTGCGAAATTCAAATTTGCCACCTAAAGAACCTAATAAAAGTCAAGTTAACCTGGCGAAACGCCGACCTAAGGTTAACATTGCTATTGAAAACTTCCAGGGTCTTGCCGTTTTAGATAGTGGGGCGGAAATTTCGGCCATCTCAATGAGAGTTTGGGAAGCGGCTAAGAGTCAAACGAGCACCTTGCGTCCCTGGTCTGGTCCGCCGATGAATAACGCGAATCGGTCTCCATTTCACATTGAAGGTGAGGTTAACTTAATTACCTCGATAGCCGGGCGTACATGGAACTATACTTATGCAGTAAGCTCGTCATTAGACAGCGATGTAATTTTAGGTTGGGATTTTGCGGAATTTACTCAAATTCACCCTAAACCAAACAATAGCACTTTTGTTTTTGGTACCGATCCCATAGAACATCCACTAGCTAGTATAGTCACACCCGCTGGGAACGCTTGCTCCCCTTTAGGAATTCTCCCTGAACCTCTTAACCCTTCAACGTCAAATGGCGGTAGCATTGAGCCTGTCCCTCCCGATAAAACTGCTCCAGAAGCCTTGGGTTTATCAAACTCAACGAAAAACTCAACCCAGGTTGAGATTCAAACCCTAATTGCTGTCAAACATAAAAACGTTTTAAATAACAGCGAGACATTCAAATCCCGCGCGTACCCCTTATCTCCCCCGCGTAAAGCGATAGTAGATGAAATAACTGATAATGTAAAACATTTGACTAACAAGATTTTGAAAATAAATTCTGATGTAAAAACTTGTCGCGCTAAAGAAACATACGACAAAAGTCGTCCTCAACGTTCTGCTAAGCGTCCAGAACAATACCCACCATAGTTTAACAATTAAAAGAAATAATTATGTAATGATTTTTTTTGTAATACTTTTAATATGGTTATCATTGTGTATTTGTTAAATTTTCTTTTGGTATTTGTTCGCGGTTATATTTTGTCGCGTTTTACTTTTCATGTTAAAATTTTTTTATTTTTTTGTTCGCGATTATTTCTTGTCGCAGTTATATTTGGTACTTTAAGACTTCATTCCGTTCGTTCAGCTATTGTTTTCGGCTATCCCATGTATGCTCTACCCTAGTGGGGGGGTTTGTAACGATGGAATGGCGTCTCTTAGAATTTCCCTCTTTTTAAAAATTGTAAAGCGAAAACACCTAGCGTGTTTTCGTTAAGAGAGAGAGGATATTTTCTATGCCTATGGAAAGTTTCCAAACCCCAAAAACCCATCCTCGTGTGCAGGAGCGAAAGCTCCGGGCTTTGGTCCCCACGAGACCCCAGATTTGGCTTAGCTCTAAGAGAGAGCACTCTTTGTATTTTTCGACTGAATAAAATGTATCAATGTATTAAGACTTTTTAAACGTTCCCCCAACCGGCTCATTATTTCCTTACGGATAATAATATAATTTAAATGCTAACTAAGCAAGTTATTTTGTAGCGAGGGTTTAAACTAGGCTATGAGCCCCTTAACTTTAATTCCCCGCCACATTAGGTATTTGGAAACCAACGTAGACAGGAAATACTAGATAGCTTTTATCCAAACCCCAGTGAAATATCTGCATGCTGTATTTTCTTTTAATGGGCTGTTACATTTCTGTTGCTGTAATCTGGCAAAATATTTTATACGAAAGGAACTTATTGTTATGTTGGGAATATATTTTATTGTGTTTGTGCTAATGGGACAACACTGACACTACTGAAGAAAATGTAATATTATTATTATTATTATTATTATTATTATTATGTACACAAAAATATTTTTTAGAAGTTTTAATATCTTCGTGGATTTCCTTTATCAACTTTAATAAAACTTTTACATATGAAAACAAAGTAATTAACACAATTAAATTAGCTTCAATATAGAAAGTATATATTCTGTACTCAAGGAAATTGAAATCAATATAAAGATATAAAGGATAGTTGAAATTAAATAATATAACCCCTTTTTGGGATTCCTTTGCTATTTTCGATGCAATTTGATTGTAGATTTGGGAAACACCCTTACTTATTGGTTAATCTACCAAATATAAATACTCTTGCACCGGTACACGATAGCTGATACCAAGAAATATAGTTACTTCACTGAAGTTTGTTCGGTCTACCGCACAAATCTAGTTCCAGCACCGTTGTTATAAATGAGTGAATTTCACAATGACTTTTAAATATTTACCTTAGAGAATTCGTTATCAAATTAATACACGGTTAAATATTCGATCTTGTAAATTGCAATTGCTACGAGGTTTATTCTTCTTCTTTTGACTGGTTCGAAAAGATAGAGATATCTCCACAATCAAGCAACAAGTTGCAACAACCATTGAAAAGCAATAAAATATTAGAATGAAGTAGAACTTTTGAACTGACAAAGGCTTCGTCAACTCTTCCTTTTGAGTAACTACACACAACTCCCCAAGATAAGCCATTCGATTCAACTTGCTCTCCATAAGACTAGTTTCATAAAATTGATGCGCCCTGGACCAATATAAAATCAAGTTATTAAAAAAAAGAAAGAATTATACCAAGTACACTCACGTTTTCTTGATGATATTTTTAAATTCTTTTCTGATGTCCTTTCGAAAATAAATTGTAACAGAAGTAAATAGGGGGAAGTAGGTTTCTCTATGGTTAACTAGTGTAAGTCGTCCATTTACCCTTAAAAACAAGTTGAGTAGTCAAAAATTTGAATTCGTCCAATCAGCGAGAGTCTGAGATTTTACCTCGTTTTTTGTCAACGCGCCACCGTTCGGATATAAAGCGAATTATAAAAGTTCAACCGGGGTTGGGAAACTGTATTAATATCGTTGTCGTCTGCATCGTCCGTCGCTATCTGCGTACTTAAGGTTAACGATGGATCAATATGTTCAATGTAATTTAACTTATCGAGAAACCAGTGAGAAGAAAACTCAAGCAAATTTTAAATTTAAAACCAACAGTAAACATAAAGGTATTCAAGTTAATATTTCCTCAACTGTAAACAAGACAAGCGAAGAGTTAAGCCTTTGCGAGCCTATCTCTAAGCTAAGCGTGGAGGAAGAAAAGAAAGTGGAAACTCTAAATTCAAATAGAAAAAGGAAAAACAATGACAGTGAACAATGTGAGCGTAACCCAAAATATAAAAATGCACTAACTATTGGATGCATCGGAGCGTTACAAGAAATTAATCAGAAGAATAATAGTGTTGATAAATCATTTGATGAGCCACAGTCAGACCTTTTAAGAACTTTCTCAAACATTAGCGGTACCACTTTAAACAATCCGTTAGAATCAGTATCCGTGCTAAGTCCTGCAAAACTTTACTCTTCCAATAACCCTAAAATATCTGACCCTATTCGGAGTGTTCTTCCTCTTATTGAAGAAAGAAAAGGTAATCAAAGTTTTAATTTTCATTTCATCAACCATATATGGGTATTGCAATCTATGATTTTCACAGATCTCGAGTTTGTTTTTATACGAAACTCTCTTGGCTCATGTTATTGTTTGGAAGTTTTCCGAAAAGACTCGCTGCAAGATATTGGTGGTGTCTATGAAGTTCCAGTTAGAATAAAGTTTTCATCGGAAGGAATTGTTTCTGTCAATTTGCTTTTCAAGCCTGTTATACACGAGACATATTGGGATGCTGAAATAATGGATGTGGATCCAGTGCCTGTTTTTAGGGCTCTCAATTATCTTAAGGAAACTAACATGTTTTGTTCAGGAATTAAAAAGGTATGTCTTCCCCAATGGATACTTATTGCACAGTGCAAAAAATTAACAACTGGTTTCATATATTATAGGATCTTACAATTGCAAAACCTAAGAGTTTAGAAATAATTCACCATCCTTGTGAAAGGTGGCAGTCAAAGCACTGTCCAGTCTTATTCAGGAAAACTAAAGTACAATCTTCAGTTGCATCGGCAGAAAAAGGATCAATGTGTCCTAAGTGCTCTGCTTTAGAAAAGTAAATACTGTTAGCTAACACAGGCTAAGGGCATTAATAAACTCAAGTATGTTGTCGTTAAATCCATTGCATTTTCACTTTTTACAGGTACCTTACACGTAGACGGAAAACGATTCCTGCAACCCCAAGAACCAAGCTTAGAAGAAGATCTATCAGTTCGAAATTTCCCATCCAAGATTTAACACCCAAAAGCCGAAATATCCGAATTAAGAACTTACGTAATGAAAGATACCGACAAAAGAAAAGATTAAGAAAATTGGAGAAAGACATCAAGGAAAATTCAGTAACTCTTAACACAGAGCAAAGTTATGAATTAGCACAAGTGCTAAGTGACATAAATGTAAACCACAAGAATGACGTAAAAAGAATCATTTTAGAGGTCAAGAAACAAAACCCTCTTCTAGCCAAAGCATTTAAGATATCTTGGGACACGGATAGTGAAAACACCAGACTAGGGGAAATTTTGAAAGACCAGGGGAAAAATTTAGGCACAAGCACAGGAAATAGATGGAGCGCTTTAACATATCGTCTTGCCCTAACACTATATTCACGATCACCGGCTTCGTATAGAGCTTTGAAGTCTCTCAGAATATTAAATTTGCCAAGCGTTCACACTATTAAAAGAAAGGTACAGAAATTTAAATGTGGTGCTGGAATAGATGTAGAACACCTCCAGAAAGAAAGTATGAAATTTAAGAGCAAGTTTGAACAATATGACGAGATAAAGAAACCACCACAAGACGGTTTCTTAGTTTTAGATGAAGTTAAAGTTATTGGCAAAATGGTATGGAATGCCAATACCAATGAATTCATAGGATTAGCTATGGATAAGAATGAAATCCCATCACTTCAAAATTTTTACAAATCAAAGTCTCTGAATGAATGCCTGGCAGCCCAATATGTTTTACAATACATTTGGCGCTGCACTGGAGATAAATTTGACGTCATTGGTCCTTTTTTTCCTAGTGCTTTTCCCTTTTCCCACGAACAATTAACTGTATTAACCCAGAAGTGCATATTCGCTTTTCAATCGGTTGGTTTTTTAATTTCGGCTATCATTTGTGATGGAGCTAGTTCCAACTTGAAAATGATTAAATCTACGCACGGGGTGACGGGTCAATATTCTTTCGCGACTGAAGATAATGGAAGTTACAACTTCGAAGTTCAACCAAGATTTAAAAACCCCCTTTTACCGGATAGATGGATTTACTGGATAATTTGCCCAAGCCACCAATTAAAAAATTTAATTAATGGATTAAGTCATTCTAAGGAAGATGGAACTAGATCGTTTGAAAAGGGGGGAGTTTCGTTTGGTTGGAAGCAGGTCCAAGATGTTGAAGCCAGGGAAGATATAAGAAAAGATAATCTTGAACTTTCTCAAGTTAAAGGTTTGCGCCACTCTTACATTGAGCGGGATGCATGGACAAAATTAAACGTGACTCCGGCAAAAATACTTCAACAAAAACCATTTTTAAACGAACTTTTTAATTATGCCAATCCAAACTCTCATTTCTTACCTAATAATGATGAAGCTAAAAGAAATGAAAACAATACACCTGATTTTCCATGTGATAAAGAAACTACAATAGTTGAATCACCCCATGATAGCAAGGAAGTCATGGCTTGCTATGACTTTCTTTCGGCATGTCATAATTTATTTGAAGCTGGTTTTCTTTCCCACAAAAAGGTGTTTTCTCTTGACTCCGAACCAGTTAGAAATATTTTGAAAGGTTACAAATACTTTGAAAGCTGGGCGATAGAGACTATTAAGAGTGGGAAACTGTTGTCAGGAAAAGAAGGAAAGTGTTTTTTAGCATGGCAAACATGGGATCTTTTGCGTGTTATGGTTTTTGGATTTCTTGGCTTTGTCAAAGACTTTCATGAAAGATATAAAACCTTTTATATGTATCCTGTAAAAGTTAATGGCAGTATTGTAGAATCGTTTTTTAGCCAATTACGTTTTATAACGGCTGGAAAACTTACAAGCATTAATTACAAAACCGCGCGAAGATCGCTTCTTATTAGTGCTGATATGAAAAGTCCCGCAAAAACTGTCAAAACTGGTGAGAATATTTATAGGAATGTTGAGTTAGACGTATCGTCAATATTGGATTGTACTAACGTGGGTCAAGAGACTGTTTAATAAAACGAGAGAAAACAAAATCTTTCAACATAAACATTACAAAAATTTGCATTGGCTTTGAAATGTATTATAGGAACTTATTTCTTAGTTTTAGCTTGGCTTTAGGAACTAATGTTTAATAAACAAAATCATTATTAAATTTTTTTTTCCTAATTCTTCCTCTAGTTGAAGTATTTTCACAAATTTGGTCGTCCTTTAAGGGATATGTTTTATCACAAATCTTTTTACAGGTTGGTTTTGAAAGACATTTTTTTTCTTTGGGGGCTGTTTTGACTATTTTCGCCAGATCCTCCAGATTATCGTTATCAAAAACGTTTCGTTTCTTTGACTTTGAAAGACTTTTTTTTTCTTTTGCGACTGCTTTGACTAGATCCTTCTGACTATCGTTTTCAAAAACGTTTAGTTTCTTTAATACTGAATTTGAAAGACGTTTTTGTTCTTTTGCATCTTTTTTGACTGAACTTGTGACTATTTTGATTTGCTCCTCGTCATTTTCGTTTTCAAAAAGGTTTGGTTTCTTTAATATTAATTTTGATGTGACTTTTTCAACTGGGTCATCATCATTTTGAAAAAGTTTTCGTTTTTTTAAGGTTTGTTTTAAAACAGATTTTTCTTCTTTTGAGGCTGTTTTGACTGAGATAGTTTGTTTCGAGTTTATTTTTGTTTGAATTGGATCAGAAGTTTTCCTTTTATTTGTACTTTTTGTCTTTGATTTTTCTACCTTCTTTGACCCCGATGAAATGGTGTACAGCTGGTCTCTTAACAGTTGGCCTCCTTGACCACGGTCTTTGTTTTTCCTGTTTTTTTTATCACATTTAGCTAAGATTATATCGTTTAAAAGTGCATGGCCCATCTTCCTTAAGTGTACATTTCTAAATTCTTCCAGAACCTCTTGTGGGAAGCAACATTTCTCAAAATCTTTTATTGATGACACAGCTGAATAAAACATTTCTTTCAAAGTTTCATTACATTTAAGAAGATTCATTGTGTTTTCTAAAACAGAACATAAATTATTAGTAAAAAGCTATGACTATCAGTTTCTAACAAACTTACTTATGACATTCCTCTCATCCATTTTGCTAATACTTCTGTAATGGACAGCAATGATATTAGCTACTTCATTTGCATACTGAACAAGTGATTCATGCAAGAAATACATGCCACCATTGTCTCTGTTATGCATTGCTTTTGGTATTGTATTGGCAGATTTAATGGGGTCACAAAGTAGCTGAGAAATATTTAAAAGATGTGAGGCTTTATTGACTTGGGAGAAAGAGAGGTTTGAATTGTTCATTCGCGCCTTATTAACTTTAATAATCTCCCCAAGGGTTCCTCCCCCTAATCTGTAAGCTGCGTATAGAATGTCTGTTTCTTTGTGCCTCAAAGATACATTTTCAATATTTGCACCAGCGCTTGCATTGCCTTCTGATCCAGATAAGAGCTCAGATTGTGCATTTGTTTGTTGTTGGTTATAGCAATCAAGAATTGCATGCCCCATCCAATTCAAAATGATCACTATGTCCTCAATGACTCCGTCAGATTTAGAATTAAAATTTTTCCGCACAATTTCTATAATTTCCGCCTGACTTGATTGGCTCTGATCTTCACTTTTGTCAAACCCAAAGGCTAAAGATATCACAACAGTCCTCCACTGTTGCCAAGAATTTAATAACAATCCATAGTCTTCATTAACTGTGTTAACTTCTTTCATCTTCATTAACTCAAAAAACATTATCTGCGATACTTTTTCTAGTTCACCTGTTGTTCTTAATTTGGAAAACAACTCAAAACGATTTTTGTAAATGGAAATCACTTTGAATTCCTCCTTAGAATGTTTTAATATATCGTTTAGGTCCATTTCAACTTCTAAAATTTAATTTAATCATAATGAATATTATACTTTAATAATTAGACTATTATTAAGTTTAAAATATATAAATAAAATACATACTGAACAACGTTTTGGGTCAGAGATCAGAGAACCAACATAAACAAGAGCAGACGAACTTTAGAAAATAGTTCAGTCTGTCACGTGATCTATGTGTTCCTCCGCGGTTTCCCGCCAAAAAGTGTGGTTAATGCGTGGCGCGAAAAATCACGTAAAGTGACGCCTCAAAAAATACATAGAGAAACCTACTTCCCCCTATTTACTTCTGATTGTAAACATTGAGAAATACAAAGGGTTTTTCGAACAAGTTTGTAAAACCGAAATATTACCTGACCGAGTTCTTCCAGGGTTCGTACAAAAATTTTGGAATGAAATTCCCTGACTTTTCCAGGTTTTCCCTGACTAACCCTTACCGAAAAAAAACCTCTAAAAAACGTCTTCAGCCCAACCTAAGACGTGTTTTAGTGGTGGTATTTTCGGTAAGGGAAATTCCATAAATTTCCCTGACCATATGCAATAACTTACAAGGCGTAAATATATGAAAACCAATCTAAAATTCACTCGAATCATTTTTACACGAGTTGTCATTGTTATAAAAATAAGCCAACTATTTTATTGAAATTTAACCATAAGTAAATCATAAATAACCAGAGCGAGCGAAGCGAGCTCCGCGAATTTGGGGTTCTGCTCAAGTCTCAGACAACACTTTTTTTGGTCACCCTTGTACTGTTATCCAGACTATCAATTTCCCACCAATATATTTTTCCCTGACATTTCCCTGACTTTTTAGACCCATTTTCAATTTCTCTGACTTTTCCCTGACCTATTAGGCCCATTTTCAATTTCCCTGACTTTTCCAGGTTTTCCAGGTCGTGTACGAACCCTGCAAGAGGTCTACTACTACAAACTTATTTACCTAGATATGGAATTATTTCTCTTTTATTGAAGAAAAAAGTTTACGAATTATTGAAGCAGTATTCCAAGCATTGCGAATAGACAGTAAATCAGACGAAATTTTACATCCAATAAGGATAAATCTTTTACACATGGAAATCAGTCAATGGGGAAAAGAACAGGAAATGAAGTGTATAAATTTCGGAGAGATATAACCTTTATGTGTTTGTAAAGGCCCAATTAAATATTTTCTTCGTTAGTTGTTCGCCTTATTGAGCGTTACATCGTTTTGATAAAGAACAATAGGCCATTCTATAAAATTTTCGGAAAACTTGTGGTCTTGAAATCTTGTTTTTCCTGTTGCCTCCTACGTCACAGAAATGACGTTTTAGTGACATCACTGACATGCGCAATGAGAAAGTCTTACATTATTTCCGCTTTTCGTCTGCATTTTTTTTCATGGCTCGTTAAGCCTTTACGGTATTTTTCGGCAGCCCTTCCCCCTACAATGCGGGCGTAAGTCTTTAAAATAAACGTTAGTTATGGAAAAGTAAGAGAGTTAATTTACGTAATTTTGAGTTTATAACTAACATTTAAACTTTTGGGAATAACAGAAAGAAAGGCAAGAAAACAGCAGTCAATAACAGGGTAGCCCTTCCAAAAGGTAACTGGACAAAGCAATTGAAAATTATTCCGCATATATTTAAGGAAAGCTCTATAACCAAGCATCATGATAAATTAAAAGCAAAAAAACATCTCGCTCTTGGTTACCGTATGTTTAAAGCACATAAAGTTTCTGAAGTTTTCTTGAGCCAGGGAAAAATATATAGAGAACATTTGTCATTCAGAACGCCTAATAATGAAGAATCCTATGTTTACATTAAAAGTAAAGTGGAAGGATCTTTTAGCATACATACTAAATACAACATAGCAATAAAAATGTAATCTCTAACTGGAACGGTTGAAACGGCATGGTGTCTCTTGTGGAAAACTGAAAGAAAAGCACGAATAACCGCCTCTAAATTTGGCGTTATATGCAAACGAAGAAAAGGGGTTAATGAAACGTTTTTGAAATCTATAATTAATGGTGCCGATCTATCAAGGAATAAATACGTTCAAGAAGGACTACAGAATGAAGGGCTTGCCAACATCAAATATAAACATATCTACCCTAATGCTACCACATTCTCAGTCGGACTATGTGTCAACCCTACACTTCCAATGTTTGGCGCATCACCTGATCGCTTGGTACAGATTCAAGACATTGGCTATGGACTATTAGAAATAAAAACATTAGCAAAATGTAAAGAACTCGGCCAAAGTATCGAGGAAGCAACACAAGCCAAAGAACCTACAACTAGATTTTTGAAATTAGACGAAAATAAGAAGCTAACTCTAGATAAAAACCATAACTTCTATTTTCAAATACAGGGTCAGTTAGCCTTAACGTGCCTTAAGTGGTGTGATCTATAAGTAGACTGCGGTGATAATACACCATTCTGTGATAGAATAAAATATGATGAAAATTTTGTGAATACAAAAATGGTTCCTAAACTCTTAGCTTTTTATGTTGACCATGCATTGCCATACATGTAAAAAAAATGTTTTAAAAATTGTGATATTTTAAAAACCCTCAATTTGAGGCAACAAAAAAGTACAAATTTCAAGGTTGCAATAAAATTTATTTTTTTACATCCAACAAAGGTTCATTACAGAAATTAACTAAATAAGCACAAATTTTCCAAATTTTATTAAATTGGCTACTCATATTATTAGGGAATATTGTACTCAGAAGATGATACGATTTTACACTCCTCATGACTCTTTCAACGTGTATCCGCAAGCTTGCTATTTCTCTTGTATCTTTCTCTTCTTGTAGAGATAGTTGGGCTTTATCATGCAAAAATGGTGGCATATTTAGAGTAACTCCCTTTTCCATAAGCAAATCTTCTATGAGAAATCCACGGTCTGCCATTACAGAGTCTCCATGACTTAGGAGGCTAACTAAACCACTTTCTTCTGTCAGTTCTTTATCCGACATTCTTCCTGGAACCAAATCCGAAACAAAACTAATAAAGCCGTTAGGAGTTATACCTATTAGTCCTTTAGCAGTGTTGTGTGTTTTGTACGATGACCACGTGTCACTCTGAGTTTTAAAGTCGTTTGGCTTTTGTACAAAAGGTTCAGTGGCATCTATTATTACTCTGGTTTTTGGAAACTTTAATTTGAAATCTTCGGGCATAAACTCGTCCACCACCGCGCGTGACGGCCAAATTTGAAATTTAGTTAGTCTTTTTTCTAACAAATCAAACCATGTAATGCATAGGTTACTGACAGTTGAGACAGAAATACTGAATCTATAAGCCAAATCTTGCTCTAAAAGGCCAACTTTTAAACGGCAAAGAACCATAAATAACTGATTTTTAAAAGATAATAACATTGGACGACCTTTGGTATTATCATTTCGTTTGTATTTGCGTTTGTATCCTTTGGTTCCATTATAAAATTGTAAATTATTCGTGTCAGGTTCGATAAATTCATACAAGTCATTAAAACCCTCGATATTCTCGCAACCTGTATAAAATTTCATCATTGATGGCGACTGTGATATCTTACTTAGGGAAAATGGAGGTTGTCTTAGCGACTTTTCTAGTAGTTGAATTTTAGATTTATATTGCAGACATTCTAGCTTCTGCGATGAAATTATGTTCTTAAGGACAACATTTTCTGTTTTCAGTTCGTTAAAATCTTTCATTTCCGTTTCCATTTTTAACACCTTAGTTTTCAAAGCCAGGTTTTTAGTCAGCAACTCTTTTCATTGGTTTTTCAGTTCATCATATCCATCTAATTTTGACCGTAGATCAAGTAGAGAGTATCTTTGATGTTTGATAACGCTAGCTAAGGAACTAGGCTCATATTCTAGACAGTAATTAGGTAGGATTTTACTTTACCTACCTAACTCAACCAACACTTGATTCTGACTAATTAGGCCACGGTGAGTTTGAAAAAAATAGTGAAAAAATTCTAAACCCGCCGCAAGTTGGTCAAAATATTTTTTGGAAAATTTGAAAATTGCATGTACTTACCGCCATTAAGCCCGCTACGCGCCTAAACGCATTCTGCCCTCGATCTTGAAAAACTACTCGGGGGGGGGGGGTAAAAGTAATAACAAGGACTCGCGACGGAAATCAGGGAGCACACACTGCGGAAATATAGCTATGAAATTTTAAACACCCACTGAAACAGTTAGAATTCTCATACCAGGATAGAAAAATATTTGAAGCAAGCTCCAATTTTAGAAATAAACAACGATATTTTGCTAAATTGCGTAGATTATTTCGGAAGTAAATGAAGATAAACAAGGGCCATAAACAACATATTTTGGAAAGGCGGTCACTTATTTGGAAAATTATATAAAATTTGCTTAAAATGTGGCACTTAGCGTTACCCGAGAAACACCACTTGGAGGTGGCCTGCAGACGTCGTTTCTCGTGGGGAGTTTTGTTTAGGCAGGTCCCCTTGCCTACTGCCGTATATATTTACTGAAATTCCACCAAATCTCGTAAAAATCGGTAAATAATAAATTAATTAAGATGACTCAATTCGAGAACCAAATTATCTAGTAGCCCCATCCAAATATTTTATAAGTCCTGAATGAATATCATATGAATAAAATCTAACCTGATTTTCCGGTTTTTTCATGTAAATGAAAAGATTTGCAACCTTACGTTCGTCCTGTCTTGAACAATCTTTCCAACGAATGATTCGCCAAAAATTGTATTCCGATATTCCATTCAATATGCAGAATGCTGCATTCTTTTTACATATGTGCATTCGTCAAAAAAATGCACACACAATATGGTCAGGAACGCTGCTAATATCAGATATATCCTTTCCATTTAGCAACCTTCGCATCGCTGCAACGCGAATACTTTTGAAAGCCATAATTATCAACTTTATCTCAATAATTTTTATTTTTACAAACCGTTAATCCTTTTCAATAAATGGTTTGAAAAAAAAGATCTAGATCTACCTTTTATTGTGGGCAGAAGCAGGTTCGGTTAGGTTTTTGGTTTGGATAGCTTAGGATTTCACTTCACGTGGAGAAAATGAATTTTTGTTCTAGATTTAAAACATCCAAACCCACCGCCAGCACAATGGTTGTCATGGTAACGTGGCAACCTTCTTCTTTGCCACGGCAACGGTTCGCGCATGCGCGAACCGTTTTTACGTAACAGGTGACCTTTTAAGACAATTCTTTATTACTCATCAGACGCGTTTGAGCGAGCTAAGAGAGAGGTTTAATAAAACTCAATTTTGTGGCATTATTTTTTTGGGAAGAGATATTTTTGGTGGGAAGAGACATTTTTGGTGGGAAGAAACACATTTTTGGTGGGAAGCATTTGGTTTTGTGGCTGGCCTATTTTCAAAAATGGAAAATCCAACTTTTGAAAACCCTAATTTTGAAACTGCGGAACAGTTTTTCCACAGTATTTCGTTAAAAAATTGGGGTGGATTTTTTCCATGTATGAACGAAGAGTTAAGGGCCAAATCTGAAAGGGACGCTAAAACTCTGGTGATTTCATTGGACTTGGTTCCAAGCGTTACTTCTTTCAATGAAAGAAAGATCGCTTGTACTTGCGGAAATGAATCCGACGATGGAATTATCGATGGATTTCTTGTGGGGGTGTTTAACAACCAAAGTCGGTTTGGATACGTAATCCGATGTTCCACTGGGCAATCTCGAGCCAACAAGCGAAAGGCTTTAAGGGCATCGAGGAAAAAGGTTCCCGATCATTTGGTTTCCGAGTGTGTGAAGGCTGTAGTCCCCTCCAAAAACACATGGTTCTATAATCAAAATTTGTCGGTTACCGACAATCTTTTCCTCGTTTTCCTTTGGGTTTGTAAAATGAGCGTCACTGACGCTACAACCTATATTGAATGTTCCTCACGAACAGTTGTGGATTATTTTTCCATGTGTCGTGAGGTAACGGAGATTGTCATTTCTAATAGGGCCGACAAAGTCCAGATTGGAGGACCAGGACTGTTTGTGGAGGTGGATGAAACCTACCTTCATACTCGCAAATACAACCGAGGGGCGGAGTTAGCCGGGGAAACCATTTGTATCTTTGGAATTTATTGCCGGGATACAAAAGATGGTCTATTTTTGAAAGTGAAAAATAAGTCCAGTGCTGTTCTGTGGACGCAAATGGCAAAATATATAACCCCTGGGTCCATCATCGTGTCTGACGGAGCCCCTATGTACATGAATTGTACGTTAATGGGCTTTCGGGAGCACCTTACCGTGCTTCATAAGTACGAGTTTGTCAACTCGGAAGATTCTCGCGCCCATACGAACAACATCGAGAACCGAAATAGACACGTGATGGATGCCATTAAGTCCCACAGAACAGAGAGGTCATTAAGTAGCTATATGGCTTCTTATTGGTACCGATGCCTATTTTTCAAGGACCAGGATGGAAACTGGCTTCTCCTGGAACCAATTTTGCTCGGTTCTTGGAAGACGTAAAGTCATGCTACCCTGGGCCGGTGAAAAAGGCCTTGAATTAATTGAAATCGGGGTCTCGGAGGAAGAGCTGGCTACTCTCGATCCCGAGACAGAACCAGCATTTTTAATTGCTGGCCAAAACGAAGAAAACACTGCCGAATTCACTGACGAATAAGGCAACGTTTTCTTAGTTTTTGGCAGTAGGCAAGGGGCCTGCCTTATCAAAACTCCCCGGTTGGATTATAGCGGCAGTGGCGTCGGAACCGGGGGGGGGCAGGGAGGGCTCAAGCCCCTGCTATAACGAAATGTGAGGGGGCGCAGCCCCCTCACATTTGGTTTTTAATTTTCTTAGTTTGTATTCATTTAGGTATTAAATTTTAGATTAAAAATAAAAAATTCTATATTTTAAGAACTGCATTACAAAAAATTGTAAACTAATGAAATGCAATTACGCCTAGTCAACCTAATATTAGAAGTAATATAAAAGATCGCCCTATATCTAGCCATAGCCCTCTCGATCACGCAAGTTGCACGCGCTATAGAAGCCCGTTCAAAGAATTCAAAACCCATGCATTTTCAAGAATCGAGAGGATGTAGTGGAAAAGCTAGTAAAAACATGAACGAGTCTAGATTTTTGAGACAAAAAGCACTGAAATGTTAGGGAGAATTGTCAAGTTGATGAACAAACTTTTATAGGAAAGTGAAAAATGTAAGCTCTAGCTTCCTGATTTTTTTACTATTTGTAAATTAAAGTACACTAAAAATTTAGAAAATATTTTGAAAGGCTTAGGACTAATAGTTATTTTTCTAAAAATTATCAAACTTTCAGTTTGTGGTTTTTTCAACTCTGGATGACTTCTAGCCATTTTAAAACGGGCTGGGCAAATTTTTAAAATAAATAATTTTCCCCCAATACTTGTAGTACTTGGTTTTCACATATTTGCTAATTGGTTTTAACGACTAGTTAATTGTAATAATAAATCAAATATAAGATATTAAATACAGTATTTTGATGAAGAACGTTATCAGAAGGAAATTCCCTTCAGGCGTTATCAGCTGGTGTGGTTGGACCTAGTCTTTAATTTTGTACTGAAAAACTATTCACGCTTGAAACTTCAAAATTTGTAGGTCTTTAGAAAACGTTACTACGCACCTGTCATTAAATTTTCAAGATATTTGATCCACAAAAAGCGAAATTACGCCTATTTTACCCCAAAAGACGGCATTTTTCCCATAGACATATTGCTAATTTTAGACTGCTTTGACGAACGTTATCGGTTGGGCCTAGTGTTTATTTTCTTACTGAAAAACTATTCACGCTAGAAACTTCAAAATTAGTAGCACTTCTTCTTAACATTTCACGACATTTGATCCACAAAAAGCGAAATTACACCCATTTTACTCCAAAACACGGCATTTTCCCATAGACATAATACTAATTCTTAGACTCGCTTGACCAAGGAGTACTAATCGGTCATATTCTTGACTTTTGGCTGTTTGAAGGGGCTTCTATAGCGCGTGCAACTTGCGTGATCGAGTGGGCTGTGATCTAGCGAAGTTTCTTGTATTACTACTGTTATTATACTATTTAAAATTATACTTGTGTAAATTACGACAACAGCTTTCAAAAGACGCTCGGATCATGTTTGGGGCGTCATCCCATACATCCTCCTTGGTCTTCATCGGAGCCCGAGCCCCCCCCAACTTCAAAACACTTCCGACGCCCCTGTATAGCGGCAGTAGGCAAGGGGCCTGCCTTATCAAAACTCCCGGTTGGATTGTAGCGGCAGTAGGCAAGGGGGCCTGCCTTATCAAAACTCCTCATGAGAAACGACGTGTGGCCACCTCCAAGTGGTGTTTCTCGGGTAACGCTAAGTGCCACACTTTACTGCATAGCCATCGGTATAAACAGTTTTGCAGTTAATAGTGTATAATTTTTAATATACCCTTCCTTCCAACATATTGAAGCCTTTTTGAAATATTGTTGTTCACCATCATTTGCCCAATAATTGGCCGCCTTTTCAAAAATATTGCTATTTATCTTCATTTACTTAACAAACAATATTATACCTTTTCCAAAATATTGTGCTTTATCTTCATTTACTTCACAAATAATATTACGCCTTTTCCAAAATATTATTGTTTATCTTCATTTACTTCCCAAATAATATTACGCCTTTTCCAAAATATTGTGGTTTATCTTCATTTACTTCCCAAATAATATTACGCCTTTTCCAAAATGTTGTGGTTTATCTTCATTTACTTCCCAAATAATATTACGCCTTTTCCAAAATATTATTGTTTATCTTCATTTACTTCCCAAATAATATTACGCCTTTTCCAAAATATTATTGTTTATCTTCATTTACTTCCCAAATAATATTACGCCTTTTCCAAAATATTATTGTTTATCTTCATTTACTTCCCAAATAATATTACGCCTTTTCCAAAATATTGTGGTTTATCTTCATTTACTTCCCAAATAATATTACGCCTTTTCCAAAATATTGTGGTTTATCTTCATTTACTTCCCAAATAATATTACGCCTTTTCCAAAATATTGTGGTTTATCTTCATTTACTTCCCAAATAATATTACGCCTTTCCAAAATATTATTGTTTATCTTCATTTACTTCCCAAATAATATTACGCCTTTTCCGAAATATTGTGGTTTATCTTCATTTACTTCCGAAATAATCTACGCAATTTAGCAAAATATCACTGTTTATTTTTAAATTTGGAGCTTGCTTGAAATATTTTTCTACCCTGGTATGAGAATTGTAAATGTTTCAGTGGGTGTTTAAAATTTCATAGCTATATTTCCGTACTATTTTTTTCGAACTCCTGGCCTAATTAATCAGAATTAAGTGTTGGTTGGGTTAGGTAGGTCATAGCCCACTTGATCACGCACGCTGGCTGCACGCGCTTTAGAAGCCCGTCCAAACGATTTTTTTTACATGTTAACTCGCGAATACCGCGCGTCACATAGGTTCGGTCTAAACTTTCAAACCCGTCTGGTTTTAACATGGGCGTCTATGGGAGGGGACCAGTTTTTTCAACGTTTTTGACAATATTAGTGCATCTACTGGTTCAAATCTCTTGAATTTTTAATGAGACGTGTATTGAAAGGTTTGATATTATCCTGTAAAATTTAAAGTCTTCAGCTATAACAGTTGTTTTTATAAAAAATAAAAATCATCACATAGTAGAGAAATTGATAGTAGAGAAATCCTTCAATTTCTCTACTTTGTGATGATTTTTATTTTTTATAAAAAAAACTATTATAGCTGAAGACTTTAAATTTTACAGGATAATATCAAACCTTTCAATACA
Source organism: Phalangium opilio (assembly GCA_019434445.1). Lineage (NCBI taxonomy): Eukaryota > Metazoa > Arthropoda > Arachnida > Opiliones > Phalangiidae > Phalangium > Phalangium opilio. The sequence continues at coordinate 281,633 of JAEQBA010003480.1, read as the reverse complement.
CGTCTCATTAAAAATTCAAGAGATTTGAACCAGTAGATGCACTAATATTGTCAAAAACGTTGAAAAAACTGGTCCCCTCCCATAGAGGCCCATGTTAAAACCAGATGGGTTTGAATTTTAGACCGAACCTATGTTATTCTCATTTTTAGGGTCGATTGAGCGGGCTTCTATAGCGCGTGCAGCCAGCGTGATCAAGTGGGCTATGGGTAGGTAAAGTAAAATCCTACCAGTAATTATGATCCGTTACCATTTTAGTGTCAGAATCACTACTCTTTTCTGAAATTTTTCCTTCCAAGTTTGCAACCTCAGGTTCAAGCTCTTTGCGAAGGTTAAGGTTTTCGCTAATCTCAATCTCATGTGAAAAGGCGAGAGCGCCTTGACCAGTTGATTTCCAAAAATATATGGGGTATTTGTCCGTTTTAAGTTTACAACCGTCTTCTCTGAAGTGGTAACCACATAAAACTTGATATTTTGTGCCCAGTCACGTTTATAACTGAGTGGTTACTGACCCCTTAACTAGGCTGAGAGATTACATATATAGAGTTCTCCAGGGGAGTTCTAATCAGTTCACACAACTACGTTGGTGCGTTCAGTGCATACTAACACATCCTTTCTCTTAAGTTAAAAAACATTTATACAATTAGACTTTAAAATATCCCTGCTTTACAAAGTTTACGTCAAATTCAATTTAAAATCTTTGCACGGTAACTAGCTATGTCTACATTTATATATTTTCTGATTTCTTATCAAACATCATTTTCTCAACACTTAGTATAAAATACCTTAATATCTTTAGTTATACAGTTTATAAATCTAATTTATGTCTCTTTTTAACTTCTCTACCGCTTCTAGTTCTTAATACAATCTCATCTTGAGATTTACGTTTATTGCTGGATTCTGGTTCGCTCGTAGATGAAGCTTCGTTTTGGTTGTGAATCGTCACTTGTTCGTCAGCTATTACAGGTTTCGCATTCATCAGCTGTTGTGAAGAACTGATGTCTCTAGGTGGTGATTGATCTTGATAATCTGGAATCACTTGAGTTTGATCATCTGGATTATCTGGGTCGTTACTCGTTGGTTGGGTTTTCAGGCAACTCTGGATGGTTAAGTTGATTTGATATAACTGGATACTCAGGGACTACCTCTGGCAAAACTGGTTGTCTTGACTCTGTAGGTTTTTTGCATAGGAATGAGATGATACCTATTCCTACGAACAGTTCCATTGGGTGTATCCAGAATGTAAGATCTAGGTTCTATAGCTAGATTTTTAACCGTGGCTTGAACTCGCAAATCTGTAATCCACACCTTTTTCCCCTTTTATTAAGATAGGCAGGTGATGAACACCATGTCTTTTGTCGTAATTTTCCTTTTGCTTTTCGCGCCGATATTCTTCTCGTTTTATTACGGTGGAATTCTTGGTTGCAGTTCTTTGATATTTAGCGGAAGTGTTGATCGTAATTTTCTTCCCATTAAGAGTTGAGCAGGAGTATACCCATAGGCTAATGGAGTTGTGCGATACGAGAGCAGAGCAAGGTACGGATCGTTACTTTTCTTTAATGTTTGCTTGACGATCTTGACAGCTGCTTCGGCAAAGCCATTACTTCCTTGTACAAATCTTGGGCTTGAAGTTATATGCGTAAAGCCATACTCCTTAGAAAAACGGCTAAATTCGCTTCTGAACTATGGTCCGTTGTCGCTTTTTACTATCTCTGGAATTCCGTGTGTGGCGAATATTGACTTCACTTGATTTATTATGGTTTTAGAGCTTTGATCTCGTAGTTCTCGAATTTCGAAGTATCTTGAGTATAAATCGGTTACTAGGAAGTAGGTTTTTCCAGACACATAGAATAGATCCATAGCGACAATCTTCCAGGGTCTATCAGGAAATTCGCTGGGACATAATGGTTCATGTTGATTTCTGGCTTCTTTGTGCAAGCTTACTGTATCTTCTATTTCTCTCGAAATTCCTGGCCACCAAACTGATGAGTTTGCACGAGCTCTACACTTAGAAATACCCTGATGACCTTCATGAATTTTCTCTAAGATATCCATTCGTATTGATCGAGGTATCAGGATTCTCACTCCTTTCATGAGTAGACCATGCTGTATGGTGATCTCGTTTCTAAATGGGTAGTACACTAGTACTTCATCAGTTCTTGGTTAACATTCTTCCGTGTTGGCCAACCTTGGTTTACGTGACTGGTTATAGTTTGGCAAATTGTATCTTTTTGTTGCTTCTTCCATATTTCTGCAAGTCCAACGTCTGAAGCTGGTAAGTTTGACATAATTAATTGGATGTGAGCATCGAATTCTTCTTCCAGCTCGCTGTCTCCAGTCTCTGGCAGTGGACCTCTGGATAAAGTATCTGCTATCGTAAGGTCCTTTCCTGGCGTATAGAAAACTTTATAATCATATCCCACCATACGTATACGAAGTCGCTGCAAGCGAGGTGATAGGTCGTCCAATGATTTATTCTGCATGATAGAGACTAGCAGCTTGTGGTCTGTTTCGATGTCAATTGTTAATACCAATATATTGTCTTTAAAGCGTTTACAGGCCAGTGCCTCTTTCTCAATTTGAGCGTATTTTTGCTCGGCAGGGGTGAGAGTTTTGGAAGCATATGCGACGACTCTGAGTTCTTGATTTTCTTGTTCTTGACTAATTAGGGCTCCAATTCCTAAAGTGAATGCATCAACTGATACAATTGTTCTTTTCGACGGGTCGAATATTGCTAGTATTGGTTTTGGTCGTAAGTATCCTTTTAACTTTTTCGAAAGCTATCTGTTGAGGCTCGGACCATTGCCATTGGTTCTTTTTGCTGAGGAGTGAAGTCAATGGTTGAATCGTTTCTGACAACTTTGGAATGAATTTTGCCAAGTTATTTGTCATGCCCAGAAAGCGTCTTAGTTCGGCTACATCTTGAGGTTGAGGTATTTGGTTAATCGCCTCTACTTTCTCGTCATCGGGACTGATTCCTTGTCCCGTCGACTGTATGTCCAACGAACTTGACTCTTGGTACGTAAAACTGTCACTTTTCCACGTTCAGTGTTAATCCTGCTTTCTCAATTGCGTTCAATGCTCTTCTTAGAACTTAATTCAAACGGTAGGCGGTTGAAATAAAATCGACTGAATGGTGTTATGAACGTAGTTAGAATTGCTGATTCTTGATAAAATGGTATCTGCCAATACCCGGAATTCGCGTCGAGCTTGGAAAATATTTTCGCCCCACTTAGTTGGCCAAGGATATGATCCACAGCCGGCATTTGAAATCTCTCTCTACGGATGTAGTTGTTTAGTTGAGTGAAATCGACGCATATTCGAAGTTTTGTCGGTTCTTGAGATACGTCTGTATTATTGTTTCTTTTCTTCACAATAACCATTGGTGCACACCAGTCGGTTGGCTCTTCAACTTTTGTGATGACTCCTTTTTGAACCATACGATCCAGTTCGCGTTTTGTTTCTTCCATTATAGGCGATAGGAACCTTTCTTGGTACTGATAAGGCATATGGTTGTGAATCTGGTTCTAGACGGATTTTGTACGAATTTTTCATCTTTCCAAGACCGTTAAATAACGCTGGAAATTCTTCAATTGGCATAACGGTTGAGTTGTTCTCTGTTCCGATATCCATTATTTTCTTTATCAGCTTTAGATCTTCACTCGCAGCCAGTCCCAAGAGAGGTATTTGAAGGTCTTAGATTACATAGAGATCTACTTGTTCAGAATTTCTTTTATGTTGTAGCTTTGCTTCGATCAGCCCTTTCGTCTGGAGTAATATCTGTCCGGCTCCAAATAATCTTTTATCGTAGCTCCAAATTGTTCAGTGTACTCTTGTACAAACTTAACGGTATTGCGCTGACATCTGCTCCAGTGTCCACTTTGAATTCTACCGGAATGCTGCCAACATTGATTGTTACGATAGTTTCTCGATTACTTGCAATTGTATGTAGATACTTTTGGTGTTTCTTCTATTTCCGCTATCGACCCGAGAAATACGTCTTCCACTGCATGAAGGTTTTTGTTGAGACAGAACTTTGAGTAATGTCCAGTTTTATTACATCCATAGCATTTTGTGTTCTTGGCAGGGCAATTTACTCGTGGATGTTGAACTTGAGCTCCGCAATGCATGCATCCTTTCATCGGTGTAGGTTTCTTATTTACTCGGTGATACTTTTCGTTTTTGACTTTCTGGTTGACTTTTCTCTTAGCATTTGCTTGATACTGCGGCTTGAACTTGAATGCGATCGACGTTCTTCGAATACGCTGTGGCATTTAAATCTTTCTGCTCGCGTTGTCTATCTTCCATACTTCGTACTTTTTGAATGGCTTGCTCAAGTGTTAACTTGTCGTCATCTTGCAGTCTTTCCGAAAGAGCTTTGTTGCTGATTCCTACTACGATGCGATCTCTGATTAGCTCTTCTTTTAACGCTCCATAATTGCAGTGTTCTGCCTTATGAATTCGTCTGCTGTCTCTCCTTTTCTTTGATATCTTGTATTAAACTTAGCACGATAACATTTCTGCGAATGATGAAATGGCTTTCGAACTTTGCTAAAACGGTAGGATACTCCTTTTCTTGCGCACCCGTTAGGCCAAATGAAGTAAAGATATCGCTGCCTAGTCACCCATTAGGTAAATAAGTGCATTGACTTGATCTTCCTGGTCCTTTGAACTCAGTCCTGACGCTCTGATCACATTAAAGTTTTTAAACTACAACGATTAACATCGTATTTATCCAGACTACTTCGAATATATGGGTACAGGTAACGCTGTTTAATTTTGTATTTACTTAGGTGTGTGGAGGTGAGCGCGAACGCACGACCCCTGCTACCAAAAATGATACGCCCCACTGACTACGATTAGCGATCGGAGTGCAATGATCAAGTCTTGTTTCAGCTCGCCTCCTCCAAGATCGAGGCTGCAGCGACGCCAGGTAAGTATACCCTTAATTAAATTCTAGGAGAGCGGTAGCTCTCTTAGATAAGACTTCATACTGACTTTAATGTATATGGATGTTTTTTTTGATTGGATATAACTTTCTTTGTATTGTATTAACTGTTCTGAAAACATTCCACAGAACTACAATTCGGACCCTGAATATGTGGTTAAAATTTCAAAAAGATTCATTTAATAGTTTATTTTATAAAAAATAAAGTTGCTAAGGGTGGTTTTCATTTCCATAAAATATTTTTACAAATAACCACTTTGTGGAAGCCGTAATGCAATAACTCTTCGTTTGTTTGACTTGAAAATGGTTTTAAACGAAAGTCTAGTATTTAGATTTTCCGCTTTCCAATTTTCATTAATTAGATTTAAGTTTAAGTATGTTTAATTTCATATTTTCAAAACAATTCCAATCTGCGATATTTAAGCATGGATAAGAGTCATTTTATGATGTTAGCACGGTTAAGGCTATTTGGTCCAATTTTCGTAGTGGTTAAAAAACAAGAGAACCTAAGGTTGTGTTAGCTAACACGTTAAGTTGGAAAAGGACCCCACACATATATATTAAGTTACAAACTGCCTTAGAGACAGTAACAATAATGGTGATTTAACAAGATTACCGACGTCTGGTAATTAAGCTAGACTACCTACGACTGGTAATTGAGCTAGATTACCTACGCTGGTAATTAGCTTTGGTCCCATTGAACCGAATTCCCATTCGACAGAAGGGGGTTTTTTTGGGGTCCCATTCGATCGAACGTAGCCAAAGGTGCGATTTTATTATAGTCCCATTGGACCGAAATTCTATTGAACTGGAAGAAGACATACTGTGTGGTTTTGCATTAAATATATTTTTAATTTCAAAACTTATTATTGTTAAAATAAATGTGAGTTGAAAATGTATTACTGCACTCCTCACCTCACCTACCCTAGCCTAACCTAACCTAACCAAACGTAACCTAACCTAACCTAACCTAACCCAACCCAACCTTGTTTGGAGGTAAAAAGATTATATATATGAGTATTAAAACAATTTATTAGCAATAATAGAAATATTTTGGAAAAGATGTCAGATAATTAATTGGAGAATATTTTGGAAAAGGTGGCAGCTAATTAATAGGAGAGTATTTTGGAAAAGGTGGCAGCTAATTAATAGGAAAATCTTTTGGAAAAGGTGGCAGCTAATTAATAGGAGAATATTTTAGAAAAGGTGGTAGCTAATTAAAAGGAGAATATTTTGGAAAATGTGGCAGCTAATTAGTAGGAGAATGTTTTGGAAAAGGTTGCAGCTAATTAATAGGAGAATGTTTTGGAAAAGGTGGTAGCTAATTAATAGGAGAATATTTTGAAAAAGGTGGGAGCTATTTAATAGGAAAATCTTTTGGAAAAGGTGGCAGCTAATTAATAAGAGAATGTTTTGGAAAAGGTGGTAGCTATTTAATGGGAGAATATTTTGGAAAAGGTGGTAGATAATTAAAAGGAGCATATTTTGGAAAAGGTGTCAACGTTTTATTGGAACCAAACCTAACCTAACCTAACCTAACCTAAGCTAACCTAAGCTAACCTAACCTAACCTAACCTAAGCTAACCTAACCTAACCTAACCTAACCCACCCGAAACCAAAATATTAAAATTTTAATTTAAAATTTAAAGACATTGATGGAACTACCATTAAGACGGCACTTCATTTTAAGCACAATTTGTTTATTAATTCTATATATCTCTTGCCTTGACAGGAATGAAAGTGAGCGTTTTAATTAGTATCACGAAACATTTACTTCTAATATTATTAACATACCTTTCGGAGATTCGAACCAACAACCTATCGCTTCGCAGTCCAACTTCGTATCCACTACACCACCGAATCGCTGACGGCTACAGTGTTTCAAGTTATATTCATGTATTTTTTAGGGGCATATTCGGACGATTGGGATTTCGGTCCATCGGGAATATAGCCATTGGGCTGGAAATCTAAAATCATTGCGGGATATTCGGTCGAATGGGATTTCGGTCCATTGGGAATTCGGTTGAAAGGAACGATACCGGTAATTAAGCTAGATTACCTACGACTGGTAATTAAGCTAGAACACCGACGACTGGTAATAACCTAGATTAGCGACGACTCTTAATTAAGCTAGATCAGCGAAGACTGGTAATTAAGCTAGATTAGCGACGACTGGTAATTAAGCTTGATTACCGACGACTGGTAATTAAGCTAGATTAGCGACGACTGGTAATTAAGCTAGATTACCGACGACTGGTAATTAAGCTAGATTACCGACGACTGGTAATTAAGCTAGATTACGGACGACTGGTAATTAAGCTAGATTACGGACGACTGGTAATTAAGCCAGATTACCGACGACTGGTAATTAAGCCAGATTACCGACGACTGGTAATTAAGCTAGATTACCGACGACTGGTAATTAAGCTAGATTACCGACGACTGGTAATTAAGCTAGATTACCGACGACAGGTAATTAAGCTATATTACCGACGACTGGTAATTACGCCAGATTACAGATGACTGGTAATTGAACTTGATAAGTATATGACATGTGTTGGTGCTCAGGTGTACGGAATATTTTTGTGGTATAACTATGTACAGCTTCCTCTGTATTTGCATGTGAAAATGACGGGAAAACAATTTGAGTTTGACCGAACGTTCATTGTCAAGTCAAGCAGTCAGGAATGACAGTTTTATAATAGATGGTTGGTTAGTTCAAACGCGTTAACTAATGTATGCATAATGCCCTAATACTTTTACACTCCTAAGGTTTCTGAACAATTTGAATTAATATTAACACTGAAGTAACAGATATTAATAAAAACTGTCATTGTAGACAAAGACGAGAAAGTGTAAAAGATAAGTGTAGAAAATGAATTTCCTGAAGTAACAGATATTAAAATTTTCACTTTTGAAGACATGATCAAAAAACATCGATTATTTTAAAAAATTCATATCTTAGTTTTTTTCACCAAAATTAGTCAAAATATTTTGTCATGAAAAATGTGCATCATTTTAAAAGTAGTACGCGTGTACATTTTATTTTATATCAAAAATATACAATTTGTTTTGAGTATTCGGTCCTATAAGGAGAATAAAATAGTCAGAAAATGTTACAACAAAAAAACTGTGTGAAAACTTGACAAATCGTAGTCGTTATTTTAAAAGTTTTAAAAGTTTCAAAATTAACGTGATGTATAGCTCCCAAAATATCTTTTGAACATTAATAACTACATCACAGTCAAACGGCCTTTGTAATTTTCTGCTTGGCAATATTTCCAATTTTAAAATATAAAAATTGGAGTATTTGAACTAAAACCTAGTATCAAGCCAGTATTCCTTAAAAAAACTTTAAGATACCAATTTTTTTATGGAACTAGTATATAGAGCAAAATACTTGTGTAAATAATGTAGAAAAATATTTTCAGTTTTATGAAAATTTGGTGAAAAAAACTAAGATAAGCATTTTTTCAAATAATCGATGTTTTATGATCATGTCTTCTAAAGTGAAAATTTTAATATCTGTACTTCAGGCAATTCGTTTTCTACACTTATCTTTTACACTTTTTCGTCTTTGTCTACAATGACAGTTTTTATTAATTATCTTTAGCTTTTATACTAAACAGTGGAATCGCAAAAATAGCAGTATGTATTTTAAATTAAAGTTAAGTTGTAAAATTTCTGAGGCGACCATACCATAGAATATCGACAGGTGTTTAAATGTATAAAATCGCGAGTTGGGATTATGTTCGGATACTCGTTTAAGTCAGTTACCACGCATTCGCTACTTTGCGAGTACCGACTCTTCGCTTTATGGTCCCAATTCAGACACGGACTAACACGTACAAGGGGATTCGGCTCCGGACTCGACGAATATCGAATACGTGGAATCCATAGTTTCTCCAAAAAAACTAAATCGTCTTCGAAATCACCTGGAAAAATATTTTCGATCCTCCTTTGACGCAGGAAACATCGTACAGTATTTAAAAGAAAAGTCTCCTTTAAGACCAACTTTTTTAGAGCATATTGAGAAAATTTCTTTCATCTGTTTTAAAATGGTAGAAAAAGTCAAGTGTAGAAGAAACAATGAGTCTTCCGAGGGGGTCTAACACTTCCAAAGAAGCCAACGCCATTTCGCGATTTGGCAATTACATTGAAATTTCCTCTTTCAAGCGTACGACAATTGGTGTAAATGTTGGAGACCATCAGTATCTAATGCGATTTGGTTGTAAGATAAGTGAACAGGGGTTTACAATTACATGCAATGGTCAAACCGGCACTGCTTTACCAAACCTGATATTACTTTGCAGAAATCATATCAAACCTCTGATAACATAATTCCCCTAATTGTCATTCAATACGTATATGTTTTTATTTACCAAGGGTGTGGCCTTTTTCTTAAAGCAGAAATCCGATGCTTCCCGCTCAGCTTTGTTTTCACAAACCGCTCTTAATATACAAAATTACTATTTTCAAATCCAGGAGAGTTAAGTAAATACAAACTACACTAACATCTCAATCTTTCATCGCAAGTCGTCTTGGCGAAATACATGGCAAAATTCATGGCCTACAATACGAAGGCGAGAGCGTGGGGTTCCATTTTTGTGCACGATATGAAACGTATCTTCAAAATGAAAGAAAAATATCTGAAAGCCAGCAATCGCGTTTTATACCAAATTTGGAATTCGCGTAAAATATTTTCCCACCTGCTTCAAAAGTCTACAACAAGATTTTTCCAATAAGCTAGCATCGAAGCGAACAAACCGATCACCGAAGATGTACGCTCGTCTTAGGGCGAGTAATCTATCCCTACTACTCGAGATTCGGGACAAAAATATGATCGGCAACAGAATAGGAGAAGTACTTCGGGACCGAACCATGGATAATTCTTATTTATATATCTCAATCAGTAACTAATACTAAATGTGATTGGAACATTAAAAAGGGGAGGAGCTTCTGTGATGACCCTCTCTCAAGATATCGGTCATTTTTATCAATAGCAAAGTATAGTCTGGCGTTACTTCAATATGTCCGTTTTACTTATTGTGATCTATTATTGACGTATGATTCTAATGATGATTACTATGTTTCAAACGGATGTCAGATGAACGCCGTTAATCGACTAAAGTCAAATTAACAAATATGTTTTCAATTCTTGATGATCTGCTTAAAACATTCGTTCTTCAAATAGAAAAAATATCGAAAGACATTAGAATTATAGCCACAGTCAGAGTTAACGTGGCTAAAACCATTACAAGAAATATGACCACATTAAAGTATTTAAACTTAACGACGATTAACATCATGTTTATTCAGACTTTTTCAAAGATTTGGAATTTAGGTATAGCAGCGTATAATTTTATAAGTTCATGGGGGTGAGCGCGAACGCACGACCCCCGCTACCAAAAATGGTACGCCACACTGATCACGATCAGTGACAGTGGTGAGGGTCAATTCGATCAACATTAAGAGGAGTAGTATGTACTATTACGTTGCACTTTATTTCACCAAGAATTAATTTACTATAAGAATGCCTAAGTGACTAGATTTTACGCTTCTACTCTTACGCCGGTGTTAGTGGACAAGTAATCCCCACCCCTTTCATTTCCGTCATTGTTCTGCGCTTTCCTATTGGATCCCGTACATACAGACGTGATTGACGTATTCCGAATAGAGAAAAAAACCTCAAGCAAAGTAAACAGAAAATGGAGGCTGCCAGCGGTGCTGAAACGGTTAGGGAATGGTTTTTAATTGCCATAAACATGTTAGTTAAAGGTTTGGAACCTAACTTAATGGATTTTGAATACGTGTCTCTACGTGAAAATCGTTCGTTCTATAATTGTTTCTAAATCGAATCAAGTGTACTATACTTGATTTCGCGAGTTCCAAAAACCAAACCAAGTCTTAACGAAAAGGTAAAGAGATAGATGGTGGAAAACATGGAGTAAGATAAAATATGAAGTCCCGCCTTGGTTTCCAGCCTCCCCCACCCATGAGGGGGATTGTCGACTATCACGCGCGCACCAGACGCTTTTTTAGGCCTTCTTATAGTAAATTCCTTCTTGATTTCACATTGTACATTAAATTATATAATTTCAGTTCCAAGTTATTTCAGCTTACGACTGTGCCTACGTCTTTCTAGACAATTCTGATGAAACGCGAAAAATATAACTAATGTTCGATGTTTAAAGAACTACTTTCATCCCGAACTTCCACTTACCAGGGTCCCGCCTCTCTCTCCCACTTATCAATAGATATTTTCTACGAATCCGGTATGCATGCATTTTTAACGTCAATTAAAACGGAGTTAATTAGATTTAATGACGGACAGATGAAACATTACCCGTTCAGATTTTATTTTCTCATCGCACTCGTCCGCCTATCGCCATCAATAAAAGTAAATAAATTTTAATTATTTTTTAAATCTAAAAGCGCGAGATAGATGCTGGGATTATTTACGGATATTCGTTGAAGTCCGTAACCCCGCATTCGCTATTTTCCCAATACCGATTCTTCGCCTTATGGTCCCAATTCAGACACGGACTAACTTGTACCAGGGGATTCGGCTCGGGACTCAACGAATATCAAATACGTGGAATCCATCCAGGTCAAACTAAGAGCCTCATTGTAGATGTACGATGTGGCTTAAAAGAATCAATGGATCTTCCGAGGGTTCTAACAATTCCAAAGAAGACAACGCCATTTCGCAACAGGGCAGTTACATCGTAATTGAATCTTTGAAGCGTACGGCATGCATTTGGTGTAAACGGTGGTGCCTATCGATATCAAATGCGAATTGGGGGTAAGAGAAATGAACCGGGATTCTACATACGGGATTCACTTGTTTTTTTTTTATCATCCACGAAAGTTTTTTTTGTGAAATGTTTTAAGTTTTCGAAAATTGCAGCTTATTATATTTTTATTGAGTTGAAAGTAATCAGGGCCGGATTAAGAAGATTTTCGTCCGGGGCAGTGGCTCGATGGGCGCCCCCTCTCTCAGCCCCATAATTTATAAAAATCAGCCAGAAAGTTTTATTAGAAATATTGTAATTTTGTAAAAGTGAAGAGAATCCCTATGTTTTTGGTTTAATAAATCGGTCTCGATAGCTAATATACCTAAGGAATTGAGTCTTTCCTGAGAAATTGTCGAGCGTAGGTAGTTTTTAACTCTTTTAAGAGTCGAAAAAGACCTCTCTCCAGAACAGTTTGAACAAGGTAAGCAAACTAGGTAAAGGATTGAAATTCCACTTAATGTATAATAAAATTCACTTTATTTTAAAATGACGACTAGTTTCGCCGACCCATTCGGGGGCTTTTTCAGGTCTGACACTGACGGTTAGCAGTACATTCTACGAAATCTCGTATTTTTGAAATTATACTAATATTTTAAGCTATTGTTTTTAAAGGTACATGTAATTTTTTATATTTTAGATTTTAGTGGTTCTAATTTCTTATGTTATTTTTTTATTTAGATTTAGTTCTATTATTGGTTAATTACTCAGAATATCGGGCTGTCAAGCCATATTTGTGCTATAATGCTACATGGGCCGTCGTCTCCATTAAGTATACAGTTTGGGTTTAGTTTTTTACTTTTTAATATTTCAATGGATTCCCTTATGTTTAATTTTAGGTAATTGTCTGTTTTGCTGATAATTTTGGTAGTTTCAAAACCGGGTTTATGGTTGGTGTCGGCAATGTGTTCAGCTAAGGCAGATGTGGTTGTTCTTCTGTTTCGGACATCGACCTTATGTTCATTGAGTCTATATTTTAAGCTACGTTTTGTCTGGCCAATATAATATCTATCGCAGCTACAATTAATTTTATAAATACCGTAATTGTCTAAAGGGTTGACTTTTTCGCTTCACTACCATTGGGCCGAATCCCAATCAACCGAAACCAATACCATTCGACCGAAAAACCCGCACTTTGGCGGATTTACGATTCTGTCCAATGGGACAATCCCATTGCATCGAAAATCCCGCACTTCGGGTTTTTCCCGATGAAATTTAAATAAAATTAAAACAATTTAAGGCCTACGTAAAATTAACACAAGATCCAAAAATTTTCTAAATTATTATTTTAAAACTAAGGATTATAAGAACAAAATAGTAATAAATCAGCAAAATATGACATAATAAAACCAATTACTAATATTGATTTATTATTGTATGTTATATTTATCATGAAAATACTTTAAGCCAGCCGTATTACTGTACTTGAAGTGTACAACCGCTCCTAAGAGGAAGAGATGTCCTCCTAAACAAACCAAACCTAACCCTATCCTAACAGTAATTTTTTGGAAAAGACATTTTATTTGAGAAGTCAATGAAGATAAACATCAATATTTTGGAAAAGGCGTAACATTGTTAAATGATTTATATAATATTTCTAACCTAACAGTAATTTTTTGGAAAAGGCATATTATTTGAAAAGTCAATGAAGATATTGCTAACCAAACCAACCTAACATAACCTAACCTGGTTTTGAACAAGAACGTTTTATTGGATGAAAGCGTTTTAGATTAATCCTTAACCCATGCCCAAATAGTCAAGTGCTATTTTCACTTTTTCTGTATACTATTATATTATACTTTTAGAACACACCGTGTAGGACTGTTCACGAGCCGAGCTGAGCGAGCTTTTTAAAAGCTCGGCTCGGCTCGAGTTAAAAAAAACGGCGGCTCGGCTCGACTCGAGCCGAGCTGGGTCTTGGCTCGGCTCTAGCTCGGCTCGGCTCGAAAATGATCGAGCCGAGCCGAGCTGGCTCGATTAACATATACATGTTTAAAAAAATTGCTACTACCAACGTCAAACTTGAGAATGACTATAAATGCCATCCCATGTTTAGGAATGTAGTGGTTCAGTAAAACCCGCTCTTTAAAATATGCTCAAGGTTAGAGACGAGAGATTTTTCCCACGCTTTATTTCATGTAAAAATACAACGGAACACTATTGGTGGAGAGAATAAAGACTAAAAGGAAAGCACTATATCAGTGACTAAGATCGCGAGCCGGCTCGGCTCGGCTCGACCATAAAAAAGCTCGCTCGTTAATTAATCGAGCCGCAAAAGTGGCGGCTCGGCTCGGCTCGAACTCGGCTCGCTCGTCACGAGCCCGAGCTGGCTCGAGCTCGTGAACAGTCCTAAACACACGGTACTGAAAATTTCCAAAGGTCGTTTTTAATTATCATCTTGTTGTATAGTCGTCAAATAATGGCGTTTCCAAGGCAATAAAAATGTATTTAAAACGCTTTCATTAATAAACGACATAAAGAGAAATTAAACTACATAACATTTTTGGGGTCGCTTAATTCGACAAATAGCGTCGTTTGAATTGTAAATTCCAAATCCGCGGTTGGGCTACATTCACTAAAACATTGGCGGGATTCGGTCTAATGGGAATTCGGTCTAATGGAATTCTGTGCAATGGGAAGATACCGACCTTTTCTTTAAGTGGTATGAGATTGTTTTTTAATTTATTAATGGGTTTATAAATGGGTTTTAACTTCATTTTACTGAACTCATTGCCGATTTTGTTTGAGATGTTGTCCAAGTAAGGGAGTATAATGTATTCAGCGGTTTTAAATTCGTTTTCGAAAGTGGTGTTTTTTCTATTAAGTTCCTGTGGGTTATTCGGTCGATGCCTCTATTTAATATAGAATTGTCAAAACCCCGATTTTTTGCAATTTCTTTGATAAAATTAATTTCTTGGTTAAAATTTTCTTGGTTGGAGCAAATTTTTCTTGCCCGGTCAATAAAAAAATAGGAGGTTAGTCTTTGGCTAAGGGGGTGCTGAGAGTTTGCATGTGGTGGCATGGCTACTGAATAAGGTTTTCTGTATACTTGGGTGCTCAACTTGTTATTCAGTTCTTTTTTGATTAGAATGTCTAAAAATGGCATTGATCTATTTTTTTCTATTTCTAATGTGAATTGTATGGCTTGGTCTATTGAGTTGATAAATTCTGAGTAATTAACCAATAATAGAACTAAATCTAAATAAAAAATAACATAAAAATTAGAACCACTAAAATCTAAAATATAAAAAATCACATGTACCTTTAAAAACATTAGCTTAAAATATTAGTATAATCAAAAGTAAATAGATTATAAACAAAAAGTTAATATCTCCTCAGCATGGGCGCGTTATGAAAGTTGAGATTGCCGCTTCTTTTCCGCGGCAGTGCACAAATGGCGTAGCACCTAGCGAACCACTTGACATGTACCTAACGTAGCTAGTGTCACGCCGCTCAGAAAAAATAGCGCGGGTTGTTGAAGGTTTAATTGACGCGCATGCGTTCTAAAGTCAATTTCAATCAGCTGTCTGCTTTTGGAGTCCTGCACTCCAGTCTGGGAAATAAGGATATTTTTTAAACTAGTCCTTGGGACCAGTGACCCCCTAGGGTGTGGAATAATAAACTGGCCTCCGGACTGGTCCCAGCCTTTGTTCTCCTATAGATTTGCAATTAATAAACTGGTCCCGAGGACCAGTAAGCCCCTCTTCTCGAATTTAAAAACTAGTCCAAGCAATTAATAAACTGGTTTTGGACCAGAGGAAGTGTGCTATTTCCCAGACTGCCGCACTCCCACTAGACTTTTACAGTATAGCCTAGGCTTAGGACAAAATCTGTGAAGACTGAAGACTGTGATTTCCGATTCATGTGATTAAATAATATTATGAAAAATGGATAACGAATTTGAGGTTAGTATTGATTATAATGACGAATTTGTGAAACAAAAAGATGTACGGAAAATAATTCTGCAAAGTTGGGAGAGCCAAGGACGTTTGAAAACTTTTGTTTGCAACATGATGGAAGAGTATGAGGCATTGAAACTTAAGTATTCTGATAAGCACAGTGGTGGCTCGGGATTTCTATACGAGTGGTCACGTTATGTACATGATTTGGCATTCAACGAGGAAGATAATAAGGATTCAGAAGATGTATATGAAATACTTCATTGGCTAGGGTTCTTAGTGCTTGATATGAAAGCTCAAGATGCTACAGAAGTAACGGAAGAAACTGAAAGAGAAGATAGCACTTCAAGTGCGTGGCAAGGTGGTGCAAATGACCCAAATCATCCTCAGTCATCAAACTGCAAAATTCGGCATCTGAAAAGTGATCGTATCTACACACTTTACCGGCTTGGTGGCGGATGTTTAGGGGAAATCTGGAAAGTCAACAGAAGCCGATTTAAAATTCATTGGAGACTGAAGAAGGGATTAAAACCACTCTCACAAAAACAGCGGGACAAATCGCATTTGCTCTATAGGCTATCTTGAACGATTAGAGATCTAGAGCAACATCCAAGGAACATTCCCCCTGTATTGAAAAAAATTAATAAAGGCGGATTACTGATACCTGACCCGACACTGTTTCCCTATGTTCAACAGGTTTGTGAGCTAGTAGTCTTGGAATACAAAAAGTGGGCATTTGCTAGTAAAGCACCGGGGAAAGCTATTAAAGAAACTACGGAGAAAGTCAAAAATGATCTGAAACTCAATGAAACATTCCACCACGCAGCTGCTGATTTACCTTTAGTTCAACATTATTGCTTCACTAGTGAGAATTTGGAAATTTTACGACAGGAATGGCAAAGAAAAATTGCTCATGCGAAAATAGCAGATTTTATTAGAGAGCAAACCCAAATAAGGAATGGAAGGAAGTCTCATAAAGGTAAAGGAGGCCAAACACTCCGTTGTTTTTTGCATAATTTAAAAAAGGGCAACACTAAAATGCGAATGAAACAAAAGATTAAATGTAAGGCTAAAAAAATGTTACACGCAAATCAAAAATAGGAACGAAAGAAAAAGCGAATTGTAAAACTAAAACCAAAGTTAAGCCCAAATCAAAAATACAAATAAAAAGTCAAGCCAAAAATAAACCTACTAATCCTAGAGCCGAAAGACCTGTAACAAAAGACACAGTTGTCACCTCTGTTATTACTAGTCCTAAAATGAAACCAAAGAGAGGAAGACCCAAAAAGCAAAGCTAAATCAGTATTTTATTGACTGTGATTAAATGAATGCTACTTGTGATAAAATTGCAATAAAATGACCATTTTAATGTTGAAACAAATTGATGCTTTATTTTGTTTAAAATCAACAAAGAGTTTAAGAATTTTATTTAAAAGCATAGCAAAATAGGATTAAAACAGAAAAATTAATGTTTTTGACAGTATACATTTATCAGGTTCATTCTTAAACCATTCAAATTCTAGAGACTAAATCAAGGGGAGCATCACGGTATTGGGGTTCGGTATTCTGGGTAGCTCTTGTGCAGTGTTTTACAAGAAGTGATCTTCTAAAAGGGCCGTAATTCGCGCTAGTAAGCACTACCTCCTATATAAGAATCTTATATAGGAGGTAGTGTAGTAAGTTTCCCAGCAGCCAGGTATTTTAACTGGCTAAATACGGTCTCAACCGCAGAACCGTTGAACCGAACTGGGTAAAGATACTTTCCTGGGTTTCGTGCCAAGAAATCTTCTGCAAGGCCAAAAAACCAAATACTGAAAATCTCAGGAGTTCCCAGGTTTGCCAAGCAAGGAAGTTTTTATTATTTTTTAACGGCTGACCGGAAGTTATGATTTCTTTAGCCCAATCCTCAAAATATTGCATACCCTTTTTCATTGACTGAATTGGAGACGCGTCCATCGAATCAACCCGAACTTGAGAAGGTAAACCATTCTCAAATATTTGATTGCAGGCGTTCAAAAAGTCATAGCAAGCCATTACATTTGCTTTATCTACAGGTTCTTCTTCAAACATAGGATTGGAATATCCATAAAGTTCAGCCAATACAAGGGACTGTTGCATAATGCGTTCTGGAGTAACATTTAACTTGGTCCAGGCATCGCGTTCAATATGACATTGTAAGAGGCCTTTGACCTGAACAAGTTCGTCATGATCTCTTCTATGGTTTTCCCGGATTTTCATGTCATTATCTGTTTCCATCCAAGTGGAACTCCTTTAACAGTGAAAATACGAGTTCCTTCCTCTTGGGAATTGAATAAACCGTTTATCATGTTCTTTAACTCGTGACTTGGACACATGATCCAGTGTACCCACTCATTCTTCCGGAATGGATTTTTGAATCTTGGGCATAAATGAAAATCAATGCTTCCATCCAATTTAGTAGTAAACATTTCCGTTTTATCAACTTCTAAACTCTGTCTAAGAGATGCAATATTGTTTGATCCTCCGTCACAAATGAGAGCTGTTGTTTTTAACCCAACAGATTGCAATGCCCTCACGGTTTTTAAAACGGTGCTGGAAATAACGGCGTGTGAAACATTTTTGGCCATCATGAAGTACGGCCCTATTATGTCGAATTTTGTGGCGGAACATCTCCATAAAAACTGTAAAAAATATTCCGCTTCTAAAACGTCAGTGACATGTTTTTCTTTACAAAGGTCTTCGATAGAGGGATATTCACTTACATCCAGGGCACATCCAATAAACTGGTCAGTTTTCGAGTTCCATAAAAGCTTTCCGATGACTTTAACCTCGTCGAAAATTGTAGCACCTTCCTTAGGTGGTCTTAGATGAGTAGGAAATTGAGCTACATGGTGGTCAAAACGTTCAGATTCAGCTTTAAGATAATGTAGGTCAATTCCTTGTTTGCTTGGGATTTCTTTCAACTTTGCTTTAATGGAGTAAACACTTGGCAGAGTAAAAATACTGAAGGAAGCGAGTGCTTCATATGCAGCTGGTGAACGTGAAAACACGCTAAGAGCGATTCTATATGTCAGTGGGCTGAACCGATTACCGCAGGATCCTTTTTTGTTTCTCTTTTGATCTTTGATAAAGTCATTTTCGCAATTATCCATTTCCCACGCTTTCTTTAACGCAACCCCTAACATGTTATTTTTCTCAGTAGCTTCTTTGAATTTTTTTTTATTTCTTCTTGACCTTTCTTGTTAATTTCTTTTAAAGCGTTTTCCATTTCAAATTTTTGTTCTACACATAGTGAAACTCTGCTTTCTTCTATTTTCTTTTCTAAGTCTCTGATTTTCTTGTTAAGCTTCCCTTTTCTCTACGATTGGCCAAAATCCTTTTATTTCGAGAATTTGGACTCAAAATAGAAATTCGACACTTAGACAGTGCTGTTTGTGTCTTCATTTTGCGCCTCGGTGAGACCATCAGTTTTTTTTTCTTTTGATCTTTCAAGTACCAAGTTAACGATCGGCACTTGTTACACTGATAAACCTTTGTTTTTACTTTTTCCTTTGGAGCATTGTACGTCGGTACAAACCACACTGGACAGTCTCTTGCTTGATATCTCTCGCATGGAAGATGAAGATGCAGAAGATTTTTAGTCTTATCCATTCCAATGCTAGGATTCTTGATATAAAAATTACTATTAGCTTTAAAATTAAATTTCAAAATTTTTAAATTTATATACCTGCGAGACACCCGGGCAGAAAACATGACTTTCACTAAATAACGTTAGGGCTTCGGTGATTTTGTCCAAATCAACAGAATTTGATACTTCTTTCATGTAAGGGGCACGATAAACATGTTTGAAAAGAGTTACTACAGAGTAAGTTCCATTAGACGAGAAAATTATTCTAATTGGGGTGTCACAATATTCATCAGCTATCTCGATATAAGAATTTTTTCGCCTTAGTTCAATGTATTTTAAATTTCCTTCCGTGTTTTCGAAGGTTTGAAATTCCAAGAAATTATCCAGTGGTTGACTGAGCAGATAAAGCTGAAGTATCGCTAATGAATCGCTGCTAGTATCTTCGCCGTTATCAACATTGCATTTAATACGTTTGTAACCAATATTTTCGTCCAAACACTTTCTCTTAACACCAGCACCCTCAATAACAGTTTGTGATTCAACTGACCGACAAGGTTTTATATGAAAGACACTGATTTGCTTCCATTTGATCAATTAGTTTTTACTTTAGCTTGGGCTTCGCCTTCACTAGGCAATTTCAATGGACAAGGCTTAGCGTCAAGAACAAGATTTGTTTGGATGTTCTTATTATTTGTAGGTTTCAAATAAAAATTACACTGCGTCGATACCGAAGGTGAAACTAAAATCGGCTTCTTACGCGGCATTATAAAACTAATTACACTTCTATATATTAGTAATTTAATATAATTTTCCAAGAACCGACAATTACCCTCACAACTACGGCGCCATTTCCCATCACGTAAGCGCGGCTACCAATGATATTGCCCCAAATTTACTCCCATGATGCTCAGTAATTTGTACTGCTTTCCAATATCTCTTGTCGCTTCTATGACGTCATGCGTACATCCTATTGGTTACAAGCGAGCCACGTGATTCTCGATTATCATTTTACATAGCATGCAGGCGGGAAGGTATGATTGACTTAAAGCTATTAACTTTTTGATATCTATTTACTTTTGGTATAATTTAAAAAATACGAGATTTCGTAGAATGTACTGCTAACCGTCAGTCTCAGACCTGAAGAAGCCCCCGAATGGGTCGGCGAAACTAGTCGTCATTTTAAAATAAAGTGAATTTTATTATTCATTAAGTGGAATTTCAATCCGTTACCTAGTATTTTATGTATAAGTGCCACTCTACAATTCTATATTAAGGTAAGCAAAGATATATCCGTAAGGCTATTTCGACGTTGGGAAATGTACAATCTAACTTCTTGTCTCTTAATATCTTTAACAGATCTTGAGCATTTGGTGCATTTTGGTGACCAGTGTTAAATTCTTCAAATAAAGAAGAAAGTAATCCTTTAAACTGGAATAGTTCATGTACAAGATCGGGTCGAATATCTTCTGTAGCAACAGTAGCGTGGGAATAGCATGGAAAGTTGGGAAATGGAAACTGTGGGAAAGTAGGCGAAAATAGACTAAAAGTGGATCCTAAGCAAATGGGTTAAAAGCATGGGAATAAAAGTCAAAAACTACTTCTAAACTCTTTTTTTCTCTAAGCAAGAATGTAGCCTATACACGTAATACGAATCACGATAGACAACCATCGAAATTTAAAAATTTTCATACGCTCACGCTATTTAAAATCGGAAAAAAGTCCCGTAATCATTCAAAACTAACGTCATGTTTTTGAGTTTTTCGAAAATTTAATAAAACAATCGCTCAGATTTGTGTATCATCAGACTTCAAGGGCGCCCCTATTTGGCTGGCGCCCGGGGGCAGGTGCCCCCTCTGCCCCCCTTAATCCGGCCCTGAAAGTAATTAAACATATTTATTGCCATTTTATTGGTCCAGTCAGTCAAAAATGAAAAGGGTTTTAGTTATTTAAATAAATGAGTTCAAACTTATGTCTTTATTTACTCAATCAAAAACCTTTATGTTTAACTCGAGGCCACTTTGATTAAACGGTGAGAATTGCTACGGGAATGACTGCTGAAATCGTCAGGCTTGGATCTAGTTCGGTCCATGGGTAAAATCCATCAGAGGGTTAGCAGAGATGTTAGAATTACCGGAAAAGATGAAATCATTGACGATGAATTTTCAGGGTGGGATGAAGGACCTATATAAAAACGGTGGCTTGAAGCAGAGCTTCACAAAGCATCGCTCGTCAAAGACCCGGTTATGGCTTCCGACAACTTAAAGCTCAACTCGTCATTCATTGTGGAAATAATGGATAAATCGTTAAAATTAATTAATATGCAGAAAATAAAACTGAGCCCAAACGGCATAATAAGTATATCCTGCAAAAATCTTTACTTTGAAAATTTAAAAATCTAAGTGTGTTTAAACTTTTAAAGGAAGGATTCTAAAATTTAAAATAAATTCTCTTCTCTGTTAAATTCATTTATGAAAGAATGAGAATTCCTTCTCATAGATTGAAAATATTTTTGATTATAAGACATGCATCATAATCTTAATTCGCTCTTTGACATACGAGGATGTATTGTTACAGCCGTTAGTCATTATGGAAGCTGTGTCTTCTAATAATTGGAATTTTTGTTTCCGCATTGGGCTAGTGATTAGATATTGCGGTCACGATGATTTAAAGGCCGGAAGGTATGATATAGATAGATAAACGTTTCTTTGCAGGAAAAATATATATTCAATACATATTTAAAAACGAATTAACGATCAAAAAACAAAACATTAACCTTTGAGCTTAGAGTCAAACGGACTCAATCAAAAAGGCGGTCGGAGTCAAGGTTTTCATATCCTTACAACATTAATATAAATCTCTGGTAGGCAAGATTTTTATCACTCTGTAGTAAGCTATATATACTGCTCGATTGTCGAGGGTTCTACTAGCTGGAAAAAATGATATGTTTAAAAGTGTTGTTACTTTTCGTGACTTGTGCGGTTTATCAATGGAACAGTGTAAAATCCAACCCCTTAGGAATGCTGGCACCAGCCAAAACGGAAGAGTCCGAAGAGGCTGCCTACAGAAAGCTGCTGCAAATTGAATCCAATTTATTGAATAAAATGCGAAGTGCAACATTAGAATTGACTAAAAAATATATAGGTCAAGAAGATGCGCTTTTAAACTTGAACATCACTAGTAAATGTGTAAATTCGGCTCTTATATTAAAGCAAGGATTGCTGGATCTTCGAGTGTGGGCATATGAAAGTAAGATTATCTTTTAGTATAGTATTTTGCAAGCTTCACAATAAGTATTTCTTCTACTCTAAGACGTGTTTTGTTAAGTTTTAAAATTATGAAATTATGGGCGTGGATCTTTTTTAAGAGATCGCTTAAAAAATACTCTAAAAACGCCCACTCCTCTTTCGAGAATGGTGTCGGGACCGGAGCGAAAGGCGGGCTCAAGCCCCAGCAATCATGAAAGCTGAGGGAACGCAGACCCTCGTATTTCATGTTTTATTTTGTTATATTTAATACTTCAGGACCGGAGCCTCCGAGATAATCTAGGCCCGTGCCTAACGCAAAGCGAGAATATTTCTTTAACTAATTTAATTCACCGTGTTTTCTCGCTTGAGGGTGCTTTTAGTATCGTAAAATAAAAATAAATTCAGCCTCATGACCCCGTCTACTGCTACAATATTAGGGCAAGGCATAGATGTAGAGCGGTGAAGCCGAGGTCGTGGAAAGTAAGAAAATATTTTAGAAAATTTCCGAAGGCCTTTATTAAACAATCATACCAAAGAAGTAAAGGATAAAAAAGCTAAGGTTTAAAAATTAATGGTTACGAAGAAGTAGCAAAATTCCTCTTATGATATAATAAAACTGTGTATTAGCCACTGCCTTCTCTAATACTAGGCCTGGAAATGTACAACAGAAGTATTTTTTATTTGGCATTTTGAATTTGCGCTTAGTAACCGTTTGATGGCTCTTTTCGGGGGAGAATTTTCACGATGATGGAAGTAAATTCGTACTGCGCAGTCTCGCATGACGTCACGTCTCTCGCTTATGGCGGACCAGGGTGGGAAATAAGGTTTTTTTAAACTGGACTAAATAACCTGCTCCATTTCACAATGACCATTGACCAGGGCACGCAGTCTGCTAAACTAGAGAAGTGGATAATTAAACTATTAGAGTTAATGTTTGGACTCTAGTTACCCTTGAATTATCTTAGTGGTCCCGAGGACCATTGAACCCCTCCGATTTTATTTTTAAACTGGACCAGGCAATTTTTAAACTGGTAATTTGCCATGTGCCACCGCCTTATTTCCCACGCTGTGGTGGACTATGGATGCAATTCGTCGCTAAAATGATACTTAGGTATGTATGATTGTATTTTTCGTCAAATTCAGTTAAATCTGAAGCCCAACTACAATGAATAGATCAATGTGTCTGGATCGTGTCTCTCAACCTAGAACCAACGCAAAAACTTTTGAGTTTAATACATTTGCTAAATCAATAGAGACAGGTATTCCAGCAATTATTTGAACATTTTAATTGATGTTGCAGATTTTGTGAAGGAAGCAATGCACTTCATTGATGATACTTGTATATTTCATTCAATCATATTTTGCGAAAGCTTTAAATGACTGTGATACATATTTGGCGTTAATGAAACTACTGTTAAAAAAGTTTATAAGACCATTGTTAGACAACTACGCAAAAGATTTAACAGATCGCAAAGAATCGTACAAAAAGTTCAAGAACAAACTTCTCTCATGAAAAACTCTAAAGATGTAAATACATTTTATCCACAGTGATAAATGCCTTTTTATATTGCCCTTTGAATTTTAATGTGTCTTTTTATTTAAGTCAGCTGCTATATTATCTTCAATACCTTTACTTTAACCGGTGTCTTGCAAGCTTTCAAACATTTCCCCTAGTTTTTAATTTGCCGCCACTTTAAAACCCCAGAAAAGCGACATCTAGCGCCATTTGTGAAATCCTAACTGCCACCCCCCTTTTTTTCGTATTGCATGGCCTAGTATTTGAGATGGCAGTGGTATTAGCAACTTCAAGAAGTTTTGTTTTACTAAAAAAACAACAATGTTAAAAATATCATAATTAATTTTTTGGTCCATACAATCTAACCAAAATATTCAATAAAAAGTAAATAGCCCCTAACCCGACACGCACGGGTGTATATCATCTTGGAGGCTCCGCCTGGACGTAAAAATTTATTAGGTAAGGGTTCTACATTTTCAGTAAAGACCCTTCTATATCAAATTTTGTAAACCATGATTCACCTCTGATTTCTCAATGTGTTAATTTTTGGAATTTTCAGAGTAGTCTGTATCAGAACTTCAGAAGTAAATAGGGGGAAGTAGGTATGCGTCCCTTTAGCTAGTGCAAGTCGTCCCTCTCTCCTAAAAAACCACTTCGCGCCACAATATATTTAAAAGAGCCAATAAGCGAGAGGCAGAGAACCTAGATAAATATTTAACGGAGCACCACCACACCGTGATATACCGAACTACGAACATAAACAAACAACAATATCCCTCTGGCCACCGCCCGCACTGAAGTTGTTTTTTAATGTTCGTGTAGATATTATTTTAGATTTATTTAAATTTTAAGATGGATAGCTTTGTTCAGTGCAATTTAATTTATCGTGAAATAAGTGATTAAAAAGTGAGACAAATTTTAAGGGTAGTCACTAAAATCCGACACTTCTACTCTGAAAAAAAATTAATGCAGACGAACCCTGGAAAAAAAACAAGTTCATGTATTCATCCGCGGTTTCGCGCCAAAACCGCCGAAATTCAGAGGCGCGAAAAATTGCGTTAAGTGACGCCTCGCAAAACGGCAACGTATACCTACATCCCCCTATCTACTTCTGTCTGTATTGAGATTTTTTGTATCCATAAAGTATAGGTCACATAGTTTTACTTCAACCGTAGTTAGCTTATGAAAAAAAAGTTTAATTACTTCAAAATCAAAATAAATACCTTATTTCTAGCTAACCAGTCTTCATCGGGTTCGGAATAAGGAAAATTGTTATACGCTTGTTACTTAGTAAAACCAAGAAGTGAAATCTAGTTTACTAGGGAGAAGGTATAAATTCGCCACATTTCTAGCTTTATCTCCAATCCAAACGTAGGTCCGGAATTAATACCCGCCCCCAAATTACAACCACCATCTCATTGGTTCTTGAAAACTCACGTCAGCGTGACGCGAATGACGAAAATTACTTACGATTGAGAAGAGGCGAAATAGCCCGGCCTCGTTTTACGTCACCCTTTGTATTTTTGAAAGGGGACTGGGACTATGGCGCGCGAATACTTAGGCATCTTATACCTTCTCCCAAGTAAACTAGACATCCCTTCTTCGTAAAACCTAAACCCCGCCAATGGTTTCAAGGGTTTGTGGAGGAGGTGGGAATATTCGCTGGCGACAATGCAGTGTAGATGCGCCCCGTAACAGGGTTTACAAACCGAAAATGAGAAGTTTAATTTTGTACACATTTTCCCTGTATAACACCAATGCGTTAAGAGAAGTATCAACACTGGTCGTTGGCATAGATTTTCACACTAAATGTACACGTTGCCATATTTCTTTATATTTTGATTAATCGTATACGTTTAGTAAATCTATGTAGATTTAGACATTTCACTCAAATTTGAAAACTTTTTTCCACAAAATTTGAAAATATTCCAGGGATTTTACGCAATTTTTCTATTTGTTTTTCTTCCATTTTTTCCCCCGTTTGGGGGTGATAAGCTAGGGATTGAAAAGCCTTACATCTTCATAGGGAGGAATTGAAGGACTAGGAAGAGGAGGGTGTGAGCGGGAATGTTTTGAGGGCTAATTTAAATTTGGGTAGGGACGTTAGGGAGGAGAGGTCAGAGGGTAGGGAGTTTCAGATTGGAATTGACCGTCGAAGAAACGAGTGCTGGCAGAAATAGCTTGATGGAATGATCTCGGGGGTGGCATGATTTGATGGGGCACGTGAAATATATTTCTGACCATTGGTGTGAATAATACGAAACAGGCTGATAAGGTCAAGATAGGTACGTCGATTAGGTAAGGAAACCCAACCTAAAGAGGAAAGTCTAGAGGATCGCGGCAGGTGACGGAGACGAGATGGAATTTTTAACGCTCGGCCTAGGACACTGTTTAGCAGACGGATATCTTGTGCTTGGTAAGGGCTCCAAAGTTAAGTTGCCGGCTACCAAATTCAACAATGTGGAGAATGTATCAATTAAACAGTCGTGTCATGAGGGCATTAAATATTTTCGGAAAATTTGCTTTAATGGTTGCAAGCAAACCATTTGCACGACTACAGGTTTTCTGAATATGGGCATGGAAGGTGACATTTTGTAAAATGTGCACACTAAAATCGCGACACTCATAAACACGCTTGACCACCAAGAAAGTAAGGGGACTGGAGATCAGTGTCAACCTTAGATCGTTGAATTTGCAGAACCATTGACTTTCGGCTGTTAAAGGCCAGATCATTTATTTTGGACAAACCCTCAAGGCCGCAAAGGTCAGATTGGAGGAGGTTTACATCTTCATATGATCGGATGTCACGGTACGGCTTAAAGTCATCTGCAAAGAGGCATAATTGGGAGACGACTTTATCGGGAAGGTCATTGATGCATATAAGAAATAGCAGGGGCCCAAGTACACTCCCCTGGGGGACTCCACTAGTTACAGGAAGGGGTTTACTAATACAGGGGCCGACCCGAACTGACTGGGTTCTACGCGTGAAATAGGTCTCAATCCAACGATATATATTTTTTTGTATGTCTAGAGCGTGAAGTTTGGCTAGGAGTCGCGTATGAGGCACAGAATCAAAGTCCTTTGATTTCCGTATTTGTGATTCTTACCCAGCAATAGTAACGTTTATCAGATTGGGAGAGATTTTTACGCAGATTTAGAGTTTTATTTCCCAGAAATAGGGAATTTTTTCCTTAGATTTTTATTCTTGGATTTGGATATTTTTTCTCAAAACTAGAGATTTTTTCTTGGAGTTAGGTCTTTTTTCTCCAATTTATGGATATTTTTCTCTGAGTTATGGAAATTTTTGTGGTTTTATGATTGTTTCCCTCAGGTTTAGCTATTTTTCTGGATTTATGATTGTTTCCCTCAGGTAGGGATTTTTCTTACGATTTTAATTTAGATCTGCACAAAATTTTGGGATTTTATAAAAATAACAAATTAATGTAGCGCTTATTCAACCTTTTTCTGGCAATGTACTGGATTTAAATAAAATTTTGATCACTTCTTTAAAATCCTACAGTGAAAATTTACTTTGGTTCAGAGGTTTTCTTGTATCACGCATTTCTCTAGCGCTTGTAAATCGCTAAGAAACGGTATTCTTTTGCCCCATAGACTCACGTCAAGGCATTCCTTTGCCCCATAGACTCACGTCAAGGCATTCCTTTGCCCCATAGACTCACGTCAAGGCATTCCTTTGCCCCATAGACTCACGTCAAGGCATTCCTTTGCCCCATAGACTCACGTCAAGGCATTCATTTGCCCCATAGACTCACGTCAAGGCATTCCTTTGCCCCATAGACTCACGTCAAGGCATTCCTTTGCCCCATAGACTCATGTCAAGGCATTCCTTTGCCCCATAGACCCCCTTCCACATAGGGTTTTTGTGACTTTTGTCTTCATCAGAGCAACCGCAACTTCAAAACACTTGTGACACCCCTGAGAGTGGAATTTCCGGTTAATGAACAATAGAGCATGCACCTGAAAGCAATTCGCAAAACGTTTTTGAATGGTATATATATACAAATGCATCTCTAGGACTTAAATGTTGATTTCGATTTTTCGAAATGCTGCTATCTATCATTCACCTTCATTAAAATTTCTGTGATCTTTAGCGAAGTGTTCTTTATTATCATTTTACTAGTTTAATATTTTGACGAATTTTATTTGCAGTATATACCAAACTATATAAAAAAGTAATATGCTTCAGTTCTCGTTCCATATTGCTTTGGACCTAACTTTGCAAGGGTGTGACGATGGTTATTTTGCTATTTAGGCTCATTATTGTAGTTATTACGACTCATTATTTTGAAGTTCAGAGATATTCAAATGGTTAAAAATACAATATTTACCTATTCATAAACCACCCTTGTCAAAAATTATTTTACAGTCCCTTGAATTAAGTAGCCCATAAACATCTATATCAACATTAGATGTTTCTAATAATATGACTTAATGTTTATTTTCAACTAAAATTGGATATTCAATCTGAAATAAGGGTTTATATACCTTTGTTTTATATTTTAACAAAAATTTAAATCAGAATCACGGATAACGAAAACCGCAACTAACATGTTTTATATCATTAAGGGAAGCGTCGGCTGCTCATCAAAGGTTTTTTTTTGGCTAAGAGTTAATGTTGCATAAAATATTATTTTCTAGTTGAAAGAGGTTTTTCAATATAAATAATAAACTCACGAGCCCCATCCGAGCTCAAAAGTTTAAAAAAAACTTTTTGAGCTTGAGTTCGGGCTCCCAATACGTCACAAAAGATATAAACTCAAGTTGAATCCGAGTTCAACTATAAAGTTAACGAGATCTTGAACTTATGAATTTTATGGTTTCTTATCTTGTCTATCTGCCTAGAAGGCAAGAAATGTGTAAATCTACAAAATGTACTCATTAAGCCCTAACCAAACCTAACCTACATATACTACAACGGAATATTCAATGATACTAGGCCTATAACTGGAATTATTTTCAAAGTATTTTAGATTAACGCTTTTAGATTCTAGTAAGCTTCGTTTTACTGAGAAACCCCTACCCAACTGCTTACATTAAAAAGGATATGTTTCGGTCAATTGGGATTCTTTTGCATGGGCACACATGATTGTTACACTTATTTAAAAATACATTTCGCTCAGCGGGAATTCCTTTAAAAGGGAATTCGGTTTGCTGTTTTTGAATTAGACTTCTAGGGGTTTTAGCTTTTTAGTGTAAAATTATCCAAAAAAAATAAACTTTTTTTTTCTTGTCATTAGTGTTGGACTCTACCGCTATACCAGGCGGTGGAGTGCTAACCGGAACGTATTCATCAATGGGATACTACTCGGAATGTTTGAATATTGGCAGACCTGAAGAAGCTTTATTTGGTTTCGATCATTCTTCACCTATAAAGGGGAAGTACTGTATTGTAAACTCGAGAGGACCTTTACCGCCAAGACCCAGTTTAATCACGTTTGGCAAGAAAACAATTCAAAAGAAAAATTACACATTTAAAACTGACGTACGTTAATAATTTATTCTTTGATATTTGGAGGCGTTATGCACGATTTTTTGAATAATTGGTTTTTAATTTTAATGAGACTAAATAAATTTTATCAAGAAGATATTTGGCTTAAAAAATATATTTGAGTTTAAATACACTTTATCTGCGTAGTTTGTTTCCACGGGAGTTTTCTTATTATTTAAATATGGTATTTAAGTTATGCAATTATTCAAAGTGTTTATGGTCGATTTTTCTTAGTTATCCTAGTTCAGTATGCTTGCTAAGTATAAAGCTAGATGATAAAAATAGTTCACGACAGAAAAGTTCACTCCATTTCAACTCTATTTTCTAGCACGTTTTCGTACGTTTAGGTTTTAGAGCCTATTCCATCGAGGGTTTACGCATAACCCACGGAGATCTTATCAATATTATTTTCTTTTGAAAAGGTGGAAACACTAACTGTAAATTATCAGCAGGGTTCAGTGCAATAGAACCTTTTTGGAAAATGGTGGTACAATAAAACCACAGAAACGTAAACAATACCCTAAAAAAGCAATCTTATTTTCTACGGTTGCCAGGTTGTATATGTCCACATTAGTGACATTAGGCATGTGTTTCACGTCCCTCGTTCTGAAACGCGCGCGGTTTGCAATTTTGTAAACATCGTTCACACATAAAAATTCCGATTTATCGTCAAGACCGTAATCTTGGCGTCGATGAAGATTACAACGAATCATGGAGCGGCATTTGAATATACATATTATTCTTCCCATTTCCATCGGCTGCAAGAAAATGGATAGAAGAGAAAATAGTTTGTGCAAAACACAGGAAACAATCTCAATATTAGTTTGATTATAAACATACTAGCAGACGATGGAATTATATTCGAAATTGGAAGCGAGAATCCCTCAAGTGTTCTTCTATTGTCTGCGCCTGCGAGGACGCCAGACAAGTGATAGTGTTTGACTTTGGCACGCCAAGAGTTCGGTTCGAAACTCGAGGGCTTACGCTCTAGGTGCCTTTGCGTAGTTTTGTTGCGTGAACGATGTTCCCAAGGGCCGTACCTCGCGCGTGAGCGTTGATTAAAATGCAAAGCGTAAATAAAACCATTGTGGACGATCTATTCTGATATTCCTACCTATAAGGAAGCTTATAAGACACACATCTTTAAAAACTAGACTTTGGAAAACCGCACTTTAGCACTCACTACCGATCTAACTTTGATCAACTGAATGCTTTTTTTTTTTCTTAAAACCGTAGGATATAACTTCCAATATATAATATTTGATTTAAGGGCGTTCTATGTAATATTGAAAAAATGATATCATATGAAAGTATTTTTGATCGAACTCTAATAAAATATTTTGGATTCAGTTTGGATCTAAGTATATTGGATTCCGTTTAGATAAACAAAACACTTTGGATTCAAATTAGTTCAAAGTATTTTGGATTCAAGTTTTTCCTTTCAGTAATGTTTAAATTAGTATTAAACCCAAGACATTAAAAATGTTTAGATCAAACTCTATTTTATAAAGGTACTTTTGATCAAACGTTTCCCTAATGTTTATCAATGTCAGATTTGATAGACAGGTTCAACTTTTGATCAATGAAATTATTCATTAAACACGAAAATATATGTGCATTGACTAGTTATACCACATATTCATTGATGGCAGGGGCTTAGTTGAAGAGAATTTCCGGCGGTTTTTTTTAAAGATAAAGCTCTTGTCATGCAAAAGGCTAATTATGTATGTAAATTGGTGAACTACCGCATCAATTTTACCTCCAACAGCAGAAAAAAAACCAGCATGATAAACCCTCAAGATGTCAGATATTGGTTGTTAATTTTCAACAGTTTCATTTTCTTTATGGCCAACAGTTTTCAGTTTTAGATTAGGAAAAACCTTGCACGCACTTAATATAATTTCCTTTAAAAGACCACCTTCGGACATCGTGTTGAGATATTTATTCACGCATCGGCTATCATTTTTAATATTCAGTTGACGCAGTGTGGTAAACCTAACCAAAAATTTTATCCCTCATACAATTTTGTTAAACTGGTCGTCTGCTGTTCGAAATTCCAGGTGTCTCGATTTTGATTGGCTACCGCGATGACTTTAAACGCATGTGTAATAGAAAAGTCCCTCCCATCCCTGAATAACACGATAGAAAGGCTAATGATACACATATATATTCATCTTTATGAATAAATTCATGTTGATATAATTTGCTCAAATGTGGAAAACTTTTAGAATACAACGTATAATTAAAGCCACTTAGGTTAACAGAATAAAAATTTATTTTAAAATTTCATGAAACGCGACACGACTAGTTTCGCCTTTATGCAAAGCCATCATCAGGTCTGGTTTTGGTTCTGAGTCAACCAAAACCAGACCTGATGATGCCTTTGCGTAAAGGCGAAACTAGTCGTGTCGCGTTTTATTATACGTGTAAAATTATAAAATAAATTTTAATTGTGTTAACCTTAGTGGCTTTTAATTGTACGTTGTATTCCATCATTACACACAAGTGCCATCAATTTTAATTATTGAAAACTTCTTTTTATGAAGTCTTTAAATTCTTAATTTTAAGTTGAGGGTTGAATATGCACTTCAAGTATGTTAATCTAAGTTTTACACTTTTATAGCTTATGAATCAACTACAATATTTCTTGTTCCGGTTTTACGATAGTGCTTACACTACGGGAGTTTGCATTCCAGCAGACTGTTCGGAACATGATCTAAGCACATTCATAGATTTCGGTAAGTCTTCACTATAATAGATCTAACTAATCTTGCATTATTTTTAAACAGCCTGACTTTCATCGTAAGATATGCAAACTGATACACAAAAATTTATCGCGAACCCAATAAGAAGAGAGATTCAAGTGTGACTATTTAACAAAGAGGATCGTGGAAGCGGCGAATGCGAAAACATTTGTCAGTCTATTCTAATTTATAAAATGAGCTTATATAAAAGTCTTGTTATTAATCCTATTAGTACTGCAGAAGCACTAAAACAGACGTGCTTAATTCTACCGCATGAACAACTTTAGTATCAAATTTTTCATGCTCAAAAAGGCATATTTAAAATAATTTATGCAAATAATTTTAGGCAATAAAATCAAATACAAATAAGTACTATCAGTCATTGTGTTCAGTGAAAGGGTCACAGAAAGCCGCTTTTTATCATCATTAGCATCAAATCAAATATACATTGTGGAAAAGATCAGACCAACACCTTCCTTTGTGGACAACCCCCAATACTACCAAAGCATGACGTCATTATACTAAATTATACATTGTGTAAATAAATGTTAGGAATTAAAATATTGTTTATAAAAAGAGCTGCTACTTCATGGATTTTAAATTTTACTTTATTTTGAAGTAAAGAGCTTACGGACCGTGGTCCATCCTCAGCCGTTACTTAAATTAAAATAGAGTAAAATTTTTAATCAATGAAGTAGCAGCTCTATATATAAACAAGTTTTTAATAGAATATTTACCCATGGAATTTTTAACATTGACGATAAAAGTTTGGAATTCATGTTTCATTTTATTTTGTGGCAAGGTGCAAAAGGAACATTGCAGAAAATGCCTGAAAGCAACAAAATGTTTTCAAGCACAATCCTACGATTAGTGTAAGTACTCTGGCCTCAAATTACAACCTGTAATCTATATGGTAAACAGCTCAATGTAAATGATCGATGTGACAACCATTGGGTTGGAGGCACTCTTTATGACGTCTATCCATGTCTTCCTATGCATTTACAAGCACCAAAGTAAAGACGAAGGAAGTACAAGTAAATGTCTTCAGTGATTTTCTCATCGAGAAGAAGGATCCGATAATTCGGTTTCTAAGAATCCCCACCCAAAATTTACCAATTTATTGTAATGATGTCCTAACCAGTGATATTTTTGTAGGGTCCAGTAATTTACGTCATGCCGGTTTACCGTACCATCTTGTGAAATGTAGCCTCGTCAGAGAACATTGCCTTTCTAAAAGATAATAGGTCGGCTTCAATTAGTTAGCGCATGGTAAGACTACAGTCTTAAGTAATCCTCGTCCGTTATGGCTTGATGTAGGGGCATATGATAATGCCGGTAGTAATGCCCTTGTAAACTGGCGAGAACAGTAGAATGGCTTAGTCCAACTTCTTGTTCTACCACTCTACTAGTAGCATGAAATTGGCTTCAAAACGTTCTACGAGGTCGAATTCTCTACCCTCACTTCAGATAGACAAAGATCTTCCCGTCTTAGGTAATCCTCGTAAACTTCATGTTCAATTTGTCCTCTTTGGAATAGCCTGGCATTTTGCATTTTGCTAAGACACGAGACTAAATACTGTAACTCGATCGTAGCTGCTCAGTATTGACGAGCACTTTTCAGAACGCCCACTTTTTCTCGGTGTCACAGAGAACTCTAACCTTATACTTCAATTTCTTCCCAATGAAACCTTTATGTTTTCCTTATTAGTCCAAATTTAAGGTCAGGGGTGTTTTAATATTGGCCAACCATTATTGCTCTGGTTTTTTTACAGTATCTGTGTCTTTTTAAAAGGCGTAGTGTTACAAACCTTGAATTTCTAATGAGACCGGCAATACCGAAACGTTGAGCCTAAAAACCAGGATGGTAAATGTTTGGACCTATCGGGTCACGACATTAGAGATCCAAACATCCAGCGGTGTCAAATGTCGAACGTTATAACGACCGTCACCACCAGTAGATTTACTGGTGTTAGTCTCGTTTCCTATGCCTAGCTATTCCAACCAGGAAAAATTGAACAGGATGTTTATTTTGGGTGTAGGTCGCGTTAACGTTCAACCAGCGGCATTACTTTATGTCGAAAGCTTTCCACAACGACGAAATCCGGTGCGAAGCACCATTACCGACATTGGAGAACGCCTTCGTATTTTTGGTAGTCTAAGATCGTTGACGTAGAAGACACTGTAGAGTCTGTAATGAGGCAAGAATATTACATCGTAGCACGTTTTGAACCCAATTTCTTGCTAGTAGTATAGAGCGGTGGAAAAAGAAGTTGCACTACGCCACTCGACTGTTCTTGCCAGTTTACAGGAGCATCACTACTGGTATAATCATATCAAGCTTTAACGGACGAGGATTACCTAAGACGGCAAGATCTTAGTCTTACTTAAGACGGTAGTCTAACCATACGTTAACTAATTGAAGCCGATCCACTATTTTTGAGAAAGTTACTGTTTTCTGACGAGGCTGACTTTTAGAGGAATGGCACGGTAAACCGGCATAACATACATTACTGGACTAAACAAAATTATCACTGGTTACGACATCATTACCATCAAATGCGATGGAAGGTAAATGTTTGGGTGGACATTCTTTGAAACTCGATGAGATAATCACTGAACACATTTACTCGTACTTCCTACGTCATGAGTTTAGTCCTTGTAAATGTATAGAAAGTCAGTGACAGTCGTCTTGAAGAGTCCCTCCACCACAATGGAAGTCACACGAATATTAACGTTGAGGTGCTTACCAAACAGATTAGAGGTCGTTATTTAGGACCTAAGTAAACCTATCATAGAACCGTGCTTTATAACATTTTGTTGCATTCAGGCATATTCTCCAGTGTTCCTTTGTGCCTTGCCAGTTGCGTAAAATTATGAATTCCAAACATTTATTTACATCCTGTATAATTTACTAAAATGACTTCATCCGTTGACAGTATTGGGGGCTGTCCACAAAGGTCTGATCTTTTTCACACTGTATATTATCAAAAACATAATAATACTTAAATAAATTGAAGTATATTATTTTTGTAAATAGTACGATGTTATTAATTAAGCCTTTGCCATAACGTTATCAATTATCATATTATTAATTTGGGTGTTAGACCACGGATGTGTATTGTAGAAGGAGTAGAGACTAGGCAGTGCTCCACGCACAATTTTCGCGCATACCGAGCCAATGTAAACAATCTCTGACGTCACGTGTTTTAAAGAAGGTGTCCGTTTTCTTCTTTCCCGGCTTAATTCTTTGAATATTTTCCATATGATAATTAATATAAATAGAAATAATAGTAAAAATAAAAATTTAAATAAGATTTGCAAACCGTTGAGAAACTCCCGCCACTCGGACTCGATACACAAAAGACCGAGGCTTAACCCTCCTGAATGTTCGTAGCTCGCGGCCATCTTTATTGTTTACATTGGCTCGCCTAGGTTTGGAGGGAGGGTCAAAATTCATACCCCCTTTTTTGGACAAATAAAATCTAGCTTTTTTTAGTAGAGGCGAAGCTACGAGTCTCTACTCCTTCTACAATACAGATCCGTGGTTAGACCGACGTTTTCTCTTACATTCAAAAATTTTTCTTAAAGCCAATA
Organism: Phalangium opilio; assembly: GCA_019434445.1. Lineage (NCBI taxonomy): Eukaryota > Metazoa > Arthropoda > Arachnida > Opiliones > Phalangiidae > Phalangium > Phalangium opilio. The sequence continues at coordinate 245,780 of JAEQBA010003480.1, read as the reverse complement.
TTTTTATGGCCCTCATAGTTTTCTTGAAATATTTCCTCGTCTGCTAAATAACTTGTTCACAAATATAATGGTTTTAGCTGTTTTACATACTTTTTTCGCCATTTTGAGAAGAAGAGATTTGAAAATTTTGCCGTTCAACTATTTAAATAGTTATTATGACATGTCGAGTTCATTTTTCAAAACATCCATGTTTTTCGTGATGAGTGTTACTGATAGGAGGTCTAAGCTAGGTCTTGGAAATATAAATGAAACGTTAAAAACATTTCACAGAATGATGCTTATTCTGACTTTGAAATATGTTACAATTTCTTTAATACAAATATTTTACTTTAAGTTTTTAGAGATTCGGGCTTCCAAGCTTCTATACAGTCATGTGAAGTTAAAGAACCTGTAAGCATAGACAATCTTCAACTTATAACAATGTAAGTTCTACAACATAACTTCTCACCAAATATACATACCTGACAGAACTTTATACTAATATTTCAGAGTTACAGCAATTGTAGTGACAGCAGTTTGTTTCCTTATGTCTGTAATTGACGAAGTTCAGCGGTATAATGAGCCTAAGGATGGTAACTTGAAAAAGAATGTGACAGGTATTTATTATTCCATAATTTTTAGTTTTTGCTCTTATAAAGTTTAACAATTGTGTTTAAAGATAGCGCAATATGGAAAAAATTGCATTAAACTGAATAAGGAATTAATACTGTTAATACTTAGGAGTTAATTTACGTTTCATTTGATGTTAACTAAAGGGTACGGAACTGACATTGTACGTGCATTTTCCATCAGAAGGAATTTTGTGCACTTAATGAACACAAAGGCCATGGATGATAAAACGTTACAGTGTGTGAATGGTCTCAGATATTTCTCTACGTTGTGGGTGTTGCTTGGACACTCCTATAACATGCATGGAAGAACAACATTTAGTAAGTTTTATACTAATTGATTATCCATCATCATATGAATGAACTTAATAGTATTAACACCGACATATATGCGTTTCACCATTATAAAAACAAAGACACCTTAATTTTTGTCTCTCTATTAGTAAAGTTCTAACAGCGTTTAGCTTTCAACACTGTATAAATAACTTTGGTATAAGAATATAGTAAAAGACACATTAACCTTAATGAAATTATTTCTAAGCAAGACCAAAAAGCATGGTATAGCTATCGTTTAAATATTATGTAGTGATAAAGGTGTCATAAATCTAGAAGTGGAACTATATTGTCCACTCTAAACAAAACAAACCTATTCTGTCCTCAAACAAGAGATAATATGGAAAATTACCCGCAGGCAGTTTACCCCATTTAAAAACCTATACACCGCAAGAAGAGCATGCAATTCAGCTTCAACATGATAGTAACAAACATCACTAAAAGTGGTTCTCACAATTCTGAGATGAACATAAAAAGGGGGATATTGATTCCACTGGATTTTGGGTAGACTAAAGGTAAAATACAAACATGATCTTACACAAATCGTTTCTTAATTTTACGAAATGAAAGTACTTAGTGCGAATAAATCCAAATTCTCACATCGTATCGATCAGCGTAATCGGTAATATTCGCCTTGGACGATGCGAAATCAATGGTAAAAGATAGGGACGATTCCGAGGTTTACTGGCGCTCTTGAAAGCCTTACCCCCTACAGATTTATATAAATCTCGGTGCAAAGCTATCTCAGTACATGATTATAATATCCTGAAAGTTTTTTTCGGAAGAATTAGTAGTATTGAAGTAATAGATTGATAAATAATGTTACTTTACCTGTAAGGAATTGACTAATTGAAGAAAACAACTCCTGGTGGGGTGCTCCACTTAAAGTGTGGCTGTAACGTAGGAAACATCGCTTCAAGGGGCTTTTTGGAAGTTTTTACACCACCAATAAGGCAAAAAACCCGTGTTCAATTAAAATATTTCAAGTTGGTTGTTTTACTTCCAATGAATATGATAAAAAATACAACACCCTGCTGATAAAAAGTGGTTTGTTTGAATCGTGTCATTCATGTGGGTGATGTGACGACGTAGGCATAGACGACGTTTTATAAAACAGTTGCATTTTGTATCATATTCATTGGGAGTAAAGCAACCAATCGGAAATATTTTCATTAAACACAGAGGTTTTGGTAGTGTTAAAACTTCCAGCAAGCCCCTTGGAACGATGATTCCTATATGATACAGCCACACTTTTAGTGTAGCACCCATCCAGGCGTTGTTGTCAACAATTAGTCTTTTAATTCCAAGAAATGAACATTTTTATCCATCTGTTACTTCAATGCTACTAGTTCCTACAAAACCAAATTTTATAAAAGATAATATAAGCATGTACTGAGATAGCATTGCGCCTAGATTTGTAAAAATCTGTGTTGGGTAAAGCTTTCAAGAGCACCACTAAACCTCGGAATCGTCCCTATCTCTTAACATTGAATGCGCATAGTCCAAGGCGAATGTTACCGATTACGCTGTTAAAATTCGGATTTGGTCGTGCTTAGTATACTGCCTTTTCAAAAAAACTGAGAAAAGATTCATATTAGATTCTATTTGTATTTTTCCATTAGTCTACCCATAACCCAATGCATTCCGGTATCTGCCTCTTTCTGGAGAGCCCGAGTGAAAATTGTTAAAGTGGTACTATCAGCTGAAAATTTTAGTGCCGTGTTTTATTTTGTACTGGTTTGTTTTAATTAAATATGAAGTCTATAATTTTTTCTGATTTTTCAAACATTTTTTTCAATGAAAATTAAATTTTTTAAAATTTGTTAGGCTTAGCAATGAGTCTCGATTTTAGCACGCTTACCTACCGGCCAATAAAAACCTCTTTAGGGATAGAGACAAATCAGCCAATCCCGTGAGGTTTAGAGAATATTTAGTCATATGCTGTCTGCTTCAAATAGGAAAAGCTGAGTTTCCAAGGGCGGGAAATCAGGACTTTTTGAGATTGGCCTCGTCACCATTGACTCCCCGGGACCCGTCGTCTGCTAAAATTTGAGGACGATAGTAATTTTGTTGTAGATTGACTCTGCTGAGGTTTAAAAGATGGGTTTTTAATTTTTTTTCAATCTTGAACGTAACAAAGAACACGAATCATCCCGTTCCTAGACTAATAACTAAATACTCAGATTATCAGATATGCAACAAAATTACGACACGCTGCATTTTAATATAGTAAGTTTCGAGTTATGGGAGGCAGTTCGTCGCGGTAAGGTGGCTTATGACTGTTTTCAATGGCCCAAAACGCAGGGAAAACGGCGTGCCGCGCGGTTTTTTCAGTGGTAATGCCGCAAATTTTCACGTTTTCTTGGTGGCGAGCACGGAATTGGTTTTCTATTTTTCCGCAAATTTTTTCGGAAACGAAAGTGGTGGCAAATAAGAATCGAAGAATGCGTGACATCATAGGCTTGGTTTTGATGAGCTTGCGAGATGTCTTTTCGACGCCATTTTTTTAATTGAGTAGTTAAATTTCTAAAAATGCATAGTTAATTAACGAATTTGTTTAAGAAGTGTGGCAATAATCGTTATTTACTTCATAAAATTGAACGTTTTTACAAAGGAAATAAAGTCTCAGAAAATCCATATTTTGTTATTGGTGCATTATAAACACGAATGGTTAGCCTTGGTCTTCACGAGCTCGCGCTCTTTCAGTGAAAACTGTTTGCAGCCGTTTTGTTTGGTAATTTCCGTAAAATTATGCTGAGTTTTTTTAACGGTTCTGTGAAATTTGGTCAGTGAAAACTAAGCTTTACGAAAGCCCAGAGAAATCTGAAACTCCTTCAATAGACCCGTAAATTTATTGATTTCGTCTTTTTGGCAAATGACATTGTGAAAGTTTTTACTGTAAGGGTTTTTTCTTCACTATCTACGGATTTTTTTCATTTTCATTGGCCTACGATAATAGAAAAAAATGTATAACCTTATAAAGTCGTAGGCACTGTATTGCGTGTGCATTTCACAAGTTTATGTGGCACTGTACATAAATTCATAACTTGAGCGAATATATATATATATATATTATATATATATATATATATATATATATATATATATATATATATATATATATATATATCATTGCTGAAATTCTTATGAGATCATATGACGTTTATGTGGCACTGTTCGTAACTTTATACCCACGAGATCCACAATATCGCCTTATATTGATTGTTGTTGGGTGCTGTACAACCTAAGCTCGTGGGAAACCAGACGGACTAATGCAAAATTATTTTTGCCCTTGTTTTATATCCAAATTCTTTCCAGGAAGTGCAATGAATGCTCGACACATCGTTGGAAGTATACTATTCCAAGTCATTGCCAATGGGTTTCTATCAGTAGTATCATTCCTATTCATTGGGTAATTTTAAAATTTCCGTCTCGAATGGTAGCTTAATCTCAAACTGATGGTAATTATTTCGAAACATGCAGGTCAACTTTAATATCATATTCGGTTGTCAAAATATACGATACTCGCCGAACGTTTAACCCAATTATCTTGATAATTCGACGTGCTTTTAGGTAATACATACATTTACTAATAATCTTTTCGTTTGTTTCCTAGAAATATTGCTCGTTTTCCTTGGTTATGTTGAATTATAAAACTTTTGTTTTAAAATACCTTTCCAATTAGTTCAGTCATTCATTGAATTTATGATAGGTTTAGACACTGTAAAGTTTTATTATTGCTACTTAATAATTACTTACGTTTTCGTATCGATATTGGTGAGCCAGTGATGTGAATATATTGAAAATAAGTGCTGGAACAAAGAGCACAAACGCCAATAAAATTAGTGTTTGGGGTCTCGTAGACCTTAAAAAACCAAAATTATTTAAAACTCCGGCTTTAAGCCCGTAAACAATATTCCTCCTGTATTTAATCCCTACAATTAGAAATTCCGAGCTTGAGGAAAATTCATGTTTTACGAACATATTTTCAATTTTTGGCAACATTTTCTTTGGCACATAGAAGATATTTAGCTTACCTTTGTCTCTCAACTTTGTTAGACTGATAAACTGTTGAGCAAAAAGTGAATGAATAATAACTTTTTGAACTCAAAGCGTGCACTATGAACCGAATTTCGGATAGGCAGTTCGGGAAATGGGTCTCTCTTTTGCCGTTTTCCATTGATTTTCAGCATTCTGAAACGATATAGCAATGTCAATGGACAATTGGGTTCATTTAATGCAATTTTAAAGAAACTTTCTATCTGCAAAAAATTATTTCAGAGGAAATGCCATTGGAACACGGCAAATGACTCATCCCTACTAGCACTCTGTCGCTTAGAACCGCATACGCAACCGGTGGCGGGTCCTTTGTACCTTATTAAATTTCACAGGAATTGAGATTCCGAGTAAATTTAGAAAACTATAATCAATGAACCTTAAATACATTTTACCGTTTTTTCCCCCTATTGATATAGGACGCGTTGGGGCGTTGCCTACGGGATAAGAATTAAGGCCAGTTCTCCGTAGGGTTTTCAGACTCTATTTCTGACATTTTAGTTCGCCTTTAATATCCGCTAGGTGCGCTCTTTGCTATCCCTTCGGTGACGCGACACTACGATTTGAATTTTTTTCCCGCCGAGCCGACGCGCTACAGGCAGACTGACTTGAAGCAACACGCCCGAAGCTGAAGGGGTGGATTTCTTTCCTATCCTCTCCTCACACGTTTTGACTGTTTTCCCCAACATATCTGTGTTAACTATAAAGAGACGAATAGAATGTAAAACCTCTCTGGTTAAACCGTTTTAAAAAAGGTGGGGGTCTTTCAAAAAGAAATTTCGGTTTGCGTTCGTTTCCTAGAAAGCTATTCGGCTTTTGTTCTCGCGCTGTGTACGATTGTCGATTCACTAGTAAATTATTATATTTAAATTTCGTGTTATTTAAATCAGAATACATCTACATGTCTGCAATATAGTTCTGCAAGATAAAATCTAAGAACAATAATAAAATTCTTAAAATCTCAATGAACCAAAGCAAATTTAAATTTATGAATGGCCCCTTTAAAGAAGGATAGCAAAGAGCGCCAGCACGCCAGGAAATATATAATAGAAAGATTCTTCCCGATAGGTTAAAGTCCGCCACCTTCAGCCATGCTTGAAGTGGCCTTAATTCTTATCCCGTAGGCAACGGTTGGGGGTAATAAATCTATTATAATAGCAATATATGGACCCTCGGAAATTTCAAACCCCTCACTTTTAAGAGCGTTTCATATTTTATGGATGATAGTTTGGTAAAATAATTATTAATATAATTTAAGAAAAAGAGACAGAGAGAATTTCATTGGTTCTATAAAGGCTTTCTTTATAGGCTTTTACCTAGCGTCATACTTGCATTTGGTATTATGTTTTTAATGCCTCTTATTGGTTCCGGCCCAACATATAAAAAGATGACCACAGATTATTATCAAATTTGCCGTGAAAATTGGTGGGCCACAGCTCTATTTATTGGAAATTTCATGGAATTCAAATCAATGGTAAAAGGAAGATTCATTCATTAATATATTTCCGTAAAAAATTATACTTATTCAAATTTTTTATTAGTGCCTGAACCACGCATGGTACTTGTGCGTTGATATGCAACTGTTTTTGATTGCCATTCTGTATTTCTTCGTGTTATTTAGGTAAGCAATATTAAACACTAACTAGAATTATAAGTTTACAAGATATGTTCCATAAGTTTGTCACTGGTTACTGAGAGCTTGTCATGACGTGACGTAGGTGAAACGTCATAGATTCTCGTAAAGCGACGCCTAGTGTGGCGCTTTCAAAGGCTTAATACGGGCTAAATAGGAAAATGGACCACAAAACCACGTGTAGTTAATTCTCGCGTCGACATACTAATGGAACGTATACTATAAATTTATACTAAGATTCAAGAACAAATTTCTTGAATGCGTTATGTTTTACTTCGGTGAGATAAGTATAAAAATAATTTTTCATTACCGCAAAATTTAGAAATAAAAATTGAAATCAGACTGTTTAGCTAAAAATTCCACAGGTCTTTTTGATTAGTTTTGACTCGTAAAATACTCTAATTAGATATTGACACTACCTTTAGTTACACCCGATATAAATTTTTCCATAATTATCATACATTCTCCACAGAGGTTATAAATACTTCACGGAGATAACATGTTCTCCATTTTGATTCTAAAACAGAAAATGGAGTACGTAGTACCATAACTTTATCATGCCTCTAAGTACACAAATATGGGTTACAACTGGGCATCTTCCGCAGGCTACTGTGACGTCAGAACTAGTATAGCGCTAAGATTCGAAGAAAGAAAATTTTGAAATTCCTGTCGCGGTGCAGCCACCAAACAGTCGAGACGATTACTAAATGGGTCAATGGGTCACATGAAAAAAAAATCATCCAATGGAATAAAGGAGAGTTTTACGTTTCGTATTGGCAGGCATTTGGGGGGGGACGAATTTTACTTAAGCAACCCCAAAATCCCTCTCTCTCTCTCTCTCTCTCTCTCTCTCTCTCTCTCTCTCTCTCTCTCTCTCTCTCTCTCTCTCTCTCGTGAGATAAAGGCGGTTTCAGTCCAGAAACATTCTAAAAGGGATAAAAGAAACGCTAGGCTAGGTAGTCCAATTTTCAAGTTGAGGTGATAAATGATACGGAGAGAGTATAGGGTTTCTTTAAAGGGAGCCAGACAAACACTACTGCCATAGGAGTAGCGGCCATATCTCTATTTTGAGGCATGATAAACTTATGGAAGTACTCGAACTTGTAATGGAGAAAAAGTGGAATTTCGTATGAATCGTTCGGTTTCATTTCGTTTAATTTCCAAAATATTAAGGATTAGTTCAGTTTCCGTGGTTGTACAATTAGCTTTATGCGATATCATTAATTTCATCTTAAGATAACAAAGATGAGAAAACCAAGTTTCCATAATTTACCCGTGTTTTTTTTTTCATTTTGCAATTGAGAAAGGAATTGAGAGTTTTTCGGCTTTTTTTTCCGTACGGTACGATGTGTATTTAAAAAACTAGATATATTATTAACGTTTAAAAGACATGAATGGATAGCGAATACTGTCACAAAAATTTATTCGAAGAATTGCATTGAATGGAATGTAATGTAAAATTCTAGCATCGAATATAACAGTATCGGAAAGTATACCATCGAGGGTAACAAACCCGGTGTTGGAATAGGGTAGATTTTTTTTGTATAGTGGCGAAGCGAATACCGTCGAAAAAGATTTGAATCAGAATAGCATCGAAACTATTTTCCATGAAATAAAATTCATTGCAACAGTAGTTTGTCGGTACGCGACAATTTGATTTCGCCGTTATGGTCTCGCCGATTTGGTCTTGAGACAAATTGGTCTAGGGACAAATTGGTCTCAGGACAACTGGGCTCAAGACAATAGGGTCTTGGGGCAAATGGGTCTCGGGACACTTTGGTCTCGAGAAAAATTGGTCCCGGTTTAATTTGGTCTCGAGACAATAGGGTAGGTGAGACAATAGGATAAAGATATATGATGAAAATGAAAGAGCATTTTGGAATAGACGTCAAATCATTCGGGAACAGACTGAGTAAAAGCAAGGATATTATGGAAAGACTTCAACTTATTCGGGAAGTAACTAATTGTTAGCATAATTTTTGTAAACGGCGTCAAATCATTGGGGAAGTAACCAATTGTTAGCATCAGTATGGGAAATGACGAAAAATTTACAAGGAAAGTATCTAATTGTAACTTAAGTATCCGCATTTGAAAGATTCTTCAAATTATTGCGGAAGTAACTACAGAATGTTTAATTTCGAATAAATGTGATTTATGCTCTAATTCCATTGATATGATATGAATGAAAGTGCCGTTCATCGGATTAAGACAATTTGCATGATGTAGGGTAGGAACGGAAGTAAAAAAAAATATAAGCATCTAAAAGTTAATGTGTTCGGTAGTTGAGTTGGGTCAGGTTAAGTTTGGTTAGGCCAGGCTAAGCTAATCTCACTTAGGTTTGGTTTGGCCAGGCTAAGCTAATCTCACTTAGGTTTGGTTTGGCCACACTCTTAAAATCAAAGGTGTGATTTAGCACCTTTTGTCTTAATTTCGACGGGCCCAAAAACAGCACCATTAAAGTGGTTAAATAACGCCTCTGAAGGTTTTAAATGACCCATTTTCAACACTTTGCGTCTTAAAAATATTTTCTCCCGACACATTTACTACACCTTATAAAGCTTTATCTTACACCTTTTAAAAACCATATATTTAAAACGTGTTCTTAAAGTGTCTGTATGTTCTTCTAATATTCTTCAAAAGGCGTCATTTTTGGCTTGAAGTGTGAAATAGTGCCGAAATGGAATATTACACTCTTAAAAGGTGTGATTTAGGACTTTTCGTCTCAATTTAAAGATGTTAAACAACTCCTCTGAAAGTGTTTAATAGACCATTTTTAACACTGCATCTTAAAAATATTTCACACTGACACATTTATTACGCCTCATTGAGCTATTTCTTACACCTTTTAAAAATAATATTTTTAAAAGGTGTTCTTCAAGTGTTTGTATGTTCTTCCAATATTCTTCAAAAGGCGTGAATTTGAACTACTGAAGTGGGAAATACTGCAGAAAAGGCGTGAAATATTCTAGGAAGCCTGTATTACACAGCGTGATTTTAATACAGTTTGCCACCTTTACCACATCGTGCTACACTCACTAAAGATGCTACACATACTTTTCACTGTACACTCTAAAATATTTAGTGTTTTAACACCTTTAAAAGTAGTTTTTATTGGTCCACATTTTACACAGACCGAAACCATAATTTGAAGGTCCCATTTGACCAAACTCCCGCAATTTAGGCGGTTTTCGAACAGTGGTAAATAGCCTCAAATGACTACACTTAAGTGTTCATTGCTAAAATTTCTCTGATAATAACAGAGTTGCAAGGTGATACATTATTTAACGATTTGTAGGCTTATCTAATTATAAGGGAAAGGTGAAATAAGCCATAATCCATAACATATCCCTTGTTATTATTGTAAGATGATGCTTAAAAAGATAAATTGATATTTAAATTATGGTAAATAAACATGTTCCAGTAAATTGTTGAGATATTTATCAATTTTTAATGAAAGGTTTGTCTGTAGTTCAAATTTACATCCGCAGAATCACGAAATTTTAGTGCAGAAGAAATTTTGTTATTATATGGGTTCTCTAAACTATTAATTCAACCGATAACCGATACTTTGGACCGTATACGCAGAGTGTGGGCGTCGTGAGCACTTAACGATAAATTAACCTTGTTTGATTAGATTAACAAGTTGGGAAAACCAAAATATTACCTCTCCGTGTCGAGAAGATTATATAAACTTAAGAATCCAATGAAAACGTCGACCTTTTTGCCCTCATCCTTTCCCGCGATTTGCGCTTCCGCATTTCATCTTTACTCTAAACATTATCTTCCTCCATTTTACATAAAAAAATCCAATACTCACCAAAAGAAGCGGCAAAAACCTGCTGGCTCTTTACAACCACTTAATTTGACTTAATATCCAATTTCCAACAACAATAATATACCGGTAGTTTAATTGACAACCTACTAGCATCGAAATTCTCATTAAGAATGGCTCCCGCGGATAAAAAAGGGCAATTTTCTACTAGGTGGGCGTTATCTCATTAGATTTGAAAAATATCATTTGTCTTTTTTACCAATGCCTAACCGTTAGGATTTTTTTAAAGCAATCTTAGCACCAAAAAATATTTTTTGATACAAAATAAATGTTTTATATTCTTATTAAGAATAAAAACAAGAGGATAAAAAAGGTCTGTCTCTGTCCTCTCGTAATTTTTTAAGCTTTTATCATGATTACTCTATACAACAGTAACAAGGAGTATAAACCCATTAGTGGAAGCAGTATTTTTTTCCGAAACAATCTCGCTTATGTTTATCCTCTCTAGACTTCGCTAAAAACGTATTACTCCTACGTAAAATATTAATAGACAGGCAAGGATTCATACCATTAAAGAAGGAGCGCAATATTATCCATATTTTCATTTCATATACAGAGAAAAGAAGTTATTATGTTTCTGAGAGGAGCTTCCCATTTTGGTTGTTGTTTTGAAAAGTATATCGAAATGCACGGGCCTTGATAGATATAGGAGGCAATGAATGAAATATATCACGATGCACGGGCCTTGATAGATATAGGAGGCGATGATAATCTCTCTCTTTGCACGAGAGGTTTATCTTTAATATTTAAATAAATATAATTATTTTTAATTATTTTAATCTTCAATAATTAACATTAATAATAGTTAAATCGTTTAAAATAAAGTTATACCTATTATCATCTCAAACTTTGCTAATACTGACGTTTAAAGTGAAGGGTAACCCTCTTGCCCGCTTTCTTCAAATTTTGGGGTATATATACGATTCGTTTCCATTATAATAGTAAGGAACAAGCGCAATTGCGAAAACCTTTCGTGGCGATCCCACCTTAGGGAGGCTAGACGTTTCTCGTAACCCTAGCTGATCGCCGCGTATATCCTAAAACCAAACGATGATAATGGAGTAACTAGAAGCCAATGATACAGATTGGTGTCTATGTGGAATAGACGGAAGACCAGTGGATGGTGGTGTTAGAAGCTAGTGTAGGTGCAGACTGGTGTCAATGTGGGATTGACAAAGAACAGAAGCTGGTGGTGATTAGATGCCAGTAAGAACAGACTGGTGTCCGTGTGGGATGGACGAAGACCAAAAGATGGTGGTGATTTGAAGCCAGTAAGAACAGACTGGTGTCCGTGTGTGATGGACAAAGACCAGAAGATGGTGGTGTGAGAACTCAAGTAGAGGAGCCATTTCCGTGACTGTGAAAGCAGTTCGGAAATGGCGAACACGTTTGCTCCGATACGCAAACTGCGAACGCGGTCACGTGGGTGTAACAACGGACAGACAGACAGACACACACACACACAGACACGACCGTTACAGAACCTCTCCTGGACTACGTCACACGGAGAGGTAAAAATGTTAAACCCGGGACGGAATGTGTCAAAACAATGATTATAGAACTTTATGGGAAATGTCAAATAAGGTAGACTTAGAAACTGTTCTTTAGGTATTAAGCTGAAAGGATTTAAACACACTTATTTGAACAATGGGTGTTGAAAATAAGAATGGAAATTGTTCAACAGAGGTGCAGTTTAACACCTTTTCAACTCCTCTTTCGTACTAAAAGATAATTGTTACTCTTTTATGTGTGTTGTTCAGCACCTTTGCGAGCTTAGAATAACACTTTTAAGTGTGTCGCATAACAACTTTAAGAGTGTCTCGTAACGCCTTTAAGAGTGTCGCGTAACGCCTTTAAGAGTGTCGCGTAACGCCTTTAAGAGTGTCGCGTAACGCCTTTAAGAGTGTCGCGTAACGCCTTTAAGAGTGTCGCGTAACGCCTTTAAGAGTGTCGCGTAACGCATTTAAGAGTGTCGCGTAACACTTTTAAGAATGCCGCGACGCTTTTAAAAGTGTCACATAACACATTTAGCAGGTTTTATAAAGCTACCATACCACCTGATCACCAATTTCTTAGCTACGTTTTACTCAGGGATAAAAATATTTTCTAAAGAAAATATCATCTTTAAAAATGCTGTTATATTTAATTTAATACGAACAATTAAGTCTTTTTCCTTGACTTTATAATCTTTGGATTGACTTCAAAATTAAAACAGAAACGGAAGACCTCATTTAAGAAACAAGTTATTGATTTTCTATCCCGCAGTATTATTATTTAATTTCCGTGTTTAATTTCAAACGGTGTTTTAAAGGTTTTTATTACCGAATTTACACCTTAAATTGTCCGGAAAACTCAAGGTGACGAAACTCTATTTTGGGTGTTTTTAATTTGTAAAAAAGTGTTTTCTTGAATTACACTCTTTTGAAACTTCCATTTCGCTAAATATTAATTGTCCACAAAACTATTTCATATTAATATTAATAATAATCATAAATCAGTGAAAAAATGCGAAATTGTTCTCTCGCCTCTCTTGCCGCTCTCGCGTTATTGTATGAGACAGTTTGACTATAAATAGAAATTAAAAATTTACAGAATTGTGCTAAAAAATACCAGTTTATAAAATTTAAAGTCTGAGATCTACCCATATAACACCCTTTTTGAGAAAAAGGAGTAATTCCAGATATATTTTACACCTATATTAACTTAGCGTTTTTTCGTAGATAATGGTCACCTTTAAAATACCAATATAACACCGTTTTTTGTTATTCATGTGAAAATGTTAGGTGTTATATAGGTGTATTTAAAAAGTACACCATTTTCACTCCAAAGAAACACTCAATTTTTTTGTGTGCAGGCTAAGCTAATCTCACTTAGGTTTGGTTTGGCCAGGCTAAGCTAATCTCACTTAGGTTTGGTTTGGCTTAGGTTAAGTTTAAGCTAGGCGTAGGTTAGAGATAGGTTTTTATTCATGCTTTTGATAGGCTCAATATCAGATTTCTGTCTTTTTTGGCCCAAATTTAAATATACGTACTAAGTTGTTTCCCCAATGAATAAATGTCATTCCTAAAATATAGTTCCTTACATTTGAGAACTTCCTTAATAATTTGATGCCTTCTACAAAATATTGTTGCTTACAATTAGTTCTTTCCCAATACTTTGGCGCCTTTTCTAACGTTTAGGTCACGTTATGTTTGTTTTGTTTACGCCAGAATCTAGGTTTGGTTGGGTTAAGTTAGTCTAGGCCAAAAAAATCTAGTTTAGGTTTGGTTAGGTGAAGTTTGTTTAGGTTTTGGAACTCAAGCTAATAATAATATCAGAAGCCGAAGAGGCTTTACACATGAAGTACGTAACATGTGCCTGGGAACGGCGAACCCAGCCGTTCGCGGCTCGGGAATCGAGATACCGCTGATACCTAGTGTAGTGTAGCCTAGGTCGAGTCGAGGTCCGATACAAGAAAATAGTACTGTAGCCGTCGCCGATTGGTCTGGTTATTAAAGAGGTTATTTAAGGTTAAAAGCTTATTTTTGTTCGTCTGCTTAGTTTTTACTTCGGGAATGTCATGATATCCATGCCCAAAGCTATGGACAAGTGGGACTTACGTACTTTATGTGTGAAGCATAATCCGCTTTTGATAATATACGAACTAAATGAAGAGATTCCCAATAGAAGTAGAATATAATCGGCCCTATCTTTTCTTCATGGGGCCTCCCTTAATATATATTATAATAAAAATTCCCAGCAAAAATAAAATAAGAGTTTAACCCCTGTTTTAATAAGAACATGACGAATTCTACACATATATTCGTGAAACATTATTTATTTATCGGCATTACAAGTCCTGTTAAATAAGATCAAGACGTAATAAATATTCCTAATTATTAGTTGCATTTCCCTATGAAAGGTCTCTCTGATTATCAGGAAATTTTTACCATTCGACCTTTCCAAAACGGATGAAACGGTATCAAATGGTTTTCTGTATAGCCAGATATATAGGGCTAACTTGTCTATGCAAGTGACCTTTCGCTCTGGTTCTTTCTATTCTATGGAGTGTTATTAAAAGTATATATTTTAAATTTTATGTATATTAAATTTGCAATTTTCAGAGTCTCTAAAATAATGTGCACTATAATTTTATAAATAACTTGCAAACCAACCAATTTCAGTACTACCAGAACTCGAAATTGTGCGAACAGGTTCACTTGTTTGATAGCTCTCTGAAATAAATTTTGCTACAATTAAGAATTGCATTAGTAATCAGCAAAAAATGTTTTTCCCAACGAAATTCAACTCTCACAGTGTTTTGTTAGCCTACCCACTTGCAGCAATGCCAAAGATAGTAAAATAGTCGTTAATTAGCGATAAATTTAATAACAAATTTGCGCTATTTTAGAAACAAATTTGCAGCGAAAGCTTTCTTGGTGATTTCTTTACTCGTGTGCATTTTGTCCTGCGGAATCGTTATTTATATAAAAGGGTACCCTCCAACAATGATATTTACAGTCATGGATATAAAGTGAGCATTTTTTTACTTTTTACATACGAGTATCTTTAAGGCTTTTAATTTTAACTCGATTTATTTTTCATGTAGTTTCGTTTTCGATTATATGTATAATTTCTTCACAATGCCGAACGTTTATCTTGGACCGTACGCCATTGGTCTTTTTCTGGGAACCTACCTCGCCAGAGTTAAGGCTGTACCAGAAATATCAACGGTGAGTTATGAAGAACCCTTGATCTTCAATAAATGGACTGACAAACTGGCTATTATAAGTGCTCTAGATCATAAAACATGCTCTTAGTCTCGAATTATCTTGGTAAAAATGATCCTTTATGCACTTAATTTAGAAATTGATGGAAAATCCGAATATATATAATTCTAAATGCTTTTCAAAAAATATCGTTTGTAAAAGTGTTTTACCGGGATAAATTTTCACGCTTTGTCCTCGGATTAGATATGAAAATTATCTTTTTAAATTCTAAATGTTTAAACATAATTGATAATGCATTGACATAATAGGGGATAAATTATTATTGCACACAAAACCAATGCATATGAATTGAAAAAATTATGTGGTTAAATTCCCTGGTCCTACATCAGATGCATTCCACATGCTCTTTTTCTGGACGTCAGTGGATAGGCTTAGGCTTCAGAATTTTTCCAAAGGGTATATATTTGTTAATTGGAAGTAAAAGGAAGAAATCGTTGTTTTTTTAAGTAAAACAAATCACGATTTCCACCAGACATTTCCATATTGGTATATGATAAACTAAGAACAAGGGGACATTTTTAATGTTGTTTTGGCCGTCATTTATGAAGATGGCGGAAAATCGAAC
Source organism: Phalangium opilio (assembly GCA_019434445.1). Classification (NCBI taxonomy): domain Eukaryota; kingdom Metazoa; phylum Arthropoda; class Arachnida; order Opiliones; family Phalangiidae; genus Phalangium; species Phalangium opilio. The sequence continues at coordinate 229,984 of JAEQBA010003480.1, read as the reverse complement.
CCCAAAAAGTCATAACGCCTGTCTGTAGAACATGGGTGTTCTAAATATTAGTGAAATCAGTTCACAAAGAATCGGTTTACGTATCTGGCCGCCATATAGAAAGGTAATTAATGTTGTTAGCACTTTCGCCTCGCAACAAAGGGTCCCGGGTTCAACCCCTGACTGTGGCACCAGGTGAAGACCTGGGTACATGACCTTCTGCGTAGAGTTTGCAAGTTCTCTCCAAAATTGTTAAAGGAGATTTCCACCAGGGTAATACCCGGTTTCTCGTTTCCATTAAAATTTGCTGAGCTTAGCTGGTATAGTAAGTAGAGGGCGCTGTCGGTTAGCTGTGGCAAAGGAGTTAGCCACCACCTCTCTATGCATTGAAATCGTGACCCACCCATTGAAATATAGTTCACTTGAAGTTATGGATTATTAGTATAAAGAAAATGTAACCCCAAATGTCCGTTTGTGGAACACATTGTGTACTAAATATTAGCAGAAGTGAGATGAGACCAGAAGTACTGAGCTAACCAAATTCTTCACTCGGCGAAAGTGAATATTCTTGATAACACAGCAACGGTTGGCCCTCTAGTAGCGGTTTCTGAATTTTCCCTCCAAAACGTGAGACGCTCGTGGCGGTAGACAGCCGATCTAGATTCAAGTACAGGCGTCCTTGTTCCGCGGCTTTAGTTCGAGGGGCAGGGGGTAGGAAATTTTTTGGAGCTCGACCAATTTTTTTCTATGTAGTTTAGACGCGATTGAAGCGGCATAAAATCCTCAAATTTGTTCACTAGTGCCAGGATCTACTACCAATGCTAGAGCCCTTCACTTCGAGTCTCATCTCACTTCTGATATTAGTGAATAAAGAAGATTATGACTCTTCAGGCCACCTTTTTTCAAGATGGCGAAGAATTTTAAAAATCTTTCATAATACTCTCTACTAGTCAAGAGTAAAGACCCCGCAATGTTTTAGCCTTTTAGGTAAATCGGTTTGGGCTGTCAGTCAGTCAGTGAGCACTTAGACTCATATGAATTTAGATATCACTTCAATTACGCTGACAATTTTACACCGTCTTGGTAAATGGCTTTAAAATTTTTTTTTCTGATATCGCAAAAACAGAAACAGAAATATTGCCTATTAGAAAAATGCGTTGTATTTTACATAATCTACAACTAATGAAAAAGAATTAGAACAAGAAAAGTTTCGTGTTAGAATTGCAAAAAAAAAACTGGATCTGCTATGAATAATAGGCAGATAGTACCTGCAATCATTATTTCCACAAAAATTCTTTTAAACTTACGGAAATTAAGGCGAAAACGGTTTGTTATCGCACAATTTTTAGGCTAATCCTTAAATGATATTTAATTTCACATTTATTTCTGGAACGAGGTTTTTAAATTCCGTGTTACATGTGAGAATAGATAAAAAACATATTTGATTCAATGTTGAAATTGGACTAAAAGTGATCCCAAAATAGTAAATCATATTTCAATTGTGAAATAATGGAAACTATAAGCCTTAAGCTCAGTGCTTTATATTACACCATTTCTGGTTGTTGTAGACGCAAATTCATTGCTCCAAAATTTTTGAATAGGTGTACTACATTTACGTTTCGCCTTTAAATTATCATTTACCCTGTGTAATACAGTAAGAAGAGACAATTAGTGCATCGGTAAGCCTTTCTTCGATTTTAGCGGAAATGCTAAATTTCGTTATTTATTTCTAAGAGAGGAAATACTTGGTTCGGTTTTCACTTAAATCTTAACATAATTTTGAGATAGTATGTTACACGATCCCAATTACTTTAATTAAAAACTTGTTTATATAAGAACTGCTACTTCATAAATTTCATATTTTACTTAATTATAAAGTGAATTTCAATTTTAAAATTTCGGGAGCTTTCGGACCGTGGTCCTTCGTCAGCCGTTACTATATCTAATTTTTAGGACATCATTGAGGACAAAAACTAAAAGACAGCGACGAAATTTCGGCGTTATAACATTATTTACAGGTTTTGCAAAATTTTAACAATTCCATATTTTTCTCCCATTTTACAGAGATTGGCCATAATTGGTTGGGTAGTTGCCTCATGTTTGGGGATGGTCGCGGTTTTCGCGGTGTATCCCTGGAACAATGGCGAGCCATACTCCCGTTTAGAGGCCGTTTCATTCGGTGCTCTGTACAGAACAACATGGACTTTAGCCTTAGCTTGGCTCGTTTTTGCTTGCTATATAGGAAAAGGAGGTAAATATTTTATTGAGATAAATTCACCGCTTCCCATAAATACAGAATCATGTTTTGAAAAAACCTCTAATCCGTTAGCATCCTTAAGTCTTGGAATTTTCGAAGGTATATTTTTTCGGACTAAATATTTAATCATAGTTTCGTAAACCTTCGTTGGTGACGTAGTATTATTAATATTTGGAACATGATTCTTATTAAATTGAACCTTTCAAACGGTGTGAAAGTAATGAGAAATCTAGTTTGAGCCTTGGGTTTCTCTGACTTTCAGACAGAAAAACTGACGTAGCGATATCACGTACCAATAAGCAAAAACCGGTGATTCCTGTCAGCCTTTCAATCAGCCGATATTCTGGCCCCTCATTTCAGAAAGAATTTTAGTTTTGAAAGAAAAAAATTAAACCGATTAATGGACGTTTATTTTAAGTGCGTTGGAAAACTCGTTTTTGAAAAATCCATTCCTTTGACCCTGTATTATCACTCCTTTACCTTCTAAAATACGATGTTCTTCAATTATCGAATTATTGATGCTATTCGTAATTACATTGATCTTCTATCTAAATAGAGAATATTTTTTTAAATGTTTAAAGATGAATACATTTTCGGCCAAAAAAAGCATATGAAGAATTTTTTTTTGTCTTCCTGAGATATACTGCTTGTATTTATTCGTTTTTTCTCATAATAGACATAGATATCTTTTTCAAATACTAAACCCATATTACTTGCTTTCAACAGGATTTGTAAATTCAATTCTTTCCTGGACGGGCTACCAACCTCTGATCAAAATATCGTATCTCGTGTATCTGATGCACCCCTTCGTGGGATATCACTACGATCTTGGACTAGAAGGTTCTCTTGACGCATCCAACTCGATATTGGTTTGTTTTGTTTTCCATAAGTAAAAGCAGAAGTGAGATGAGACCAGAAGTACTGAGCTAACCAAATTCTTCACGCGGCGAAAGTGAATATTCTTGATAACACAAGAACGGTTGGCCCTCTAGTAGCGGTTTCTGAATTTTCCCTCCAAAACGTGAGACGCTCGCGGTGGTAGACGGCCGAACTAGATTCAAGGAGCCGCGTCCGTGTTCGGCCGCTTTAGGTTGAGGGGAAGGGGATAGGAAATGTTTTTGGAACTCGACCAATTTTTTTCTCAGTAGTGTAGGCGCGTGGGAAGCGGCATAAAATCCTCAAATTTGTTCACTAGTGCCAAGATCTACTATCAATGCTTGAGCCCTTCACTTCTAGTCTCATCTCACTTCTGGAAAAAGGTTCAATTGTAGGTCTGTTCATAAAGCCAGTAGTGTTCATTAATTGAAAATCAAAGTACAGAAGCAGATATTTTGGACGATTCTTTATCTGTTTACATGTTTATCGTAAACCAGAACTCTAAATTTACAGCTTTGTGTCAATGCGCAAAATGAAAGAAAAGACGTTGATGTTTTGTATTTCTTGACTTAGACGGTTAAATAATCTATTTTTCATAGTTTCAATATTCTCTCATGGAAAGAGAAAGTAAGCTTTGCAGGCTAATATATCTTGTTTATTAATGGCTTCTATTCTAATGCCGACAGAACTTAAAAGGAACATTTATTTATAAAGATTTCATAATCGCCCTAAAATATCAACGTAATTCACAAATTTTAAATTTTATTAACTCTTAACTATCACTTGGGTGATTTTTAAAGTGAATTTGATAGATTGTTAACTACTATCTCGATTTTGTCCTTAAACTATCAATCAATTGAAATCGGTAAAATTTTAATTGGCTATCTCGTCTTTATCAAAAAAGTGACATCACGACACCGGTTTTTAAAATTTTTTCACACATTTTCACGTGACTTAATTAGGTCGTGCGCACATTGGCGTTGTAGGTTGACTAAGACAGAGTTTCAGGGAGTAAATCAAAAATGACTTAGATATAATAAAATGGGAGTAGTAAATAATTCACGTACTTAGGGCTGTTCACGAACTCGAGCCAGCTCGGCCTCGTGACGAGGGGGCCAAGTTCGAGCAGAGCCGACACTTTGGCGGCTCGATTAATTCACGAGCGAGCTTTATTAAGGTCGAATCGAGCCGAGCTGATAGGCATCGAGCCACTACGACTCGCGAGCTTAGTCACTGAAATGGTGCTTCCTTTTAGTCTTTCATCTCTCCACCAATTGAGTTCCGTTGTATTTTTACATGAAATTGGCCTAAAGCGTGGGAAAATTTGCTTTATCTGGCCTCTAACCCTGAGCATATAACGATTTCTTCACTTTTTACCGAGCGGAATTGGGGTTTAGGATTTTTATCTACAAGCCTTTCTTTTTTTCGAGGTCATGTAAAGACCATATTATAAGTTTTAAAACATGCAAAACTTCAGAACATTTGATTTCATAATTAGTAGTTACTACAACATTATAAATTTACAATAAAATAAAACTTGATTTATATTAACACTTTGTTGATATAATTCAGGTTTAAGCTACACCAAATATCACCTTTGAAGTTCCAAAGGAGTTTCAAGTAAAACAGAAGCTGCGCAACTAGTTCACTTTTAATAGATATAAATTGCCACTATAGTTTTCAACGAAATAGTTTGCGTTCATCTATTAGAAGGACCAAAGAGAACTATATAAATTATTTTATTTAGGTTTATTTCTTCTGTGGCATGACTGTATTATCGCATCTCATTTGTGTCCCTCTGCGTGTTCTTTGGGAAGCTCCTATCATGAACTTGGAGAAACTTTTATGGAAGTGTTTGCTGAGTCGAAGGAAAAGAGAGCGATCCATTTCTACTAATATTAACGGTGTAACCAAAGTCACGGAAGAAGCTAAATCCAACAACGAAATGATGAATATTACAATGTCGATTAAAAAAGAAGACAATTGCTGAAATATTACTAATAAAGTATATTTCATGACATCCCGGTCTTTTTATTTCAACATATGCCCTTATTCTTTTACAAAACCTTTAACTAAAATCCAAGTAAATTTAAAATTACTATTTTTTTGTAGTAAATATGTTTAAATCCATTTTCTCTTAATATTTTTGCAAATGATCTTAAATATTAATTTTCCGAGATTTTATACATTTGATATTAAGTTTTGTTAACTCTGGATTAGTAACGTCTGCAAAAGTACAATTTGTTCGAAAACGACAATCCATTTCTTTTGTCTTTGCCTCTCGTGCGAACGATTCCTGTGATTAATATACACATATTTATAATATATCGTTATTTCTTATATATAAATAACTAACGTTCCTAGTGCGTATTCGCGAAATTATAGCTAAGCATGTCCCCTCAAAGACATCTCTCAAAGCCTCTCTTCATTCTAAGCCATGGATTTCACGCGATACCAAACGTAAACTTCGCAAAAAAGAACGTCTCTGGCGTAAATTAAAAAAAGCTATATCAAATGGTCAAACTGTTAGAGTTATTTCTCTACGTCGAGAATATAACGCAGTGGTTGCTGACGCAAAGGCTGCAATCCTTAAAGCTAAACGTCGACAAGACAATAGAAAACTAAAGCATCTTCACTCTAATCCAGCTTATTTCTGGAAATTCGTAAACCACCGTATCAAACCCCCTTATACTGCCCCGGCCATTAAACTGCCAGACGGCTCTGTGCCGTCTTTAACTGAAACTGCGAACATATAACTCACGTTTCTATAAAAATTTCACTAGCTCTTTCTGCTCCCCCTCTCTAATTTTGTCAGATGTTCCTCCCGCGCCACTAGTTTTCAGTCCCCCAACACGATCTGATATCCGGCTACTGCTAAAAAACCTCAAAACTCATTCCTCTGCAGGTCCCGATTACATACCAAATAGATTTCTTAGAGGGTGTGCCAACACCATATCCCGCCCTTTAGAATTAATTTTTGCTCGGTCCCTAACAGAAGGAGTTCTACCTGGCGATTGGCTCACGGCTCATGTCATCCCGGTTTATAAGAAGTCCGGGAAAAAATCAGACCCCTCAAATTACCGCCCTATAAGCTTGACCTCTTCCATATGTAAGGCCCTCGAACAGTATATAAAGTCCACTATCTTCAACCATGTTGCGGCTTATCTCCATGACTCCCAACATGGCTTCCTAAAGGGCAAATCCACTACCACAAATTTACTCACGACTTTTCACACCTGGCTGGGGGCTTTTGACGAAGGTTTCCCTGTTGATATCATTTATCTAGACATATCCAAAGCTTTTGACGCAGTACCTCACTCTCGCTTACTAACCAAGCTTTCATCTTACGGTATAAATGGGAGCTTACTAGAATGGTTAACCATCTACCTTACCAAACGCTCTCAGAGGGTTTCTCTCATGGGTACCCTTAGTGATCCCGTTAGTGTAATTAGTGGGGTGCCCCAGGGTAGCGTTTTAGGCCCGCTACTATTTTTAATATACATTAATGATATGCCCAGGGAGGTCCTTAGCTCTATAGCTCTATACGCAAACGATGTTAAATTGTACAAGGTGATTAAATCTTTTATGAGGATGTCAAGGCGTTGCAGGCAGATCTCACTCGGCTTCACGCTTGGGCTTCCCTGAATGGTCTGTCTTTCAATGCCTCTAAATCATACCATCTGAAGCTCTCTCCCTTGGCATCCTCTACTACGCAGTTATCACCTTACTTCTCGGATGGCTCTCGTCTTGCGCGTATTTCGGAGCATCGCGACCTTGGGGTCATAATTTCCTCTGACCTCTCGTCTACAAAACATTGCGCCACTATTGCTTCCCGCGCCAGTAGTGTCGTCGGGGCTCTTCGAAGAAATTTCACTTTTTTGGACCACGCCACACTCACTCTATTATACAATCAATTTGTCAGGCCCATCCTAGAGTATTGCTCGCCTATATGGCGTCCGTATCAAGTTAAGGACTCTTCTAGCTTAGTGGCTTTACAATCTCGAGCTACCAAGATTATCCCGTCCTTGAGGGGGGTTTCTCGTGCCTTGCGCCTGGAAGATTTAGGTTGGCCCACCTTAACGTGCCGCTGGGACGTGGTGGACCTATTACTTCTTTACAATATTTTGTCAAATCCCTCTCAGACCTATTTTACCGCTAACCCTTCCTCCACGCGCGGCCACTCACGAAAATTGTTTGTTAGGCGCCCTCGTCTCAATGTAGTCAAAAACTCATTTTTTTATCGGGTAGTTCCCCTATGGAACTCCTTGCCCCCGGAAATAGTAGATTCTCCAAACATCAATATTTTTAAAACTAAACTTAAAACTCATTTAATATCCACGTAAATTTAATATCATTTAATTTCTTTTCGATAAACAAAACTAAAGGACATTGTCCATCATATTCTCCCCTAAAACAAATAATTTTTAATATTCCACCCTATCAAACGGAGCTGTAATGGCTTAACAAGCCCTAGTTCCTAGCCAAAAACAGAAAAGAAAAAGAAAAGAACTTAAATTTTGAAATAAAACAGTTCATTAAAATATGTAGCGAATATTTTTATACCAGCAAGGTCACAATTATAAGTAGAGCCACAAGTGTCTTACTTCTGGTAGAGCCAAAATTCCATGTTTAACCGACCATGAGTTTTTATGGCTAACCGTAGTTGTCTTAAATATATATTTTTAAATCCATCGAAAAGAATAGTATGAAACTATAACTTAGGCAACCACAAGATATTAAATTATTAAATAAAATTGCTTTGTAGTCAAATACGCATAATTTTATTGATAAAAATAAGAACAACTAATGAACGTTTTCCTCTCTTACTAGATATAAATATCATCGCTGTATCGCAGGTATTCCCAGTGTCGCTTCTATTTTTAAACTAAAATATAGATAAACACCTGTATTATTTAGTCCTGTAAATCCGTTTTCATACCTGAAAAAAAGGCGTAACAATTGGGTATTTTCAGTTTATACTGTAGTTAAAATCCCTCGTCCAAGTTTTATAAATATATATTTAAAATGCAATCTTAACGCCTTCTACAACAGTATCATCTTAGCTTGGTGGAAATACATTGAATTCATTGAATTCGGCGTGGAAAGTCGCAAATATTTTCGCTCCGCGTTTTTTTTTTTTTACTTTAGGCCTAGGTCTAGTTGAACTCGGTTTTCAAGTGTAGCGTCGTGAATCGGGTTACGTCAATTCCTCTGCCGCATGTGAGTACTGACTAAAAATAATGGCTTCGCGCGGTTCTTGTCTTAAATGCCAGGAGGTAATTACCGCTAGACAATCTCATGTCGAATGTCGCAACTGCCATGATCTTTATCACGGCAAATGTTTAAAAATTACTAGTGAGTTGGCGGCCACATACTGGGACAAGTCTAACGGAAATAATTGTAGGTTTATTTGTGACCCCTGCAAAACTATTAACTCTACGAATAGTTTGACCTCAAAGAGTGCAAATTTGACCCCAGATGATCTGTTGGCTATTATTAATGAATTTCATCAAATGGAAAGCCTAACCAGAAGCAAGCAAAATATTCTTGATGGTATTTACTCCACTCTTGAATTATTGGTAGACAAAATCTACAATCTTCAAAATGAAATCGATCATTTAAAAAACGACAATAAGTTGTTAAGACGGGAAATAACGTTTTTACCAAGGCCGAGCGGAATTGGGACAATCGGCTCACAGCAGGGATTAGCCTCCCTTCCTACTTTGTTTAATGGTGATTACCGACAACCACTAGGTAATACGATGAACATGGGTGGTCACGTAATCTCGGGCTTATCAACAAATGCAAACAAACTTCAAAAACTAACTGATAAAACAAATACAAGTTCTACCGCAACGAAAGCGGGGAATAAATCTATAAGAACGGTAAAAAACATTAAAATTGGGGGAAAGGTGTCGAATAAATTAAAAGCCTTGCCACCTCGAGCTAAAGTGATTCCCAAGAAAGCGATATTTATATCACGCCTTCCTCCTTGTACTAGCAATAATGACCTTAAAGATTGTATTCTGGACGGCACCGAATTCAAGACGGTAGTTTGTACCAGAATAAAATCTAAACACCCAACTTATGTATCTTTTTACGTGACCGCTGACGACACCGAATTTGAATTACTTAACGATCCGATAAATTTTCCTGCGGGTTGCTTTATGTCGACCTTCAAAGGTCCATTGCACCTCGATCAGATTCATGACCACGTGAACCCGGTAGAAATGAATAAATCAGTAGATATCAACGCAATCGATGATGAAGTCTAATAAGCATAACACTCCATACAATATTTACTATCAAAATGTTCGAGGTCTTAGAACTAAAAAATCAGAATTCTTCTCGAACTGCATTCTACAGGACCATGATATAATTTGTTTGACAGAAACGTGGCTTGACTCGTCACACTACTCTACAGACCTTTTTCCCGACTATTATACTGTTCTTCGATCTGACAGAACTAAGTCTACACGTGGTGGAGGAGCTCTAACCGCACTTTCTAAAAACTTAAAATTTTTAAGGCGACCAGACCTGGAATTGAACTTTGAATCAGTCTGGGTCGAGATACAATGTACCCAAAACCAAAAACTATTATTGGGTAATATTTATTTGGCCCCAGACACTTCATCTCACGCCTATGAGGAATTGAGCTCGCATATTTCACACAAACTACTCACATACAATGGCCATATAATTTACATGGGTGACTTCAATTTACCCGGAGTTGATTGGAATCAAGGTACATCTTCCTTCTGTAGATATGACATCAGACCTAAGGCGGATAAAATTATAGACATGGCTACTTCATGTAACTTATTACAACTAAACAACTATAATAATCACCAAGGGAAAGTTCTCGACCTTTGCTTTAATAATAGTGGCCACTGTCAAGTTAAACCTTCATTGAACTATCCACTAGTACCAATCGACCCATACCATCCCCCATTATTGATATCATTTCTTTGTTCTATCCCCAACTCGAATTCAGAAGGTAGAAATTATAACCTCCGAGACTATACTAAAGGGGACTATTATAAACTCTATACTTCAATTAGAGATAGTAATTGGTGTAGATTTTTTGAAACCAGGGATATCGAAAGAGCTGTGAACTTACTGAACTCATATATAATTGAGTCCATGAATTCCAGCATTCCACTTAGACAGGTCACCAAAAGAAACAAAGCAAACAAATATCCTACTTGGTTCTCCTACGAGTTACGAATTGCATTACGACGCAAGAGATATTACCATCAAAAGAACAAAAGGAAACTCTCCCCCATGGATTCAAATAATTATAAACATTACCGTGTTCAAGTTAAAAAACTATTAGCCAGAGACAGAACTAATTACGGGAAAAAAAATCAGTGATTCAGTTTACAATGACCCAAAGACATTTTGGTCTTACGTAAGAACAAAGACTAATCCCCATAAGGAAGTAATCCATTTAGAAAAAGATGGAAACATAATTACCAATGAAAATGAAATTACAAAAGAATTTGCAAAATGTTTCTCAAAGATAGCGGAAGACAAATCGAACTTAAATTACTCGATTGAAACAAGTAAAAAAGCGATAAACCTATCAAATATTATAATATCAGAGGCAGACGTTCTAAAAGCAATAGATAAACTAAAACCAAAAACCACGAAAGGTTATGACGATATACCTAATTTTATTATAAAAGGTTGCAAAGAGGTTTTAAGCGCACCCCTTGCACATATATTCAACCTTTCGGTAGGCCAGGGACTCTTCCCTGAGAGTTGGAAAGTTTCTTTAGTCTCACCCATTTTTAAAAAAGGTTTTAAGGGAGACGCGACTAATTACCGCCCAGTCTCTATTTTATGCGCCATGGCCCTAGTTTTCGACTTTATAATGTACGGATATTTATACAAATGGTTTACTCCCAACCTTCCAGAAACCCAGCATGGTTTTGTAACAGGCCGTTCTGTTGATACCAATCATTTAACATTTCTAAATTATGTAGAGCCTTTAGTTAAAAGTCGCGAACAAGTTGATGTGGCATATTTAGATCTATCTAAGGCATTTGACAGGGTATCGCATCAAATATTGATAAAGAAATTAGCGGCATTCGGCTTGTCCGGTCCCGTATTAAAATGGGTTGTAAGCTATCTTCATGGAAGAAAAAATTTTATTAAGTGTAACAATTTTTTGTCCAATATATCTTATGAAGTCTTGTGCGGAGTACCCCAGGGATCTTCACTGAACCTTAGTTCGCCCACTAATCCTCTATGGCTCCCTCAGTTTTGGAGGGACTTGCAAAACTAACATTGACAAACTGGAATCCGTCCAAAGAAAATTCATTTGGTATTATTCATCCTATTTCAAAAATAGGCATTTTTATATTTACGAAAACACACTAAAATCTTTAAATCTGGAAAGTATATCATGGGTTTTAAAAAAACTCGATATCGTTTTTCTTTGTAAACTGATTAATTATAAAATTACTTGTTCTGTAATATTAAATAAAGTGACCTTTAATATTCCTAATCGAAAAACGAGAAAGCATAAAACATTTTACACCAAATTATCATGTGACCCTATAAATAGAATCTTGAGAACGTACAATGATAACTTCCAGCATGTAAACTTATTTAATTGTACTCTGACCCTAAAGAACTTTGAAGAACAAAATCCCGTTATTAGACAACAACATGATCGAAATGTAATTTCTACCATAAAAAATTTATAAGGTAACAATTTCAATTTTACAATTAACAAGTGACGCGTTCTTTTAAGAATTTAGATACTTCTCCTTACGAGAATAAGATTTTTATTTTATTTTATTTTATTTTTTATTTTATATAAAACTATGTGTACTACCTAGCAGATACTCCTTGTATTGTTGTGGTACACAATAAATATTATTATTATTATTATTATAACTCCAGTCATTCCATTTTACGTTTTCAATTCTTGGTCTCCACAGACCGTTTTTTTTTCAATATCTGTTTCATCAGTCCTATTTCAATGAATTTTCTTTGAGAAAGTATTGCATTTTGAAAACCTGCACTTAGAAGAAGCTGGTAAAAAAATTAGACGATCAGTGATGTTCTTTGTAAAAATAATATAAAGTAATGAAAACCCATAGCGCATGCCCAGTAGCACAACAGAGTAGGGCCGACCAGTCGGCTGCCAGTCTGCCCGGCTTTCCAACGACTGGTACAAATTTAGTTTTGTGGATAGACGGTGTTGAAAATAAGTGTAACAGGTTTAAATTCACGTGCATTTTTTGTATGAATGTTTTTTTAAGAATGAGGTTTAATTCACGCGAGCGCAAAAATATTCATGTTTTTAGCCACATCGTAGTATACGATGAGGCTCTTAGTTTGACCCGAGCCGTAGTAGTAATAGTAGTAGTAGTAATAGTAGTCGTGGCCGGAGTTTTCGCTTTCGTTATCGTCAGATTTTAGCTCAAAAGGAACTTTATATTACCACAACCCACCCATGAGGTAACTGGGCTCGGTTAGAGATTTAATTTTAATTAAAAATTTTTTGAGATCGTAGCCAGGATTCGAACCCGGGTCGCTCACGCAGAAGACAAACATTCTACCACCAAGCCATAGAGACTTGTTAGAACCCCGAGTTTTTTATTTTTTATTTTTATCTCTAAAATGTCGGGGTGATGTGGGGTGGGGTACCACTTAATCTGTGGAGTCGGATACTTTTGAATTTTTATCTGTGGGGTCGTATACTTTTGAATTTTTATCTGTGGGGTCGGATACTTTTGAATTTTTATCTGTGGGGTCGGATACTTTTGAATTTTTATCTGTGGGGTCGGATACTTATGAATTTAAATGTTTGGGGTTTTTATATTTATTTCCTTTTTATTTATGTACTAATTAAATAGACCTTTTCACCGGTATAGCGGGGGTGAAAAGGGGGGAAAAATTTCGAAAGGTGAGCATGCGTAGAAAGAATGTTTGGGGGCAGTGCAGTACTTTTAACCATTCCTTTTGCCTTATTTGCTACGCATTCGAGTTTATTTTTATAAAACAGTGTTGTATTACTTAATTGTTGTAAAAGTATTAATTGAACTTCCGAGGTAAAATTTTATCGAATTCAATTGATAGACGTAAAATTAGGGCATTTAATGAAATTCTACTCACTAAATTGGGCGCCAGGGCTTACGGGCATTTATACACAGCGCTTTCGGCACGGCATCGGCGGACATTGCCGTCTATTCGCCGATGAAGCGATGATCCCGTACCGTCGCCATGGCTTAGTGAGTTATAGCGGCCTACTAATATCAATGCACCGTTTCCATTAGAACTTACTTTATTTCTTAACTTGGTTTTAATTGTACTATCTCGGTTTTAAATACTAGGCATTTTATTTTAATATTAAATTTCAAAAGGTCTCCCATACGTCCATCGTAGTTTAGTTTACACGTTTAACTCCATAGAAGCGCTATAACTCATGCCCCCAAACATTGCAACTTCTCATGCGCGGCCCTTAACGTGAATAGGCTAATAGATAACGATTTTGCCAGTTTCCTACCGCGCTCCTCATCCCTCATGTGTTTCGTTCTCGTTCGGTAGTTATCGCCATCGATGTTTTGTTTGACTGGAACGTTTTGTAATGTGGGTTTAGATAGAGCTAACATAGTGTTAAATGAGCTTTATGCGTTTGATCATTTTAGCATTGCTAAAGGTAATTCGAGGGGATAATCACTAAAATGGGTAATCACTATAACTAAACTTTCTCTTTCAAAAGTTTCTGGGCATAAGTCGCACTCATTAGGGTAAAGTATAGAGGGCTTATCCACTCATTAGGGTAGGGTATAGAGGGGCTATTAACTCGTACGATGTGGCTACTATTACGAGCCCTTGGGCCGTCTTGTTTGTTTTGTATTCATTTTGGTTTTATATATTTTTGTAAACTCTGGATTAATTTTGTTTCTAGAAAAAACAGTATAGAGCGCCTTAGTCGGATATTTTGTGTAAGAAAAATAGGTTTAACTGCTTGAAATAGAATCTTTGACCGAAGGGATCGGTTCGCTTGAAAAACAAAGTGATAAAATTTGTAGGCTTGGATTGGACAGTTCAAAGATTCAGGGTATTGTATGACATGCACGCGCACTGGTTAAAAGTTAAGAAAAATAAAAGAGAAAATGAGGGGATAGAATCATAAGGGTAAAGGCCGATGCACTGGCCATAAATGATTTGGTATAAACAAAACTGAACTTTGAATATGGGGGTGTTACATAGAAAATTGTACTTTGAGACCTAGCAAAAAGCTAGGAGTCCTCGTTTGGACATAAGAGAAAAGATTTTTCCTGGGGAGTGGGTACTGGGGTACGGGGTGTCTACAGGGCAAGAGTTTTTCTGTATGTAAATTTCCGAAATGATCTATACGGTCATAAGTACCATAATTACACCTGATAAGTAAAACTCGCCCATAGGACTAATGTAACTGGCATTTTCACCAAAAAAACGAAGGAAGCGGCCTATTGTAGTCATTTGAAACTGTAAATCGTCCTCGGAGGCTCATATTCAGACCTCCCCTACAGTTATCTTGTAGGCCACGGAGCACGGACCAGGGTTGGTGTAATGGCGGCCTTCAAGCGCGCGAGTGTAGGCATGGTTTAGGGATTAACTTAAAACAATAGTTTTGTTGCGACATATATTAAGCAATGATGGATAACGGTACTAATTCATCAATTTTATGTAGGTTAAATAACAATAATCATTAACACTTACGATATTTGTAGTTTAGGATTCTGTGGCCTGTGCCCATTAGTGTAGCAGACGAAACCTTAATGTTTACTTTCTCAGAATTCTGACCGAGAATATTTGAATTCTATCCATTTACCGAGATTCTAAGTCAGACTTCTAGGAATTTAGAGGCACCCTTAGAAACGTCTCCCATTGCCAAAAAAAAAGGTTTGGACAAAAAAGACCGCACGGCGTCGCATACACCTAACTTGCATAGGGCGCAGATGAACATGCTGGTTACATTAGACGGGCGTGTTTTGCTTATCAGGGGTAATTATGGTACTTTTTATCATAAGTTCATAAGATATATTCCATAAGTTTGTCAGTGGTTACTGAGAGCTTGTCATGTGAGGCGCTGTCAAAGGCTTAGTACAGACTAAATGGGAAGATGGACTGCAAAACCGAGTGTAGTTAATTGTCGCGTCGTTCTTGAACTAGCTCTCAGTAAGTCTCTAAGTATAGGTAGTGTCATACTTATGGAATATCTTATAAACTTTTGTATTATCTATCATTCGATGCTCCTAACAAAGACCAAAATTATTTTGCAATACTCCGTGTGGTTTCCAATGTGCTAAGGTTTTACAATACCCAACAATGATCTAAGGCTATGCGGTGTGTCACATACGTCTTTTTCTCCTTTCCTAAATCGTAGAAAATGTCTTTAGCCTACCTATTTTCTCCCAAACTTGTTGCGATTGATAGCTACAATAGTTTGAAGCGCTACACCGTTTCCCTCTTGAAACTGGCAGTTTAACAGCTATATGATTAGCCACGGTTATACGAGAAAGAATCGCTACTTTGTATAGAAAACCCTGGTTGCTAAAGACTTGTCTATATACATGTATAGGCACAGAAACTGGTTCTGAAAATAGTTTTTATAAATACGAAGTTTTAAAAAATATTCTAACTATTGCGAGCGTCCATTAAAATATCGCGAGTGTCCACTTAAAATATCGCGACGGTCCATTTAAAATATCACGAGGGTCCATTTAAAATATAACGAGGGTCCATTTAAAATATCGCGAGTGTCCATTCGAAATATCGAGTGTCCATTTAAAACATCGAGAGTGTCCATTTAAAATATCGAGTATCCATTTAAAATATCGAGAGGGTCCATTTAAAATATCTAGAGTGTCCATTTAAAATATCGAGTGTCCATTTAAAATATCGCGAGGGTCCATTTAAAATATCGCGAGGGTCCATTTAAAATATCGCGATTGTCCATTTAAAATATCGCAAGGGTCAATTTAAAATATCGCAAGGGTCAATTTAAAATATCGCGAGTGTCCATTTAAAATATCGCGAGTGTCCATTTAAAATATCGCGAGGGTCCATTTAAATTTTGCCAAGCGTCCAGCAGTTCAATTTCCATTTAGGTTCTCCCATTGTTACCAGGCTATTAGTAAGGCAATAGTCTGCAGGGAACAAGGCAAGCAGTTCAGTTTGAATTAGTACTTGACCATCCTGGCTGACGTAGAAGGCCTCACAATCACAACATGGCACTGCAAAAGCTGAATTTTCCCACCCCAATCATTTCCAACATTATTCACACGTCCTGTTAAATTATCAATAACGTCCTGGTGTATACGTACTATATAAAAGTCACAAAATGTTTAGTCACTTATCTTTTAGATTGGTCAAACTAATCATTCGATTTTTAACTCATTTTATTTTTGTTGTTCATTACCAAACACCACTAAAACTTATTTTCCTGATAAAAAAAAGCATGAATTAAAACCAGGCATAGATATAGTTTTGATGCTTTAATTATTAGTTACCTTTCATCTTCATATAAAACAGTTTCGAACACAATTGACTTCATGTGAAGCTCAATTTTTTCTTACTAAAACCGTCTTTATGAAATTCGGAAGAAATTTAAGGTACCTAACCGAGCTTAATGCGCCCGGCCCCCAACCAAACCAAGTCGATTGATTTCTCAATTCCACGAATTTCCTTCTCCTATGACTAACAGCAGAAGTTAATGACTTCTTATCCCGGTATTGGACACTAAGGCTTTATATAGTATCCATCCCTGCTAGTCAAAATTGCCTATGGCAATCGTAAAAGAGGGTCGAAAGTTTCCTCCCCACAAGAAAAACGATATAGTCTACTGAAAAAAATCCCACACTGAGAGGCTGTGGCTCTCAAACTGTGGGGCGTGTTCAAAACTTCTTCACCGCCCGCCAATCGTTGAAAAGCCGTCTGTCTAGAACTCTCTGAAAATCCATTACAATCCCTTGGGCCTAGGACCCCACGCTAGTTTGAACGGAATTTCTAGCAAACAGCTGTTCTTGTCACCGTTTCTGATTCGTTACCTAAACCACAGGACACACCTTAAAGTTTCGTTACTTGCCCGCTGCTGGAGCGCATATCAGCCTGCCAGCTTTAACTGAGAGAAGCGCCGTAGGTGGCGTGGTGATCGGACCTAATAAGAAGTTGGCTAACAGAGATGGTTCCGTATATGGTTATACTCCAATACTTCCCAGGATAAGAAGTCATAAACTTCTGCTAACAGCATAGTACACAAAAAATCAAAGAATAAAAGAAGTTCCCATGTGCAATAAAGAAAAACCGCTCCTCGTAGTCACGAAAGAACGAGGAAAAGGTTTGCAAAAATGTGCTGCAAGTGTTCGCGCTCTAGGCGAGCTTCATTCATAGGTGGAGTCCTGGTTGAGGGGCAAATAGAGTCTTTGTGACCCACGTGACGCGATTCATCCACCCGTAGGATATGGTAGTTCATGAACCATGAATCTAGAAGGACCAGAAACTGGGAGGGTTTCTTCTGCTTACGCCATTTTCGCAGGATACCCGCACCACGGTACAACGTAAACAAACGTGACGGTTTTGGGAAGGGTACAAAACCTATTTTTTCCCATTTTAATTTCCTTGAATCATTTTCACTATTGCCAACTCGCAAATCTTTAATTTTCCTATTTTTCATTAGGTTATTAAATTCTACTATTAAATAGATGCAAAAAATTAACATTAGTCCTAAGGCTTAGTGAAATGAGACCAAGCGGCTATTACACTTCTTTACATTGTACTGTCTTTCACCAAGACCTTGTCGTTTGCTAGCCTTTTTTCCTTTATTATTTTGGTACACCTTAGAAATAAAACTTTAAAATGGGATCCGCCATTAAGATTGTGGTCCATTATATAAAAGTTTCATGGGTCCTTTTCAAATTTTAGGCCACCGCCCCAACGCGAGCGCCATCTAGCGTTGTAGATCGGTAATAAACGTCGCCGACGCTACCTTTAAACATTCTCGAGAGACTTCACTAATATGGACGTTTGAAATGAAGCATACTCCTGTGGTTTCGTCTTACTCAGATTGGCAGTATATAAAGGCTTCGAATCACAACCCTAGCCGATCGCCGCCTATGTCTTAACCTTAACGATGATGGAGTGGAAGCCAGTATGTACAGACTGGTGTCCATGTGGGATGGACAAAACACGAATAAGGTGAAGTTTAGTAGGAAATCAGGTGTCTGCGTGGGACAGACAAAACCCATAAGATGGTGCTGTTAGACAAGCAATGGAATAATGGCCATTGTAAGTGGTATACATTTTTCCGGGAACTGTGAATTCAATCCGGAATTTGAGAAAACGTTTGCTCCAATTTGCAAACTGCGAACACGGTCCACTGGGGCGTAGCAACAGACAGAAACGTTGAAATTAGAACTTCTCCGTGACATACGTCACTCGGAGAGGTAAAAACTATAACTCTCTAATGGTTGAAACAGGGAGTAAGGAACGTTAGAGGGAGTCTTAGAAAAACCGTCATACAGTGGCAAATGGGAAAGAAGGTGGGGGTAGTAATTTTTATCGCCGATCCTCAATTTTAGCTAACGCGCAGGCGCGAGTGACGTCGTTTACTACCGCCAGCAGAGAGAATTTAAAAATTCTCTCTGCCGCCAGCGCCAGCTTCCGCTTCCATCGACTGCTGCCCCACTCACTCTGTTCAACCAACAATCAACGTCTGTTGGGAGGAAACCGAGGCTTAATAAAAATGCCAAATTGTTTTTGTAACGGTTGTAGGAATGATTCAAGGTATTCGCTTAAAAATATATGAAAGGAATATCCTTCCACGCGTTTCCAAAGCCAAAAACCGAGATCGAAAAATGTAAAAGATAGATATTAGCTTGTGGAAGACCGATTTCCACTAGCTTCTATTCACTTTCAATAAATTTCAAGATTTGTTTTTGGTTTGGGAAATGGTTGGAAAACGATATTTACCATGTCGGGTCTTGTTAAATACTTAGGGTTACTTGAACAATTAAAAAACAACACTTCTTATAGTTAACCATGGCAGAAATTCAAACAAGACCTTCTCCTTCTAGTTCAAAGCCGGTTTTTAAATTTGACGCATGCGCGCGGACACCGCGATGAGTCCCCGAGTCAGCGCCAGAGAGAGACAAAGTTTAGCCAGGAAAGCGAACGAACGCGCCTATTCACTTTAACACTCCCTCTCAAGTCTCTCCTCCCTGGTTGAAAAAAGCACTGATGAGCTTTGCTACTCAATTCATTACTTTCATTTAAGACAAGCTGCCCCAGCAGAAAGGACACTCGTGCGGGATATGTAAGATAATAAAAATTTAAACAATAGGGGCTAAAAAAGCTAGCATTAGATAAAAAACTCTTTGCTAGACGCCATACCTCCAGTTGTGAACTTGTGAGAGTCTAATAAATATTAACAGTAGAACTCGCAGCAGACAACTCCTTCTAAAGACTTAAGCTATCCACTAGCACCATCGCGCGCCACCATCCTTAACCCACCGCACCAACGCGTGCTTCGGAGGAGGCGGAGTCTATTTATCCTTTTTTGCGGCTTCAGCTAGATTGCGTTCTGGTGGAGTCACCAAATAAGCAGGGCCGGAAATAAGAAAACATTCTTATAGGACATGTGTCCAGTGACCCCTCTGTTTGACTGGAAAATTTATAGGACTTTGACCACTGGAGTGTGCAAAAATAGTGTCGTTTCCAAAGTCAAGCCATCAAAACTTCGGAAAATTTATTGGTCAAAATGTCCAGTGACCCCCTTAGTTTTTAAAAAATTTATGGGACATTTTAAAATTTTATTGGACAATGTCCAATGTCCTGTGCTTATTTCCGGCCCTGCAAATAAGTGTTTACTTTAAAAAATCGAAATGGCAATGATGGGGATGAAAAGCCCGAACACACGGTATTCCTGTCGCCATGCATTGCCAAAGCTACGCTAGAGAGACCTTGAAAACCGGGACCAATACCTCGTGCGAGGGGGGGATTCTCCCCCGCACGAGTAAAAAGGCGAGGATAAAACAGGATATTAAGGTTTATTAATTGTTTTTGCATATTTTTTAGATTGACCAGAGTGAAATTTAGACCGAGTGGGGAAACGTATAGCTACACCCATTGACATGCGCGTTCAGCACTGGATGTTTTTTTTTCATCAGCAACACGTAGATGGCGGGAAAATCTACTCTTTGGCGAGAATTTTAAAATGCTTTGTTTTAGAATCTTGGTGTTACAATAGGCATATTTTATAATCTATACAATTACACGAAAATCTACTTTATTATTAAGATTTGAACTAAAAATGTCTATTTTAACACCAACTTTCTTAAAACAAAGCATTTTAAAATTCGCGACAAAGAGTTGATTTTCCCGCCTTCTACGTGTTGCTGTTGAAAATAAAAATCCAGTGGTGAACGCGCATGTCAATGAACGGAGCTTTATGTTTCCCCACTCGGTCTATACTTCACTCTGGTTAGATTTCACGCTGTTTAGGAATAAACTGAGTATTTTTTTAACGAAAGTTGAAAGAAACGTTCCCTTAAAGTTGTTCATTTTTTGCATCTGGATCGCCTGGTGTAGTTGTGACGTGTCCTAAAAACTCATTTCACTACTAAGTCAAAAACTGTTTCGGTTAATAATCGTGGGAGCCTTGCTATTTTGATTTTATTTTGGCAAAACTATACATATTTAGTCAAGTATTTTGCTTCAAGTATTATGCCACATTCAAGCCACGATTACAAAAGAGCCATTTGTGGATTAAGTTTCATAAATTTCGTAAGTAAAAGCATAGAGTTTTTTGAAAAGGTGTAGTCATAACGTTGTGAACTTTTTGTAACATTCCGACTCTTCGTGGTCGACAAAGGTAGAGGTTAAACTTCTTCAATCAGCAATGTATATTTATAAAGCCCAAGGGCTAAATTTATGCTACTAATATTACTAATGGCAAAGTTTGTGTTTGAATGTTTGTTATTTACTTCTGCGTTATCAGCTGAACGGGTTTCGTTGAAATTTGGCATCCATTATGAATTCGACCTGGATAAACACATCACGGTAGTATGTTTCCAGTGGTTGTTTTCCCAGGTTTTGTGCTATTCGTATTTTAAGAATTGAATTTTTAAGATGTATGCCACATTTTCTTCGTATTTTTAAGATACATGCCACTTTTTCTAAGCACTTTTAACCCGATGATTTATGCTGTACGTTTGTGTCTGATAACATATGTGTTTTTTGTCTGTCGTTTTGCTGCTCTTTTTTGTATTCTGACTTGGTTTTGCCATATGATTAGCTTAATCATCGATTTATTCCTTTGTGGGCTGTTTCGAGGCTTTTTTGAATTTAAAGAGCCGTTTCTTATCACTGCTAATCAATTCAGTTTTTATTTTTCTCTTTCGATTCAGGTATTGTTGTTTGTCTCGCGTTAATTTATTTAATATAAATATTAATTTCACGGGGAGGAATTTGAGGCTAACAGCTAGTTTTAATATAAATGAGACACACCATGGTTTATTCTAAAGGCATACAAAGCGCTTCTTGCAGAGAGAATTTAGAAGGGGAGTGTAAGGCCCCCTTTGACTCTATTAAACGTGATGACGCCCAAACAAGATGTCGCGTTGAGCTTTTTGGCGCAGTGGAGTTTCCGGTCACATGTTCTAAAATCTCTCTGATACAAACGCATCATACAGGAAATCGACCTGCCTAGATAACGTTTAGCAGACGACGTTGCGCTAAATTCCAAACCACCCCTTCTACTCCCTTCTAAATTCTCTCTGCTTCTTGAGTTATTCTTTTTTAGAGGCCGTTAGGATACAGAATGAATTTTTTTAGTAGCATAGTTTCAAAAATACTATTAGTTGAAATACTCGGAAAAGCAAAAGCAACCACGGAGAAAATAGTATGAATTGCTACATTATGCCAACTAATCGTATTAACAACAAAGAAGGAACTGGTAAAAAGAAGGATACGAGAATATTAATGAGTTTTGTTTATTGGCAGTGAACTATTATCACGGGAAAAGCATATATTAGGGAAATTAGCGTGTAATATGAATATTCCAAACATAATAATTAGATTTAGTTTCAAAGTAAATTTTTTTTCCCCAATGAAGTGACTCTTACATGGTTCTTCAGTTACCTACAAGAGAGGAATATATTAAGTAAACATTTCCAAAATATAAATGAATTGGTTAAGTGTTTAAGCTAAAATATTAAATACTTTCCACAATATCGTTATTGCACTTTCTATCTACTCTGAAAAAGGGCGCTTTTTATCCACTGGTGAATCATCGTATAAGCTTTTCAGCGTTGAAAAAACCCTTCTGTTTATAAACATATCCCACTAAAGAGTGTACCACTATCCAAAACTGCCTAGTAACTTGGAAAGATCCAATATTTTGATATCAGAAATGAAAGGAGTATGAATTTTATGTATTTATACATTCATGACGATATCAGAGTGCTGTACCATGCACTACCGTTACATAATTTTCATTTTTAACGCTACAATGAAAATAGTTATCTTATTTTAAAAGACTATTAGAATATAAAATATCAACCGGTATTCGTAAATCTTGATGCTCAGACTTTGTAGTTCCAAACTTTGTAGGGCTTACAGACTTCTACTTTGTTCACTCAGCTGCTTCAATCAGGGTTGCCAGATTTCGCGCGCCGAATTATCGTACGAGGATTTGATTTGGATCGTATTTTAAAAATTGACATAGTACGCAGGAAAAACAAGAGGAATAAGACCACTTTACCGTTTTTCCTATGCACCCATATTAACAGGTTGCTCGAAATGATTTCCAGTTCCACCCCCGTTCCTAATTTCCCGGGCTATGGAAAAATTAGTTTCTTCGAAAGTTCAATTTTTATTTAAGTTTTGAAGTAAATATGTTATAATAAAATCACGTCTACATTTATTTTTGGCCACTAAACCGAAATTTTAATAGGATCGTACGTCGGATCGTATTTAACTGTAGGATCCTATTTTTGACGTACGATCCCTCCTACGGATCGTATATCGTACGAAGAGCCTAATTATCGTACAAATACGTTCCTGATCGTACATCTGGCAACCCTGGCTTCAATAAATTTTCTATCAAAGTTTCAAGTAGGAGTAATAATCTAACGCGAGGACAGGAGATGCAGCTTCGCGGCAGAATAGACAACATATTTATCTTTGTGCTTTTGAAGAACGCGTCGTCTGCTACTCATTCTGGAGTGAGATATTTATGAAAAACTTGAAATATGTAAACTTCAAGCAGAGACTCAAGCAGTGCAACCGTGTTAGGGAAATACCTGTCGCATTCCCGAATGCAATAGCTACACATTTTCAAATAAAAATATAAGTTTTCGTCAGTTTCCCAAAGAAGAACCCGTTAAAAACTGGATTTTTGGCATGGCGCGACCGATTTTTTTAACCGACGGTGGCGCGAGCAGCTTGCCTCGTGAAGCGCGTGGTCGGGTGCGCTATGCCAGAAATTTTCTATCTAAGTTTCCCCTCTTCTCTCGTGTCGGGGGGGGGGAACCACGAAGAGAGTAATTTATTGAAAGAGCTATACAATAGCAAAAAACATTATTAATAATAATTGACCAATAAGTGATATAAATAATTTTTCATATAATATTGAAGCCAAACGGTAATACATTTTCATAATGTGACTGCTCTACTAGTGAAAGTTCTGACAGACTTATTAACTCTTTATAGGTCTTGGGTATGTTTGTGTTTGGCTTCTCGCTTTCTTCCCTTCACCTTGAAACCGTACCCTTGGAATTTTGGAGTACATTTAAGGCTTTGTGGGCGTCCACATGTGCCGCAGTTGTCGCGAGTCTCACAGTCATTGTTTGTGCATTTACTTCAATTTCTACGATAGCTCTGGCCAAAAGAACTTCAAAAACACGACTCATAATAGTAAGGAAATATTTATATAGACCTTAAAACATTAATAATATAATGTTTGTCTGGATATATACGGATTTAAAGCATACCTTGAATGTTCTGAAATGAAATAAAACAGTAGTATCTTAAGGTGATAAAGTACTTCAATGGGTAGCAGCGTATTAACAGTCTATTAATGTTTGATTTTAAACGTTTTTCCTTATAGAATATTGAAAAAAAGGGGCTTAAGTATTATCACAAGGGAATTATCAACATCAAGGAATTATATTTTTAGCCTATGAATGAGGGTATTGTGTGTCAGGTTGTCGCTGATGAACGTCTCATCTCGAGTGTTCATAAAAGTTAACATCTAAAGGCTAGGCCGAATTATTTACTGTAGATTAAACGGCAGTTGTATACCCAGATTTTTTCTTTCCTAACATTTTATCCCGGCGCCAAATAACGTATGCCGCGTAATGCTGGGTCTCTCCCCCCTAACCTTAAAGGTACGAAACTTGAATTTTTGGATTGGAGGTTTTTCCACACGTAATGAGCTACTCGGGCAATAGAAAGACGGAGATCTTATAAGACGATCAGAGTTTAATTCAAGTCGGATCGAGTTACAAATAACGATACGGATTAAATGTTTTAATTAAAAAATGGATAAAGGGCTCTCAAAACAAACTTAGTGTAATTTCGCGGCTGAAAAAAAGTAATTCTGACCGTTTCTTA
This sequence comes from Phalangium opilio, assembly GCA_019434445.1. NCBI lineage: Eukaryota > Metazoa > Arthropoda > Arachnida > Opiliones > Phalangiidae > Phalangium > Phalangium opilio. Next base: position 205,254 of record JAEQBA010003480.1, on the reverse strand, counting down.
TCTATCCATTATACAGAATTAATCACGCCACACGATACGCCGTCGCCATAAAAAACGTAAACACCGTCCACATGAATGAACCCTTCATGCTTGAACTAACTCAGCCTAAAATTAGCTCCGCCTGTTTAACGTAACTCTCCACCACCGTGGAGCACTGCTTCGAAAACCTTTGCTCGGTTGTTGCCGCGATTATAGAAATTGGCCTCTCCATTCGCGAACCCTATGTTGGGAATGAAAAAAATGTCAACGTCACAACTTTCAGAACTAGAGGCTACCCAAAAAATCTGATATATAACCTTGATGTTGGATCATTCTCCTTGTGGTATTATTTACCCTATGTTTCGATAGTCTATATTTTTAGAAAATTCGCATGGGTTTTTAAGTTGGTATATTTATTTTAACTATAGTTGTTATATCATCGCAAATGCTTTTTCTAAGTCTGTATATACTGTTTGAATTTGGTGTACAAAAGTGATATACAAAATAGAATTTTTACCTGCAGTAACCAATAGTTCCATTATAATTTTTAAAATCTTAGTTTCGTTGAGTTAAAGGGGAACTCTGCTCGGTTAGCGCCCCTTTAGTGAAACTTTCCTGTGTAGCTCCAAACGCCGAGAAAATGTGCTGCCGCCTAGGCGAAAAAGCTTGCAACTCCGTTTATTTCTAACGAATTTTCTACTCCCCCCTTTCTCCCATCCGTTACTGCACCAACAACGAAGCCACGCTTCCTTTAGGTTCGCCAAACCCCCCTCCCCCATGGATGATGCTCGCGCCACGTGACCGTTGATGGTAGGGATAGCTTAAGAATGTTAAACGGGGGGACGAAAAACGCCAGACTGGGTTTTCTTTTTGCCCCTATATAGAGTAGTGGCACTCCATGTTAATTTCTCATAGAGCGTAACGTAGCCAAAGGCAGGGAGGTGCCATTACTCTATAGTCTTACTGCCATGATCTTCCTGGGGACTGCGGTACCAAGGAGAATGAATAAGAGCCTCCTTGGCGGTACCTACCAAGAAGGGGTTCGGAGTTTTTAGAGGGCAAAGGTTTGAACTGAAACCCCCTAACGTTGCAATACTATTAAGTTTTTTCTCTGTAAGAAGGAGGTACCTCCCCCCCCCTTTTTTTTAAATAAGGGCAGGGTAGCTTCGACCACCTGAATAGTTTGACAACCAAACACCTATAGTTGATTCCTTTATTCCCTTTTCCCAATGCCATACACATGCCTTTCAATCCATTTTCTCACTCTCTATGTGCTAATGGCTAGTAGCTATGAATAGAAAGGTCTTTTATAAAGATTCACTATTTTTTTCGATTCGATATTTTCAACTTAAAATGAAACTATGGAGACAAATATCTATACTCCTGTTTACCCGCACTTGAGAAACCGTACTTGCCATTATATATTGGCTAATACTCCTCAACTTTAACAATACCGTCAAGTGAGGTTGAACAAGAGTATATAATGAGCATTTTTATTTATTTCTTGGAAAAACTGAAAAAGTACATTGGTTTGAACGTTCTTCAAACGAAAGGGACGTGATCCTTCTTTATATCCTGTGAACACCTGACGTGAAATGATTTGGTTATCCCGATCTAATTCCTTATATCGTGTGATATTTGCGAAGTGTTTCGAACATACTTCTTTCTGAAATCAAATGACTCGTTAATCGCTTTACAATTACCTTTGCCATGTGTAATTGGCGAGTTGTTCTGGGTACACTTTATTATGAAAGGCGGCGATTAAATAATGTTATAATCACTGCAGTAACCATAATAGTGGGTAGCCCCTCGACGAGACTGAATTCTATCTCCATTTCTTCGGTGACCACATTCCAATGCACCTAAACATTTCTTTTATCTCCTTTTAAAATAATGAACGAATGAACTTGTATTCAAGGTAGAAATGTCAGAACCGGCCGATATTATGGGTGTGTTTGGGAAGCACTAGCCACCCAGAATTTCACTTTAAAGCAGAGTTGATACTAAGAAAAGGGTAGGAAAACCTCAATTACCCTCCGACTGCGAAATGGTATACATTCATGGATCTGGAGGGAATTCTTAGAACCCAAACAAAAATAAAATCACATTTCTGGTTTTCAGACCCCCTTTACCTACTAACTATAGTGTGTTACCACGAACTTTGTAGTGACGTCACATGCTCTTATCTCTTACCTTATTTTCAGGCGACCATATTGGCAGTCGCGAGACGTCGTCAGCTTGGGCAATACAAATTCGGGACCCAATATTGACGTCACAGTTTCCTCCCCCCCCCCAGCTTCGTGGTAGCACACTATAGAAAATTTCGGAATATAAATACTGAGTAACCAGCCCACAAGGGTGAGGCGGCCATTGGGGTTTTCTCCCTCGCGCCAAGAAGAGACGCCAGAATGAGCCCGAGTTCACTGCTCGCGGGAGGCTAGCCAACTCGTACCGAATCTAGCGGGGTTTCTTGGCGCCAAGGAGGATACCGCAATGGTACCGTATTTAATTTCCGAAATGGTCTATACGGTAGATGCCGTAGCATTCTCGTAGCAAGGAGGATTTACAAGAGAGGAGGTTCAGAGTCAGACAAAATGCACGTAGTCCGTTACGCGCCGGTGCATGTTTTTTATTTCCACATTTCCAAAACGAGTCTTCTCTCTTATTCATCCTCCTTGCTTTTAGCGAGCCGGCACAAAAATTTTCCAACACCATCACACCCTTACCCCACTCAAAGTAACGAAGCAAGTACCAGTCCATACTACCCTTTAATGCCAATAAGGATGAATACATACATCTCCTTTGCTAATTAACACCTGGTATTATCTATCATTCGATGTGGCTAACAAAGACCAAAATTATTTTGCAATGTGCTAAGGTTGTACAATACCCAACAATGGTCTAAGGCTGTGCAGTGCATGACGCATGTTTTTTTCTCCTTTCCTAAATCGTAGAAAACGTCTTTAGCCTACCTATTCTCTCCCAAACCTGTCGCGATTTACAGATACAATAGTTTGAAGCGCTACACCCTTTCCCTCTTGAAGCTGCCAGTTTAACAGCTCTATGATTAGACACGGTTATACGAGAAAGAATCACAACATTGTATAGAAAACCCTGGTTGCTAAAGGCTTGTACAGGTACACAAACTGGTTCTGATGTTGTAAGATATAGAGTAATGGCAGTACTACCTATGCAAACGGCATACCTCCTATCTCTTAGCTCAGTGTCATGCCCCTACTGGGCGCGTATAGTATCCTCTCTTACAAAAGCGCGCCCAGAGGGAGGGATACACGGTTTTCACCCCTCTCTACCACCATTAGTCTATACACTGTATCCTCAAAAAGTTTTTATAAATACGAAGTTTGAAAAAAATATTAATAATAATAAAAGTTTGAAATAAACTATCGCCACTGTCCACTTAAAATATCGCGAGTGTCCATTTAAAATATCGCCACTGTCCACTTAAAATATCGCGAGTGTCCATTTAAAATATCGCGAGTGTCCATTTAAAATATCGCGAGTGTCCATTTAAAATATCGCGAGTGTCCATTTAAAATATCGCGAGTGTCCATTTAAAATATCGCGAGTGTCCATTTAAAATATCGCGAGTGTCCATTTAAAATATCGCGAGTGTCCATTTAAAATATCGCGAGTGTCCATTTAAAATATCGCGAGTGTCCATTTAAAATATCGCGAGTGTCCATTTAAAATATCGCGAGTGTCCATTTAAAATATCGCGAGTGTCCATTTAAAATATCGCGAGTGTCCACTTAAAATATCGCGAGTGTCCACTTAAAATATCGCGAGTGTCCACTTAAAATATCGCGAGTGTCCACTTAAAATATCGCGAGTGTCCACTTAAAATATCGCGAGTGTCCACTTAAAATATCGCGAGTGTCCACTTAAAATATCGCGAGTGTCCACTTAAAATATCGCGAGTGTCCACTTAAAATATCGCGAGTGTCCACTTAAAATATCGCGAGTGTCCACTTAAAATATCGCGAGTGTCCACTTAAAATATCGCGAGTGTCCACTTAAAATATCGCGAGTGTCCACTTAAAATATCGCGAGTGTCCACTTAAAATATCGCGAGTGTCCACTTAAAATATCGCGAGTGTCCACTTAAAATATCGCGAGTGTCCACTTAAAATATCGCGAGTGTCCACTTAAAATATCGCGAGTGTCCACTTAAAATATCGCGAGTGTCCACTTAAAATATCGCGAGTGTCCACTTAAAATATCGCGAGTGTCCACTTAAAATATCGCGAGTGTCCACTTAAAATATCGCGAGTGTCCACTTAAAATATCGCGAGTGTCCACTTAAAATATCGCGAGTGTCCACTTAAAATATCGCGAGTGTCCACTTAAAATATCGCGAGTGTCCACTTAAAATATCGCGAGTGTCCACTTAAAATATCGCGAGTGTCCACTTAAAATATCGCGAGTGTCCACTTAAAATATCGCGAGTGTCCACTTAAAATATCGCGAGTGTCCACTTAAAATATCGCGAGTGTCCACTTAAAATATCGCGAGTGTCCACTTAAAATATCGCGAGTGTCCACTTAAAATATCGCGAGTGTCCACTTAAAATATCGCGAGTGTCCACTTAAAATATCGCGAGTGTCCACTTAAAATATCGCGAGTGTCCACTTAAAATAACGCGAGTGTCCACTTAAAATAACGCGAGTGTCCATTTAAAATATCGCGAGTGTCCATTTAAAATATCGCGAGTGTCCATTTAAAATATCGCGAGTGTCCATTTAAAATATCGCGAGTGTCCATTTAAAATATCGCGAGTGTCCATTTAAAATATAGCGAGTGTCCATTTAAAATATCGCGAGTGTCCATTTAAAATATCGCGAGTGTCCATTTAAAATATCGCGAGTGTCCATTTAAAATATCGCGAGTGTCCATTTAAAATATCGCGAGTGTCCATTTAAAATATCGCGAGTGTCCATTTAAAATATCGCGAGTGTCCATTTAAAATATCGCGAGTGTCCATTTAAAATATCGCGAGTGTCCATTTAAAATATCGCGAGTGTCCATTTAAAATATCGCGAGTGTCCATTTAAAATATCGCGAGTGTCCATTTAAAATATCGCGAGTGTCCATTTAAAATATCGCGAGCGTCCATTTAAAATATCGCGAGCGTCCATTTAAAATATCGCGAGCGTCCATTTAAAATATCGCGAGCGTCCATTTAAAATATCGCGAGCGTCCATTTAAAATATCGCGAGCGTCCATTTAAAATATCGCGAGCGTCCATTTAAAATATCGCGAGCGTCCATTTAAAATATCGCGAGCGTCCATTTAAAATATCGCGAGCGTCCATTTAAAATATCGCGAGCGTCCATTTAAAATATCGCGAGTGTCCACTTAAAATATCGCGAGTGTCCACTTAAAATATCGCGAGTGTCCACTTAAAATATCGCGAGTGTCCACTTAAAATATCGCGAGTGTCCACTTAAAATATCGCGAGTGTCCACTTAAAATATCGCGAGTGTCCACTTAAAATATCGCGAGTGTCCACTTAAAATATCGCGAGTGTCCACTTAAAATATCGCGAGTGTCCACTTAAAATATCGCGAGTGTCCACTTAAAATATCGCGAGTGTCCACTTAAAATATCGCGAGTGTCCACTTAAAATATCGCGAGTGTCCACTTAAAATATCGCGAGTGTCCATTTAAAATATCGCGAGCGTCCACTTAAAATATCGCGAGTGTCCACTTAAAATATCGCGAGTGTCCACTTAAAATATCGCGAGTGTCCACTTAAAATATCGCGAGTGTCCACTTAAAATATCGCGAGTGTCCACTTAAAATATCGCGAGTGTCCACTTAAAATATCGCGAGTGTCCACTTAAAATATCGCGAGTGTCCACTTAAAATATCGCGAGTGTCCACTTAAAATATCGCGAGTGTCCACTTAAAATATCGCGAGTGTCCACTTAAAATATCGCGAGTGTCCACTTAAAATATCGCGAGTGTCCACTTAAAATATCGCGAGTGTCCACTTAAAATATCGCGAGTGTCCACTTAAAATATCGCGAGTGTCCACTTAAAATATCGCGAGTGTCCACTTAAAATATCGCGAGTGTCCACTTAAAATATCGCGAGTGTCCACTTAAAATATCGCGAGTGTCCACTTAAAATATCGCGAGTGTCCACTTAAAATATCGCGAGTGTCCACTTAAAATATCGCGAGTGTCCACTTAAAATATCGCGAGTGTCCACTTAAAATATCGCGAGTGTCCACTTAAAATATCGCGAGTGTCCACTTAAAATATCGCGAGTGTCCACTTAAAATATCGCGAGTGTCCACTTAAAATATCGCGAGTGTCCACTTAAAATATCGCGAGTGTCCACTTAAAATATCGCGAGTGTCCACTTAAAATAACGCGAGTGTCCACTTAAAATAACGCGAGTGTCCATTTAAAATATCGCGAGTGTCCATTTAAAATATCGCGAGTGTCCATTTAAAATATCGCGAGTGTCCATTTAAAATATCGCGAGTGTCCATTTAAAATATCGCGAGTGTCCATTTAAAATATCGCGAGTGTCCATTTAAAATATCGCGAGTGTCCATTTAAAATATCGCGAGTGTCCATTTAAAATATCGCGAGTGTCCATTTAAAATATCGCGAGTGTCCATTTAAAATATCGCGAGTGTCCATTTAAAATATCGCGAGTGTCCATTTAAAATATCGCGAGTGTCCATTTAAAATATCGCGAGTGTCCATTTAAAATATCGCGAGTGTCCATTTAAAATATCGCGAGTGTCCATTTAAAATATCGCGAGTGTCCATTTAAAATATCGCGAGTGTCCATTTAAAATATCGCGAGTGTCCATTTAAAATATCGCGAGCGTCCATTTAAAATATCGCGAGCGTCCATTTAAAATATCGCGAGCGTCCATTTAAAATATCGCGAGCGTCCATTTAAAATATCGCGAGCGTCCATTTAAAATATCGCGAGCGTCCATTTAAAATATCGCGAGCGTCCATTTAAAATATCGCGAGCGTCCATTTAAAATATCGCGAGCGTCCATTTAAAATATCGCGAGCGTCCATTTAAAATATCGCGAGCGTCCATTTAAAATATCGCGAGCGTCCATTTAAAATATCGCGAGCGTCCATTTAAAATATCGCGAGCGTCCATTTAAAATATCGCGAGCGTCCATTTAAAATATCGCGAGCGTCCATTTAAAATATCGCGAGCGTCCATTTAAAATATCGCGAGCGTCCATTTAAAATATCGCGAGCGTCCATTTAAAATATCGCGAGCGTCCATTTAAAATATCGCGAGCGTCCATTTAAAATATCGCGAGCGTCCATTTAAAATATCGCGAGCGTCCATTTAAAATATCGCGAGCGTCCATTTAAAATATCGCGAGTGTCCATTTAAAATATCGCGAGCGTCCATTTAAAATATCGCGAGCGTCCATTTAAAATATCGCGAGCGTCCATTTAAAATATCGCGAGCGTCCATTTAAAATATCGCGAGCGTCCATTTAAAATATCGCGAGCGTCCATTTAAAATATCGCGAGCGTCCATTTAAAATATCGCGAGCGTCCATTTAAAATATCGCGAGAGTTCATTTAAAGTATCGCGAGAGTTCATTTAAAATATCGCGAGAGTCCATTTAAAGTATCGCGAGAGTTCATTTAAAATATCGCGAGAGTTCATTTAAAATATCGCGAGAGTTCATTTAAAATATCGCGAGTGTTCATTTAAAATATCGCGAGTGTTCATTTAAAATATCGCGAGTGTTCATTTAAAATATCGCGAGTGTCCACTTAAAATATCGCGAGTGTCCACTTAAAATATCGCGAGTGTCCACTTAAAATATCGCGAGTGTCCACTTAAAATATCGCGAGTGTCCACTTAAAATATCGCGAGTGTCCACTTAAAATATCGCGAGTGTCCACTTAAAATATCGCGAGTGTCCACTTAAAATATCGCGAGTGTCCACTTAAAATATCGCGAGTGTCCACTTAAAATATCGCGAGTGTCCACTTAAAATATCGCGAGTGTCCACTTAAAATATCGCGAGTGTCCACTTAAAATATCGCGAGTGTCCACTTAAAATATCGCGAGTGTCCACTTAAAATATCGCGAGTGTCCACTTAAAATATCGCGAGTGTCCACTTAAAATATCGCGAGTGTCCACTTAAAATATCGCGAGTGTCCACTTAAAATATCGCGAGTGTCCACTTAAAATATCGCGAGTGTCCACTTAAAATATCGCGAGTGTCCACTTAAAATATCGCGAGTGTCCACTTAAAATATCGCGAGTGTCCACTTAAAATATCGCGAGTGTCCACTTAAAATATCGCGAGTGTCCACTTAAAATATCGCGAGTGTCCACTTAAAATATCGCGAGTGTCCACTTAAAATATCGCGAGTGTCCACTTAAAATATCGCGAGTGTCCACTTAAAATATCGCGAGTGTCCACTTAAAATATCGCGAGTGTCCACTTAAAATATCGCGAGTGTCCACTTAAAATATCGCGAGTGTCCACTTAAAATATCGCGAGTGTCCACTTAAAATATCGCGAGTGTCCACTTAAAATATCGCGAGTGTCCACTTAAAATATCGCGAGTGTCCACTTAAAATATCGCGAGTGTCCACTTAAAATATCGCGAGTGTCCACTTAAAATATCGCGAGTGTCCACTTAAAATATCGCGAGTGTCCACTTAAAATATCGCGAGTGTCCACTTAAAATATCGCGAGTGTCCACTTAAAATATCGCGAGTGTCCACTTAAAATATCGCGAGTGTCCACTTAAAATATCGCGAGTGTCCACTTAAAATATCGCGAGTGTCCACTTAAAATATCGCGAGTGTCCACTTAAAATATCGCGAGTGTCCACTTAAAATATCGCGAGCGTCCATTTAAATTTTGCCAAGCGTCCAGTTGAATTTCATTTTGGTGCGCCCAGTGTTAGTAAGCCAAGAGGCTGCAGGGAGAAAGGCTAGCAGTTCAGTTTGAATTAGTACTTGACCATCTTGGCTGACGTAGAATGCCTCACAATCACAACATGGAACTGAATATAAAGCTCAGAGAGGGAGCAACTTCTCCCACCCGAATAATTTCAAACAATATTCACACGTCCTGTTAAATTATCAGTAACGTCCTGGTGTATACGTACTATATAGAAGTCACAAAATGTTTATTCACTTATCTTTTAGATTGGTCAAACTTAACATTTGATTTTTACCTCATTTTATTTTTGATGTTCATTACCAAACACCACTAAAATAATTTTCCTGATAAAACAAAGCATGAATTAAAACCAGGCATGGATATAGTTTTGATGCTTTTATTAATAGTTACCTATCATCTTCGTATAAAACAGTTCCGAACACAATTGACTTCATGCGATATGAAGAAAGCTCAATTCGTTTCTTACTAACCGTCTTTCTGAAATCCCGTCCCTAAGAAAGATACCTAACCGATCGCTAAACGCGCCCGGCCCCAAGCCCCCAACCAAACCAAGTCGAATGATTTCTCAATTCCGCGAATTTCCCCTCTCCTATGACTATAACAGCATAGTACAAAAAAAAAGAAAAATTCCAAGAATAAAAGAAGTTCCCAGGTGCGAAAAAGAAAAACCGCTCCTTGCTGTCACGAAAGAATGAGGAAAAGGGGTGCAAAATGGACTGCAAGGTTTTGCGCTCTAGGCGAGCTTCATTTATATTGATACGTGGAGTCCAGGTTGAGGGGCAAATAGAGTCTTTGTAACCCACGTGACGCGATTCATCCACTCGTAGGGTATGGTCCTTTTTTCAAATTTTAGGCCACCGCCCCCAACGCGAGCGCCATCTAGCGTTCTAGATCGGTAATAAACCTCGCCGACGCTACCTTTAAAAAAGCCAAATCGTACTGCTTCTGTGATGATAGCTAGAAATTGCTAGAAACCATTGCATACAGTATAGTTTAGATTAAGAACCTGCTGACGCAGTACGGTTTAATTACATCGGATACTTAAACGAACGGAAAGATTGGAGCAAAAGCCCTTTAGTTGCTCAAATATTGAAATTTCCAATCTTTGGCCTAGTCGTATATGCCATATGGATAAAGCATAATCCTCGCCCTATTATTATCAGTATCGGTACAATTGGCATTTTTGAACCGAAGTTATTAGCTCGATTACTTCGCAATCTAGTTTCGCGGCGAGTTATGGTTAAGCTAAAATATTCATGTCATTACGTTTCTGATTTTGTCTATAGAGAATAGTATCACTGAGCGTCTTATGTGTGTTTGCCTTTTGCACTGGTTTATCTAATGTCATCATTGCACCCATGGTTAGTGTCATCGTTAAACTTGAAACATCTGTTTTTTCTTTAATGTCCGATCTTTCGTAAATTTCGTTACAGTCTTTCCCTAAACTTGGAATTTTGAACTACAACTTTTGCATGGTATGTATTTCATATATTATACAAAAACGAGTTTTTGCTACGTAGTCCTTAAACTGCATTTAAACACAATCCTTTGCAACACTTTTTCAAAACCCACAAAGGGCCAGAAATTAGAAATTATTAAATGTTTTGCAGTTTGAAATTAAGTTTAATCGATATGGGAAATTTGGTTTTAATTGCGTAGTTCAAATAACTGTTATATGATTAGATATTTTAGTACAAAAACTGATATAAATGCGGCGTTTCGAGATAAAGGGAGCTTGGATTTTCAAGTATGAAATCGTATAGAATCTGTTCTCGTTTAAACTTATGCGATTGGTCGGAGGGGCTCATTTCAATTTATCTGTATAATCTGAACCTAATTTGTATTTTTAAATCATTCGGAGGTTTGTCCTGAAAGTTTCACTGTGCAAATGGGTCTTATAATAAGTAGAAAATCGATTAAAAGTCACTTGATTTACCATTTCACCCCTTTTTTAAAGGGTATGAGAAGCTTCGTTTGAAAAACCTCTGATTTATATAAAAAAGATGGAATTAATTACTGTGAATTCAAAAATATCAAGCTTTTAATTCTCCGATTTCTGGTTATTTGGCAACATGCATTTGAAAATGATTCATATGAAATGATTTGAAATTCATTTTTTAAGAAAGGCTAAAACGTTTTCCTGTTTTCGACGTCACACACGCGAGATGGTGCCACTCTCTCCGATATCAGACCCAGAGTTTAGACGGGAGAAGCATGGACAAAGCTCGAGACGCGTATACCTCGCGCGTATAGGATTCCCACGCTTTTTTTCCTCACGTCATAGTGATGTCATAAAACAGACGAACAAGCTCGACAAGACAACATTGTTGATATATCGAAACTGAGTTTTCGTGGTTTCCAATGGATTTTAAAAATAGAAATTTTGGTTCAATTATATTAAAAACTTGATATTTTGAAAGTAGAGACTTGAAAGTGTAACATAATACCACTTTCGTGGTAAAATATGATATGAAATTTTAAATTCCCATACCCTTTAAAGTAAGAACAACCTACGTTCTGATAGTAGTCAGATTACCTGCTACAAAGTTGTCAGGGCTTGTTCAATAGAATTTCTAAAGAGGATGTTTACGCTAGGGAAGGATCAGGCGCGTAGGAACGTTTCGAATTTAGGGGGTACAGTCTAAACATGGATTTGGGCGCCCCCTCTCCAAAGACAAGAAAAATGTCGAAAAATACATTGACAAGGTTGAAACCTTGTACTTTAATTACAGTGAAATGGTGAATTATTATGATTTTCCAAAATTCGGTGTCCGATAGGTGTTGGTTGTGGAAATATTTCTGCACTGAAACTTTAATCAATCTGATGAATCCTCTCTGGATATGTTTAGACAATTGCTAAGTGATTTAGTTGTTTTCAAGTCATTGTTGTTCGTAAGTCAGGGCACCAACCCTTGAGACAATTTTTAATATGAAAAATATGATTCCCTTTGTAAGACCAGGATTTCATAATAACCCCCCTGATATGACTCATAAATGATTAGACCTGAAGTGTGGATAATTCTATTTTAGTGTGAATGTAAGATTCATGAAAGTGCGTTACATCGCACCTTGATCTAATTAAATACTGAAGGGCTCACGCAGAAGGCGAAAAGGCTAATAATTAAAAAAAACCATGAGCAAAAAAAGGCTTAAAAGTGACTGAAAATTACCAAATCAAGCTATTTAAAAGGGTCGGGTAGGATGAGAGGTTTTTCAGTGAAAACCGATTTTTATAATTAAAGATATTTAAAGGTCTGTGAACTTAATCTGCGAGCTTTGACATTTCAGATCTCAGGCGATATTCAATTGAAGTGCAGCTCAGAATTCAAAGTAATTACTATCATTTCAAAAAATCTTCAATAATTCTTTAAATTTAATTATACGAAAATCTCCTGAGCGAGCGAAGCGAGCTCCGCGATTTTTTATCTGAACAAATGAGATGTCGCTAATTCTACGTTTCAAGCGTCATACAGCTGGGATTATAAATAATTACTCCAAAATCCCAAAAATATAAGAATATTAGTGAAATTATGGGATAAAATAGGATAATTTCTAAAATATTCTCACTTAAGTATCATTTTGGCGCCCTTTGAATATAAATTTGGCGCCCTTTCTGACCTATTTAGGCGCCCTAGTAAAATTTTAGGGGGGTACAATGTACCCTTGTACCCCCCCGTTCCTACGCCACTGGGAAGGATTGAAAAATGTTTTTGAGATGGCAAGAGAGGTGCGTGACCTGACCTGCGGGTCATCCCCGCCCTTACTATTGATATCTTATTGTAAGAAGCGGGAAGGGCATGCGGGCTGGTACCGATGCTCGAATGCCATGCGATTTTTGCCAAATGTTTACGAGTTTTTCGGATATTTTTACTAAAACCATAAAGGTTTTTGAATATTTTGAGGAAAATATTATAATTGTAGATTTTAGCGTTAAAGAGAACTCGGATCGATACTCGATAAGTGATTTTCTGAGACTCTCTAATGATTGGAGTATTAAACCTAGGCTCGATAAATACTTGAAGGCCTATATCTCTGTAAATGGGATGCATTAGTTATAAAAACTACAAGATAGTTACTCTTATTTTTTAATAGACGAACGTTCGTGCTGATTGTGTAGTTGAGATCATAAGGGCAGTGTAATGTAGTAGGGAAGTGGATCTTAGCCGGTTCAATAAGGAATGTGAAAGTACAAAAAAAACTATAGTGATGGTTAATATTTTTGGTTCGAAGATCTGCTTAGTAATTTTTGTTTGGGATTTGGCGCTCGAAGCATAAAAATGGCTAGGAGTGACTGAGGCGAGGAATTAATTCAAATAGATTCTGAAGAAGAAATTAATAAGGATTTCATTTGTCAAATTAAAAGGAATAAGACTATAATACCGCGGGGGGATTGTTTGAAGTTGTTGACACGCAAAATTACTCAAAATGTCTATTATGTGAGCGATAAATCAACAAAAGTGTGAAAATACAAGAAAGTAAACTCCCAATTATTTACACACAGAATCAAATTTTCCAAATACTCGATACTCGGCAAGCGAAATTTTAAATACTCGAGAATCGACTAGAAACTAAAAATTCAAGGCTCTCACAGCCCTACTATGTAACGTATTTAAATCATCACATTGTCTTAACCTTAGACTGTATTGCGACCCCCCTTTTAAAAAGGGTCTATTGTTAAGAGGAGGTAGAAGTATATGAAACATTATTCCACCCATGTTATTAACAGTGAAATTCCGGATGCTCTACTCGTATATGTTGTAAAGCAATCGTAGTATCATGTGAGATAAAATATTGTGTCAAAATAACATTGAAAGCAAAGTCAGTTTAAGAAGGGATTAATAGAAAACAGGATATGTTATCAAAACCATGTTTTAAGATTCTTATCTTAAGCCTTTGTTGAAATTTTACATCTAATTACCTCCTGCACGCGTAAATATCAACGGCTTTCCCAAAGTGTCGACGCCCTATCACTGGATGAGAAATGGTTAACGATTTCAGCAAGGTTTGATACCAAGTTCCAAAAATGCAAATATTTATTATAACCCATGCTCAATTGCTAGACCGGTAATAAGCAATTTTGTATTACTTATTATGAAGGTCTCATTAATACAATAATCCCTTTTTTTAGTCGTTTTAAGTTTTAGCTCTTATTATAAGAATGAAATAATTTTTATCGATTAAGAGAGATGAAAGCCTATCAAATTCACAAAATTTCAAAACGTTTCCGTTCATTTTATAGAATTTTGAAGCTTCAAAATTTGACGTAGTATAAATCTCATTTTAAAAACCGTCACAGGTTTTAAACCTATTTTTGACCTTGACACTCCGTGATTTAACTGGATAGAGTGTGCCTTTGCAAAATATCCTCTTGCTGTAGTTGTTGAGAGGTTTTCGAAATAAAAATAGACGCCGTGCTGTCAAATGGAACGTTATGCCAGAAGTGAGATGAGACCAGAAGTACTGAGCTAAACAAATTCTTCACTCGGCGAAAGTGAATATTCTTGATAACACACCAGCGGTTGGCCCTCTGGTGGCGGTTTCAGAAATTCCCCTCCAAAACGTGAGACGCGCCCGGTGGTAGACGACCGAACTAGATTCAAGCACCCTCGTCCGTGTTTCGCGGCTTTAGCTTGAGGGGAAGGGGGTAGGAAATGTTTTTGGAACTCGACCAATTTTTTTCTCAGTAGTGTAGGCGCGTGGGAAGCGGCATAAAATCCTCAAATCTGTTCACTAGTGCCAGGATCTACTATTAATGCTAGAGCCCTTCACTTCTAGTCTCATCTCACTTCTGGTTATGCTTAAAAGGTCAACTCTTGAATTTTTGAAATTTTTTATAAAAATAACAGAAAGGGTTGGAAATTTATTCTTGCCATTCTAATGATTTTCCTGAAGAAAAAAGGAAAAAAATGTTGTTTATTTTAATGAAAAGGATATTATGCCTAAATCATCCTATCAATAATTATCTCAATAACTAACCAATTTGGAAACTAAAATAAACCCCTCCAAATCAAGACCCAATAATTAATTAAATAAATAAATAAATAAATAAATAAATTGACATCATATTTTAAGTCAGTAATTTCCCTTAATTCTAGTTAAGTCGTTTTAAGAAACGTTATTCCTATAATCATTTTAAACATTGCTTTTGTTTACGTTTGACTTCTAGTGAACACGTTTTTCACAATTTTTGTAAATTTAGGGTATGTAAAATTTCCGCGACGGTTTTCACCTTTTCGCCCTGTGAAAACCGAGTGTAAGGCGAATGATTCACAGTAAATGATAAAAAAGCCGTGATTGCGTGTAGCTTTGGTG
Organism: Phalangium opilio; assembly: GCA_019434445.1. Lineage (NCBI taxonomy): Eukaryota > Metazoa > Arthropoda > Arachnida > Opiliones > Phalangiidae > Phalangium > Phalangium opilio. Next base: position 190,015 of record JAEQBA010003480.1, on the reverse strand, counting down.
GAAGCTCCGCCATCGGGAGGTAGAACGTTCATCGTAACTATACATATACGTTTTCTCCGTTTTGAAACTGCAAACGCGAAGGCAAACAAAGACAGACAAACACACACTGACACGTACAGAGTAATATCTCTCCGAGACGTTATCGTCACTCGGAGAGATAAAAATACTATAAATTCTTGTTAATACACAGGTGTTCAGGGGCCCAAGTTAACCTTAAAAAACTTTTATTTCCATAGAGAAATAATACCAATTGGACGACATAAAAGATGTTTTATTATTTCGCGTTCAAAACACTAACTGTTAAACTTTGTGACTTGTAATTAATTTCTTTCAAATTTAATTTTATTAGAATCTGTTCTACGAAAACTCAGGTCTCCTTAATATGTCCATCACAGACAAATGGGCACCTTATGAGTTCAACATAACCATTAGTCCAGTGGAAAACATGCATGAGTTGGTAACTAAAATCCACGAAGCGGAAATGAAGTGTATCCATGAACAACCCTTGAACTTGATCACGTTTTGTGGAATTATACTTATAATAATTTCGTTAGTTCTAGTAAGTAAAAACGTTTCTTTCGCATAATGAATAACACCGTGGAATTCCCCTTAGGTAAAAAAAAAGATAATAATTTTAAGATGCTGTGCAAATTAACTATAATCTGATATTTGAACTCGACGGCATTTGTCGTTGGAAAAGCCTTTTTTCGACTCGCCGACGCGTGTCGTTGGAAAAGCCTTTTTTTCGGCTCGCCGACGCGTGTCGTTGGAAAAGCCTTTTTTTCGGCTCGCCGACGCGTGTCGTTGGAAAAGCCTTTTTTCGGCTCGCCGACGCGTGTCGTTGGAAAAGCCTTTTTTCGGCTCGCCGACGCGTGTCGTTGGAAAAGCCTTTTTTTCGGCTCGTCGACTCGTTTCGTTGGAAAAGCCTTTTTTTCGGCTCGCCGACGCGTTTCGTTGGAAAAGCCTTTTTTTCGGCTCGCCGACGCGTGTCGTTGGAAAAGCCTTTTTTCGGCTCGCCGACGCGTGTCGTTGGAAAAGCCTTTTTTTCGGCTCGCCGACGCGTGTCGTTGGAAAAGCCTTTTTTTCGGCTCGCCGACGCGTGTCGTTGGAAAAGCCTTTTATCGGCTCGCCGACGCGTGTCGTTGGAAAAGCCTTTTTATCGGCTCGCCGACGCGTGTCGTTGGAAAAGCCTTTTTTTCGGCTCGCCGACGCGTGTCGTTGGAAAAGCCGTTTTTTCGGCTCGCCGACGCGTGTCGTTGGAAAAGCCTTTTTTTCGGCTCGCCGACGCGTGTCGTTGGAAAAGCCTTTTTTTCGGCTCGCCGACGCGTGTCGTTGGAAAAGCCTTTTTTTCGGCTCGCCGACGCGTGTCGTTGGAAAAGCCTTTTTTTCGGCTCGCCGACGCGTGTCGTTGGAAAAGCCTTTTTTCGGCTCGCCGACGCGTGTCGTTGGAAAAGCTTTTTTTCGGCTCGCCGACGCGTTGTGTGGAAAAGCCTTTTTTCGGCTCGCCGACGCGTGTCGTTGGAAAAGCCTTTTTTTCGGCTCGCCGACGCGTGTCGTTGGAAAAGCCTTTTTTCGGCTCGCCGACGCGTGTCGTTGGAAAAGCCTTTTTTTCGGCTCGCCGACGCGTGTCGTTGGAAAAGCCTTTTTTTCGGCTCGCCGACGCGTGTCGTTGGAAAAGCCTTTTTTTCGGCTCGCCGACGCGTGTCGTTGGAAAAGCCTTTTTTTCGGCTCGCCGACGCGTGTCGTTGGAAAAGCCTTTTTTCGGCTCGCCGACGCGTGTCGTTGGAAAAGCCTTTTTTTCGGCTCGCCGACGCGTGTCGTTGGAAAAGCCTTTTTTTCGGTTCGCCGACGCGTGTCGTTGGAAAAGCCTTTTTTTCGGCTCGCCGACGCGTGTCGTTGGAAAAGCCTTTTTTTCGACTCGCCGGCGCGTGTCGTTGGAAAAGCTTTTACTCAACAACCATTTTAGTATGATATTGACAGCAATTATACTTATTAAGCTTTAATCAATATTTTTTTAGGTTGGTCATATGGTGGTATCCTACAACACGTATAAACAAATAGTTGCAAAAGAAATGTCTACAGAACGAAGTGTTCGATTCGTGGCTAATGAATTGAACAATCAAATAGAGCAGTAATATAAAAGTTATTTAATGTTATAATCTCGATGTTAATTCACTTTCTCTTAAATCGTTACAATATTTATATATTCCGATTAGAGTAACCAAATATTTTTATGAACGTTTCTTTTAAAATATTAAACAAAACAATAAGAAATACCTAACAGTCGTTCATTATTTGCTAGAAAGTAAAATCTTTCCCCAAAGTTTTAGGATACGTCGAACATTATGCAATGATGATAACGGCCATGATGTCCCTAAGATTGTGCTGAAAAAATTTTTTAAACCGACATAAGGTATGTCTAAAGTTATCAATCCGTGTATATAAAAAAAAATAAAACTATGTAAGCAATCTTAAAATGATAAGTTATGTAAGATATTTGTAAGTTTTAGAAAACTGAGATCGCCAGAATTGTTTTACCCTCAGTTGTATAGTGATGAGTATCGTCGCTTGTTGCACGAGAGACCAAATTTGTTTCATCCACGGTAGTATAGTGGTGAGTATCCTCGCCTGTCACGCAAGAGACCGGGGTTCGATTCCCCGCCGGGGAGCGGTTTTTTAAATGTGTACTAATCTAGGCTTCTTTTGTGTGTCATATCGAAGTGTGACCTATGCAAGCATCGGTACTTCAATGGTAGAATTCTCGCCTTCCAAGCGGGAGGTCCGGGTTCGATTCCCGGCCGGTGCAAGCCGTACGATCTCGTTTCTTTGACTCTCAAAATCGTGCACATTTTTTGTAAAACCAATAACGTTTCTCGAAAAGTAAAGTGTTCAGAAATCGCCTAGACCATTATTTCTAGCGTAGAGTGTTTTATTGGGTTACTTTTTCTTCAAACTCACTTTTTCATTTAATTAGTGACTATCGCGCATGCTCCGTGACTTAGCGAAAAAAATTCGGATAGAAGTACTATAAGTTTAAAAAACTGAGATAACCAACCTTCATTCATCCTCGGTAGTATAGTGGTGAGTATCCTCGCCTGTCACGCGAGAGACCGGGGTTCGATTCCCCGCCAGGGGGCGGTTTATTAAATGTATACTAATCTAGGCTTCTTTTGTGTGTCATATCGAAGTGTGACCTATGCAAGCATCGGTACTTCAATGGTAGAATTCTCGCCTTCCAAGCGGGAGGTCCGGGTTCGATTCCCGGCCGGTGCAAGCCGTACGATCTCGTTTCTTTGACTCTCAAAATCGTGCACATTTTTTGTAAAACCAATAACGTTTCTCGAAAAGTAAAGTGTTCAGAAATCGCCTAGACCATTATTTCTAGCGTAGAGTGTTTTATTGGGTTACTTTTTCTTCAAACTCACTTTTTCATTTAATTAGTGACTATCGCGCATGCTCCGGGACTTAGCGAAAAAAATTCGGATAGATAGAAGTACTATAAGTTTAAAAAACTGAGATAACCAACCTTCATTCATCCTCGGTAGTATAGTGGTGAGTATCCTCGCCTGTCACGCGAGAGACCGGGGTTCGATTCCCCGCCGGGGAGCGGTTTATTAAATGTATACTAATCTAGGCTTCTTGGTGGTCATATCGAAGTGTGACTATGCAAGCATCGGTACTTCAATGGTAGAATTCTCGCCCTCCAAGCGGGAGGTCCGGGTTCGATTCCGCGCCGGTGCAAGCCTACGATCTCGTTTCTTTGACTCAAAACCGTGCACATTTTTTGTAAAACCAATAACGTTTCTCGAAAAGTAAAGTGTTCAGAAATCGCCTAGACCATTATTTCTAGCGTAGAGTGTTTTATTGGGTTACTTTTTCTTCAAACTCACTTTTTCATTTAATTAGTGACTATCGCGCATGCTCCGTGACTTAGCGAAAAAAATTCGGATAGAAGTACTATAAGTTTAAAAAACTGAGATAACCAACCTCATTTCATCCTCGGTAGTATAGTGGTGAGTATCCTCGCCTGTCACGCGAGAGGACCGGGGTTCGATCCCCGCCGGGGAGCGGTTTATTAAATGT